>JBAJHX010000051.1:16668914-16680534 GCA_037176925.1 Amniataba percoides | reverse complement strand
CCCCCCCCCCCCCCCCCCCTTTTTAAAAAAAAAAGATATCCCCCTCAGTTGGGGGGGGGGGATGGGGGTTAGGAGGGTGTTTTTTCGATTTTGTTTTTTCTTTTTTGGTTTTGGACCCCCCCCCCCCCCCCCTCCCTTCAGTTCATTTAAGACCCTGCCCCCCCCCCACCTTCACTCTCTGGTGGCATTCAGACAGATGTGGAGAATTTAGGGGTTTTCATCGAGAGTCAGAGGGATGTTATCTGTAACCGTGACAGTAAGAGGAGGGAGAAGTTTTCAGTCGTCCTGAACGAGCAGAGACAATGTGAATCAGCGGTTGTTGTTTTATCCTCACTCGCATAATAATATTCATAGTTAGTCATTTAGAGAACTGGAAAGTGAGGCTGACTCAATACATAACCTTGACTGGTATAGTTTCACCACAAGACTTCAGAGGTCCCACTCATTTTCAATGTATCAGCATCTGCATGTGATCAGTTCTGTCATAATTAAAGTTATTGACTAACCTCATTTGACTAACATTGTTTTTTTTGTGTTTTGTAACACTGATACTAAATTTTCAGGTTAGGTTTTCATACCCGTCTCAAATAACACCTATTTCCTGGAATAGGTGCTGTTTCCTGATACTGTGTGATTAATTTATGACTGTTTGTGCTTTATTGATCATAACACCAGGCCCCCTTCCCGGCCTGTCTTCTCCATCTTGATCATGATAATGCTGAATTGATTAACAACATGTCAACTAGCAGATAGTCAGATTTATTCATTTAGACCTGTTTATTTATCAGGTAAATAAAACATAAAAATAGTTTGTTACAGCCTTCACATAGAGTAGTTTTTACATGCTTACTAATAACAATACTTTTGTTTGTTTTTTTAACTGATTAAGAGAATTTAGATCATTTTAAGACATTTTTACATGTCTGTTGTTTTTTATGATTTAATTTTTTGGGACGATTTTACAGTAGAGATCTGTAAATTAATTAATAAAAAAAAACCATTAAGCTACAGGCTTGAGAAAATGTGTTTTGCTCCCAAATCTACCACCAACTTCCAACTTTGCCAGGTGAAAAGGACAGCTGGATGTATTTTAAACTGTATTTGAATGAAGTGATAAAAGAGCCATATTAGGAGTTCCTCCTCTAATCCTCTATTGTTCTTTGTCTGTCCCCCGTCCCACAGAGGGGCTGCTCTAATTAAAGACTAATAATTGTATTGTTTTATAAAGCCTACAGAGACAGAGATTCTGCTCTTCAATCATTCACTCTCTCCAATGTACCCTGCCCATCGAGGGCTATCTCGCCGGATGAAGTCTATAACCCGCTGTGACAATTTTGGGTGTGTGTGTGTATGTGAATTAGAGAGAGAGTATGTGTGTGCGCTGTGTGGCATACAGTAGGAGGAGGAAGGAAAAAGCCAAATCTAAATTAAAACTTTAAAGCACTATTATTTAATTACCCCAAAGGCTGTGGATTTGAAGGATTGAAGGGCGTGTGTGTGCGTGTGTGCGTGTGTGCGTGTGTGTGTGTGTGTGTGTGTGTGTGTTGTGTTTGCTCATGCAGACGTTTGCTGCTGTCCGGGATTATTTCAGTTTTTCAATTTGCCCTTTCTCCTCAGATTGTGTGTGTGCATGGGCATTTTGTGTGTGTGTCTATTTGTATGTGTGTGTGACTACAGTGTAACCCCTTATTGGTCGCCCTCTCCCATCGCCCCTCCTTCACCCCCTACCCTCCACACACACACACATGCATGCACGCAAGCTGAAGCGCCGGCAGATAAAAAGGCATTATGGTAAATTCCACTTAATGACAAATTTTTAATTTGGGGAACAGGGCCTGGTGAATGGAGCTTAATTACCGGGGCCAAAGATCCCTCGGAAAAATAACCCCCTCGACGTGCCCAACCTGCTCGATAATGGAGCGCTCTGCAAAATGCCTCAGATTAACCAACGCCGTTTATCTACCCCCCCCCCCCCCTCCCCCTTTCTCTCGCTGTATAATAACAAAAATAACAATCATGAAAATTCTATCTGCCTCCCAGCCCCCATCACCCCACTTCCCTCTCTCCCGCCTTTCCGCCCTCCCGCCCACTGCCTGGCTCACTCCCGCAGGAGGAAATTCATCAAAATGAAATTGAGGTTGCAACTCACTGGTTTTATTAAAATATATTTGCCCCTTACAGACGCTGTGTGTTGGTGTGTTAGTGTGTTTCGCCGCAGAAGACAAAAGGGGCACCCTGAATAATTTGGTCAGTTTTATCAGCGATATTCTCTGTGCCTGCGCACACGAGTACGACTTTAGCCATAAAACACAAACACTTGTTGACTAGTGTGCCGCTCTGCCATCATACTGCGACTGCCCTTCACTAAAAACAAGCATTTGAAGGAAACACATGTTGCCACAGATACAACAGTTACTTTATGATCTTTTCTTTCCTCACATGGCCGACAACCTACACTGTGTAAAACATTCACAGGTAAAAGGGTTAAACTTTAAATTAGGATTGCAATCACCTGTTTCTGTTGTTGTTCAGCCTATAAAGTGTCTCTCAGTGGTGAAAAATGTCTAGCATCATTTCCCAAACCCAATGTTTTGTCAGCAGAATATTTATGTTAATTTACAGAGTATTTATGCTAATACTCTGTAACCAAAAACAGCCAACTTACTATCACACAGAATAAGTAGATCCTTTAAGAGCCTGTATAATAAAACATTTGATATTTTTGTTTGACATAAATGACGGATTGATGGCCAGAAATATGCTGCATGCCTTTAATTAGTGATTAACCAACTAAGCTTTTCAGGTTCTTCTTTAAATAACACTGTCATCTTGGATTATAGAAATAAAAAATTTTTTTTTTTGAAAATTCCTCAAAATATATTCATTGTGTGGCTCGAGATAATATCAACTCCAAAACAAGTGTTCTGTTAAAGTATTTCAGCTATTTTAATAAACTGTCTCTCTCTACAGAACACAGTTGTTCAATCTAATTGGTCTTGGCACTTTTTTATCTCCAGATTGAAAGCCTCTTTTGTTCCTTTCAAACGTGTTATGTAAATGACCGAAAAGCCATGATTTCACAGATCAGTTTCTGTAACCTCCAGGTCAATTCCAGGTTCAAACCCATTAAAAGCCAAAGTCTGAGTCATTGATGTAACTTGATACTGAGTCATTTGACCAAAATGACAGTAAAACCCATTTTTATTGTTAAGGTAAAATCCCAAGAACTTGTCATCCAAGTTAACAGGAGGCGCACAAGCAGAAAGCATAAATGTTGAAAAAACTGTCATTAACAGTGAGATCTTGTACCGTTTTATTACCCTGTAACGTGTCACAGGCAGAAACCGTCCAAGCATGTTTAGGGTAATTAAAGAAGTGGTGATTTTGATTCAGCCTCTTTTGGAAACATAGATGCATGATTGGTGAGACCAGCAGAACCGGTCGTGAGTCAGGACTGTGCGTTTAATAAGAGCCACTGATTATCAGCTGATAGACGGAGATAAATTTTGCGTTTGAATTGAAAATCTCCCCTAAATAGACTGCTAACGGATATTAAAACGACACAATGACTACCTGTCAAACCCGTAGACATGCACTGCCTCGGTTTTGGATAACTTGAACATGGTTCCGCCGTACTCACACACACACACACACACACACACACACACACACATACACACACACTCACGGACTCGTTCACTTTTCTTGGCCTTCTCCGGTCCCTGTTGTTGTGTACCCTGATTGGACCATGTGGTTGCCATGCGGTTGCCAGGCCGCGCCCCTGCTGTGTGGTAATTGGTGTCTGTGGTATTGCCGCGTGGCGACGGTGCTTTGACTGACAGGTTTGGCCACCTGCCCTGCCCTGGCTGCCAACATGGTGCGGAAAAGGGGGGCGCGGAGGAAGGAGGAGGTGGCACGGGCTGGCAGGGGGTGAGCGCTCGGCTTGTCACGCGGGGGATGGATAATCAGAGATGGGCTGCGGTGAAATATGTGATGGCCGAACACAAGGCAGATTCAACAGGGAGCGAGGTGATGGCATCTGCTTGCATTTCGCTATTTCACCAAGCTGCAGAAATCTGTGTAATAGTGCCGAACACGAAACCTCTTTCCTGTCTCTCCTTCTGATATATATGCCGGTCTGTTTTGTCAAAGCTGTGCTTAGGAAGTCTTCTTGGACTGTAACCAAAATGGATTTCCAGCATCGTGTAGCAGCTTCGCCAAAAAGAGTTGGACCAGATGTAGTCGCACTTAGGCTGAGTGTACTGTGGCTTTGATCATTTTTATGAGATTTATTCTGAAATTTCAGTCCTTGTCTCTCTGACTTCTGCTAGCTGAGGGTCTCTACCTACATGGGTCCTTATTCCTTTATGTTCTGTGGCCACAATATGGTACCCATGTCGCATTTATGCCAAAGACCCTGAAAACTAGGTTTATCATCCCCATTTGTTAGGTACTTCTCTTAGATATTCGAAAAAGTCGAAAGGTTTGGGATTAAAACATCATTTGATTTACACTCAAGAACTGCTGCCTGTGATCCTTGCAGGTGCAGTTTTCATCGGGTTTGATTGACAGTTGCCTGGAAACATCAGCAAACTACGCACCAACTGAGATCAGCTTCTGATTCATACGTTTCCCGCTTCAAGTGGTCGAGATGACATCACAGACAGAACGACACAGACTGAAATCTCACAGTTGAAATTAAACAAAACGCGAAACACACAGTTCATGTAGGATCGTTCTGCTCACAGTATGAAGATCCTGAATATCAGTATGTTCAAGTTGTTTTTTGTCTGTGAAAGTGTTTTTCCTTCATAGTCAGCTGAACTATATCTTTCTTGTAAATGAATTATGACTGGAAATGTGTTTTCTCTTCCTCTCTCACTGTCCGTCTGTCTAACAGAGAGATCAGTCGAGATGGAAAGAGCATGAAATGAAGCCAAATGAAATCTGCAGCTTTAATCTATAATAGGCCTGTACAGCTATCGATCAATTCCCTGCATGGCAAATATCTTCACACACACACACACACACACACACAGACACACACAGACGGTGTCTATCTCCTTGTTCTGCATATCATTTCATCTTCTCTGCCTAATTTGGCCCACTCTCTACTGTCTTCCACCATTACTCCCACAAACACTCCTCCTCTACCTGGATGCTCTTTGCTGTCCGACGGACTTGATATTCAACCCAGCTTTTCATTTGTTGTGTCATTTTCACCCTCCACCCGCCCAAAAAAAATCTCTCTTCCTCTTGCTGCTCTTGTTCATCTCACTTGTTCTTCTGCTCTCTTTGCTGTTGTGTTTTACACCCTCGGCCAGACTTTTCTGTCACACAAAAGAGTGTAGAAAAGGCTTCGGGTTTGTGTGTGTGTGTGTGTGTGTGTGTGTGTCTGTCTGTGTGTGTGTGTGTGTGTGTGCATCTGACTTAGCCAACCTCTTAGTGTGTTTAACCTCGCAGAGGGCAAGGCTGTAGGGCAAGGGTGATGTCACAAAGGAAGCACTTTTTCCCCCTATGTGCGCACACACACACACTCACTCACACACACACACACACACACACACACACAGTCTGCACGCTCCCGCCCACTCTCACCATTGTCATGTATAGTGTTGCTAATCCGGCCCTGTCGCTTCAGTATCAAACATAACCTCCATTTGGGGGGCAAGGCCTCTCTTTCACTTCCATTTTGTGTGTGTGTGTGTGTGCGCACTGGTTGGTGTGTTAATGGGTCTGGGCAACAGTGTGGTACAATGGGCGGGCTGGCCTGGGATGCCTGTTTAAGTGTCGGGACACAGGAAAAGAGGGATAGGGGCAAGACGGGCCAGTCTGAGGCTTTGATGTTGGTACAGAGGAGAGAACAGCATGTAGATCGCACACACACACACACACACACACACACACACACACACACACACACACACCCATCGTAGGAAATTGGTTAATGGTTACACATTGAAGTGTTGGGTGTCTCTCTTCTCAGTCTCATCCTCCGGTTATCAGACTAAAACCACCCTGCCTGGACCGCGTCCCGTGAGGAGGATGTTACTCGTGGTCGCCTCATATTCCTGTTTTAGTGTGTGTGTTTGTGTGTGTGTGTCACCCCAGGAGAGCCGGGTGTTCATGGTTCATTAGCCACACGTACACTTCTGTTCTGTTCTCACTGCTAGAAAGGACAGATTCAGAGCATACACACACACATACACGCTTCCCCTCATACCTCTCTCTCTCTCTCTCTCTCTCTCACACACACACACACAAACACACATTTTCTGTGTTTTGTTCTGTTCTGCCGGCTCTGATGAACTGGCACGCAGCCTCCTCCCCTCTCCTCCTCATCTTCTAGTAATCAGGGTACCTATGAGACAGACAGGTAGCATCTGTCGCCTTCTCTCCCCTGATCCTTCCCTCCCTCTGTTTCTCTGCCCCCCCCCACCCCCCTTCCACGCCATTGTGCCGAATTTCCCTCGACGACAGAGTGATGTGATAATGTACGAGTTGTCCCGAAGAATAAAAATCAGTGGAACCTGCTGTAAGTGGGATGCGAAGGAACGTTTTTTTTTTTTTCCTCCCTAAAATGTCTCTCCAGTGATTGTTCGAGTGAGCAAACGAGGAAACTTTCTTTCTTTCCGACCCCATTCGGGCATCACAGACGTTTCTCTTTTCAGGATCACTGGACTTTTAAGATGGCTGTAAGAAGAACTGCCTCTCCATTAGATCAGTTGAAACTGAACAGTTGCAGTCAACATGGCGGAGGCCCTCTCTCGAGTCTGCTCAGCTGCTCGGTGAAGCCGCTGCCATCTGCTTATTCAGCTCCTGACTCCTTCAGATCAGTTGGGCCACGAAGAAGCGAGCGGCTCCGATGGTTTGGTTTTTGAACAGGGCCTCAAGGTTGATTAGCATATTTTCACCCAGCGTACAGACAACGGCACCCCCCACCCTCTCTTCTTTTCCTCATCCGTCCTCTCTACCACCCCCTCCACCCCCCTCACCCACCCATGTGTTTGATTCCTCGGCCGTGACAAAGAGCTTCACCCTTTATCCGTGTGTGTGTTGGTGAGATGGGGGGCCCTTAGATTAAGGGAAAGCTTCCTGCTCTTTATTTGGGGAGTCCCCCCGGGAGACGCTTTGGGAATGACTTTCGTTGAGTCACTAACGCCTACTCTCTCTCTCACACACACACACACACTCAGTCGCACTTCTACGCACACATACACACCTTTCACCCCTTCCTTTTTTCACGCTGCCCATTGACGGGCTGCTGGCTGTTGTGTAACACCGACTACACGGACACACACATACACACACACACACACACACACACACGTCACACAGAGGCCCCCCAGTCTGTTCACAGTAGATGAGCGCTGCAGAGCTTCACTCTCTACTAAAGTAACTAAAAATAAAGTCCAAGAACACAAAAGATCTTGAATCACACAAAAAACCCAACTATTTAAAATTAACATACCACAACAGTCAACGCAGATTCTGCAAATGAATCAGAGCGGTTTATTTACACTGTAACCCTGTAAGGATGCTACTGAAGAACATGCATCACTAGTTTGTGATGTCTGTCTCTCTTCAAAGGCCCTGCCAGGTTTTAAACAAAAGTAGAGCTGAAACAATTCAGTTGACTTTTTAAATAATCGATTTATTAATTAACTCATTTTCAGGCATAAAAGCCAAACATTTTCCTGTTCCGCCTTCACCTGCTTCTCTGTTTTTATACCATCGTAAATGAATGTGTTTGGGTTTTTGTCTCTATGTCAGATAAAACAAGACATTTTAAGGATCTATGAGCTTACATTTTTCATTATTTTGACATTTATAGACAAGACATCAAATTGATTAAATCAGAAAGTCATCGGCAGAATAATCGATAATTAAAATGATCGTTTGTTGCCTGAAGAACTGAATGGTTTTATTCTTTTACGGTGCTCCCTTGTTGCACCTCTTTAAAAATGTGTGAGAGCAATTTGTCTTGTTTTCTGTGAATATTTCTTTGAATACTGATTTATTAGAACTGCTTTTATCCAGTAGCTGTTTAGTTTCAGGTTCGTCGCTACACTTTGTAAACTGCCTTGATTCAAGCTAGACCACCATCTTGAGGATTTTTAACAGTGTTTGTCTGCCCAAATGAATCACACCACAGAGAAGCACAAAATATTTTAAAACCTGAAAATCTAAATTGGAGTCTCAAGCTTTTGCGACGATGACAATGACAACAGCATGGTTTGAATGGGGGGAGTGTGTGTGTGTTTTTTGGAGGTGAAGGTCGTGGCAGAAAGAAGCCCCATCCAAACAGCAGCCATTTTAATTTGTTTGACAGGGAAGAGAGGTGATAACCTCCCTCCGCAGCCGCACACCCGGGGAGGAAAAGGGGGGGGGAAAGAGAGGTAGAAAACAAGGAGAGAGAGAGTGAAAGCAGAGGAAGGAGGGCTGAGCAGAATTGCGATAAGGGGCTGGATAGAGAGACTCAGAAAAAGAAAGAGAGAGAGAGAGGGAGAGGCGGAAAGGAGACTGTAATATTTGATTATGGCTCAAGGCTGTATGTTTGTCCAAAGGCTAAAGACTGTCAACCAGCTAATCGTGGGGGTCGATGCGTGGGTGTGTCTGTATGTGTTTGTGGAAGCATGTGAGCCCGTGTGGGTCGTTGCTATCAGCACGTAATTTATGCTGAGTACACGTGTCTGTTTGTTTCTGTGTCGGTGTCTTTCTGTGTGTGCGTGTGTGCGTGCGTGCGTGTGTGTGTGTACGTTACGATTTCTGGATGTCAGTTACAGTTCTGTGGGCCTGAGGAGAATACAGTGGTCTCCCTCAGGGCGCTGTTAGTGCCACTCTCATACAGATGTGCTGGGCTGCCACTGTGTCAGTTTCTGTGTGCGTGTGCGTGTGTGTCCCTCTCTTACAGGAAGCTAAACTTACTCCTCAGGGTTTAGAGTTCTTAATAGGGTTGGATATTGTCAAGAATTTATCAGATCAAGTTCTTATTGAATGCTGGTTCCAATTCTTGTCACACTGTCAGAGTAAGAAAAGAACTGTTGAAAGCAAATAACACGTTTGTTTTTTTTCTGTAGATTTTGGCCACCGCAGGCACATGTAAAGAGTATTGTAAATGCACAAAAGATTTTAATATTTTTTTCAAGAATGGATAAGCGTTCATAAAAATATGTCTTGTGAATTCTGATTCAAAGAAGGTTCTTGATACCTTACTCAAATCCTTTATACCTGTAAAATACCATTTTGATTTGTTCATGTTTTTCATTATATCTTTGTAAGTGGGAGCATCATTTGACTTAAAGAGTTTCACAAAAGCTGCATCTTGCTGCCAAACATAAAAAAAAATACTATTTGCTTCTAAAGTTTAGCAAAATCTTCCCCTCCTGTTTTGCAATATTTTAAAATGCATTTTTTTCTCTCCTGCCAGATGTTGAAGACGATAGCAACTGGTTGGTTTCTGACAAGGACAAGGAGGTAGGTGGCAAGTAGAGGCTTCACGGCATGTAATATATATCCTCCAGACACTCAGCCAACCTTGTCTCCAGGGGGCCTTTTTTTTTTTTTATAAAATAGTATGAGCTTGTGGTCAGATTTACAGTAAATGTTTAAAGGGGGGCGGGGGGGATGAGACATCAAAGTCATGTCTCATTTTCAGACTTTTAACATTTCTCTCAACAAATATTTAGATGCCAATTGTGCACAGTGCAAATGTTTGGTCAGTTTTGACTGGTTGTACTTAAGGATGTAAGCCTATATTTTTAAAAAGAATATTTTGCTGTCACTAGAGGATATGACACACTTTTATCTCACAGCCTGAACCCATTTTTCAATTAGTCACAATGAGTTGAAAAATGGCATTTCTCTATATTTTCACTCCAAATTCATGATTGGGAATCGTATTTTCTTTCAGGTAACTTTCAGGTTACTAAGTCTCACCACCAACATGCTGTAAATGATGACGAACTGTGCGTTTCAGGCTCAGATCTATAACAAAGACAAGGGTGCCAGGATAGCCGTACAACGGACGCCAAACAGATACTACACTGGCAAGAGCGTCCAGTGCAGAAACTGCAACAAGATGGGACATCTCTCCAAGAGCTGCCCAGAGCCCAAAGTCAGTTCCGCTTAGTTCACACTAGCATGTCCAACTTAAATACACTGAGGAGTACAAGGACGTAAAACTACTAACTGTGTTTTAACTGTGTATGTTTGCAGAAGTTGTCGCCCTGCTTCCTTTGTGGCACCCCAGGCCACCTGGTCAGTGAATGTCCCAAAAGGCACTGCAACAACTGCGGCCTGCCCGGGCACCTTTACGAATCCTGCAGCGAGCGAGCGTACTGGCAGAAACAGTGCCACCGCTGCAACATGAAGGGCCACTTCTTTGACGTGAGTATCGCATCCTGTTTCATTAGGTTTTAACTGAAATAAGAGGAGGAGACTCTACAAACAAGTCATCATCATGTGGTCAAAAATATGTGGACATCCAAACATTAGATGTGATTGTTGAACATCTCATGAACAACATTTTAGATCCTGGCTGCAGAGATTTGCTCCCATTCAGCCTCTTGAGCATAAGCAGTATCTGATGTTGGCCGTTAAAGTCGATTCATCACAAAGGTTGAATGGGGATGCAGTTGGGCTCCTGCAGATGCATCAAGTTCCTCAACACCAACCATTATTTTTTTAATCCACTGTAGTTTGTGCTTTTGCTGCACTGTCATGTTGAAAGAAAGGACCTTCTCAAAATGTGGACACAAAGTCAGAACCACAATGTTGTCTGAGGTAAAACTGTGTCCTGTAGCATTGAGATTTTCCTAAATTGAAACCATGCAGATACACCCCAAAAATTCAAGAATCAATCAAGTACACGAACCTCATTAAATATGGTGAACTTCCTCAAGTGAAAATGTAACCCCAGAAATACAACTTATCACAGAAGCTGAATGTAAATCAGTACTAAAGGCAAATAGGTAGATAATTAGGTTAAGATGACATACTAAATATATGTTAAAAAAACAAGTTAATAAACAATTGCACGATTAAGAAAGCTTTAAATTTAAATCAGTTTTATGAATTGTAATGTCTGCGAGGGGCTTTATCATGTACTAAGAACAAAAAACAATTAGTACTTAATATAAACATGAAACCCCAACCACCTTTGCTACAAAAGTGTAGTGTATCATCCTACTTTTATTTCCTCCCAATAACCCCATCTTTCCTTCCCTTTTTTCTCTCTTTTTCCCTCCTTTTTCTCCCCCCTCTCACACTCTCTCTCAGTAGTAATGAGTGACCAGGGGTCAGCACACGCTGCTGTTCACATTAATTGATACACTTCAGCAATTACAGCTTAGTTATGTCTCTGCCATGCTGCATATTCCAGCTGTGGGCTTTTATGTGTGTGTGTGTATGTGTGTGTGTGTTGGCATTGAAGGGTGAATCTAATGACCATCAATGACAATTATCCCACCGCAACGTTCATTACCTTGCCCATTTACACTAATGCCGTAGAATGGAAAACCCTGTGTGCATATAAGAGCCGGCCTGTCCCCGAGGAGGGAAAAAGAAGGGGGGGGGAGGGGGGGGGGGGGGGGGGGGGGGGGGGGGGGGGGGGGGGGGG
>JBAJHX010000051.1:16656586-16668814 GCA_037176925.1 Amniataba percoides | reverse complement strand
GTGCCTTTTCCCTTTTCCACGGGGTTTGGGAGGGGGAAAACTTTTGGGGGGGGGAAGGGTTGGTTTTTCCCCCCTCCCCCCCCCCCCCCCCCTTTTTCTCTCTCTCTCTTTCTTTCTTTCGCTTTCGCTCTCTCTCTCACACTCTCTCTCTCTTACTCTCCGCCAGTCAGTCTTGTACTGTGCTCTGTGTAATGGATGAGTAACCAGGTGAACACCAGAGGGAGAGGGGAGACCAGGACACACAGCGCCCATTTTTTCCCCCCTCTCTTTCTTCCCCTTTCTCTCGTTCATCCTTTTTTCCTTCCCCTCTAACCCTTCAGATCCTCACGCTCATCTTCCTCTTCCTCCTCTCACATTTGCATATTGTTTTCAGCATCAAATAAAAAAGGTGCTAAGTTGTGTGGTATTATAATTACCCTCTTCTTGGTACGCATAACTTTTTCGTCTTACACTCACAAATTATACTGTACGTGTGTCTGTTTAAAAGAGAGAAAGAGAGTCAGGTCTCTGTCCCCTGGGCCTTTCTGTGTCTCTCATTAAAGACAGACGGTTGACGGAGCGCGAGTGTGTCGCTCGCCTCGCCTGTCGCCCTCGACAACAACACACTACCCCGGCGGTCTGGAGGGAGAGAGCAAACGGGAGGGAGCGGGTGTGGGTGTGGTGGTGGTGGTGGAATGGGAGGTTTGTTGAAGAAAAAGAGCCAGATGAGAGGTGGAGGAAGATGCAGCTATCGAAAATTCACATTTGTTCGTGTTTGAATTCAAATCTAAAGAGCTGAAATTGAGACAGAAAAGAAGTGCCCAGCGTTCTTTTCAGTCTGCTTAAAGGTCAGGATTTGAGCAAGCACCGTGGGCCAAATACATTTTTAATGTGACAGGAATTTACATATCATGCAAATTTGTATAAGAACTTGTTTAGCGTATGCGAGAAAAACCTAAACATAGGCTTCTTCACAGAACAGGCTTCCTCTCCTCCTTTCCCATTCTCTGTCTGTCTCTCTCACTCAGTAGGTGTGTAAGTAGATAAATCTTGTTGCCTGCGGCGACTGCGGCATTTTCAATTTCCCAGTGGGAAGTGGCGGCGGTTGGGAAAGGATGTCGGAACGCTTAAGGAACAGCGTGGCGAAGCCCCGGAGATAATGCTTTAGCCACACCGGGACAAAACGACTGACTGCCTTGCTTACTGACTGTTTGAGTGACTGGCTGCAGAGAGACACATGGAAGGGAAACAGGCTGTTGCTGAGAAATCAGGCTGATAAAGGCAGAGATGAGGGAAGAGACATAAAGAGTCCGGCAGGCAAACAAATGACACCTTTTTGGCTTTCCCCGTGTCCTTTTAGAATGAAGAGATGCACATGCACAACGATGAAGTTTTTTTTATCTGTTTTAGTTTATGTGCTCCATAAAGGTGTGTGTGTTTGTCTTTATGATTGATGTTTTTGTTTTCTCTTCTCAGGCTTGTCCAGAGATCTGGAGGCAGTATCACATCACGGTGAGTTTCTCACTACAAAACCAACACTGTCAACAAACTCTACACTAGTGAAAGCATAAAGCACAACACTCTCACTCTCTCGCACTGTTGTGCTTCAATGGGCTTAAGCATAGACTGTGTAGTATACTGTGTCCGAAAAATTAAGATATCATTAAGACGTTTGTATTTTGGTTGAACCTTCTCTAACCTCATCATGGCACATTTGTTTATATAATCGATGAGAATCCACACCTATAGGACGAAGTGTTGATGTTAAGTATACAAGTGTGTCTTAATACCTCTTTCACATGCAGTTCACTCTCCTTCTTAGTCTTACAAGACAGCCAACTAGGCAACCATATAATTCAAGGATAAGTTTTCATCCTTGAATGAGTTTACATCCTTTGCACATGGTTCCTCCTGCGAATATCGTGCGTGTCCAGGTTACATTCCTGGAGAAATGAAATCCACAAGGATGACCCTCAAGCGAAGGCTGACATTTACAAAAGTACTCTTGTGGCCCAACACATATTCATCAGACAGCTCTGCAGCTTTTTGTGGCTTTGAAACCTCTTTTTACCGGAGAACAGCATGCTGTTCCTTGAAGGGAGTCAGCTCTTTAAGCTGATCTTGAGACTTCGCCCCTCGTGATGAAAACTGGCTTTCAAACAAGTCCTGCTTTTCTTCAGCAAATTCTACATAGAAGTCTCTGAAGGCGTTTGAAGCGACAGCGATAAGCTTCCAGGGCCAACTCGTACATCTGTAGGGTTGCAGCTTTAACAACTTCATAATCCGAGCTCTGCTGAAGTGACAAAGAAGAATACGTTTCCTGGGCTTTACTTACAAGAACACATTGCAGTACTGTACATGACAGTACAAGGCCAACAGATGAGGAAAATGTTTTTCAACGTCTTCTCTCAAAATGAGTGGAACTGTTTTCATGTATTTACTGACATCAAATGCTCATTCTGCGGAGCCTTGCCTCCCTGTCTGAACTCCAATTGTAAATGCTTCTCCTTTAACAGTAGTGGCCTTTCCTTTAATTGCAACTCCTTAAACCTGAGCTCAGTCTCAGTTAAAGGATAGTTTAACAGTGATGGAGGTTGTAACACATGATTGCTCTTCAAGAGTTCTTTCTTCCATCTAGAAGTAGCTCTTTTCAATCAAAATAGCCTTAAGAGCTCCCCTAACACTTTCTTTAAGTCACCTTTTACTGGTCGTGATGTCAACTTAATAACTTGAATGTACAACAACTATCTAAAAAGATTCTCTCCTTACTTTACAGTGTACGTATTCATGATACAGATAACTCTCTCTTCTCTAAAAAACAAAAAAATTCACTGATGTGACAAACTCACCACGGCCAGGACAAGAGTCTAAAAACACAAAAAACTGATGTTACTAAAGGGTTTTACATATAAAATACACAAATAGTTTCTTTGAACTCAATGACTTAGTCATCAAATCATCTTAAAACAAAAGGGAAAACCTAGCTACAGCACAAAGCTCACAAACAAAGACAACTTAAGTATGAACTATACTGCTAACAAAGCTGCAAAATCCTGAGCTGCCGAGTTGCGATACTCAGCACAGCAGTTAAAGATGGCTGCTGTCTCCCATGGCAACACAAAGCGCAGTGAAACAAAGCCACCGTGCAGACAAAAGTTTGATAAATAGTAAACTCCGGTCTCTACCTAACAAAAACTGTCCGTCTCCTTTGAGGGGTGCCGGGCAAAAAATGCTGCCATGCACTGGCACCAACAGCACCATCAGTCAAACCAGACCAAGAGCATCCCTCCTCTCCACCCTGGATTACCGCAAAATCATGAAGTAGTGAGCCGATAGAAGAACTGAGACATAGGCTCACCTATGGCACCTGACTTTATATTTTAACCTGCCCCACTATGCAACAAACAAAAGGCAGAGACTGGGCTGCTTACCTCCACATTACACATACATGCTGAATGATGCTTTTTACATACCATGAAGTTCATCCCAAAAATATGTCCAAATAGTTCTTGTTTTAACTATGCAGAGTGCACTAACAGTTTGTGCTCAACCTGTGTCAAATTTTGTGAAATCCCAGTGGATGTAGTAGTTCTGCTGAGAGTCCCAATTAAAAGCAGAGAAATGTAAGAGAACAAGGTGGCGGCGGCGGAGGGGGTGACTAAGCCAGCAGCACACCCCCCTTCTGCCCCACTTACAGCCGGTGACATTTCTTAAATCTTTTTCATGCAGAACGTGCCTCATCAGAATAGAAATATTTTAAATCTTACTGTATAAAATATGCCTCAACCAATAGTATATCCAGCATCGTTAATGTATTAACTGAAAATGACCTTGCAAGGGAGACTCTTTAAATTTTCACTCATTTTTTTATGGTCCACTTGCTGCATTGTGGAGGTCTTTGTAATGGCGGGTACAGGCTAAATGTATCAAACCAAACTCAAACAGTCTTGAGCGGTGACCCTCTACTCACATTCAACTTATGCGTTATGAAGCATCTTTGGGTGTCTGTCAAAATCGACCAAAACAATCACATTTATAACCTAGAACAGCAAAACGTTAAAGAGGTCTTCACAAAGCCTGGATCATTTGCAGCGTAGCATGTGGATGTTCCAGAAAAACCACGTTAAAAAAAAATAGTATGAACATCGTGAAGGTAAAGGTGTCAGACGATCACTCAAAATCAATAAGTCAGTTGCGACTGATATTGACCTTGCCCCGTAGCAGATGAGTGAACCATGGCGGAAAAAAACATCTCAGAAGATTAAGGAAGTGCCAAGAGTGATGGGAACCTTTTTATTTATTTATTTATTTTTGGCTTCATTTTCAACCTAAGTGCACATGTGACATCTGTGTGTGTGTGTGTTGTGTGTCAGTGAGTGTGTGCGGATGTGCGCGTGCGTACGCAGAGACAATGTGTCAAAGAGTAGAAAACTGTGTGTTGTCACATGGGCCATATGTCAGCTGGGATGTATTAGCTTATTTGTGTGTGTGTATCTGTGTGTGTGTGTTTGTCTGTGTATGTGTGTTTATCCGAAATCTGAAAAGATAACTAGTTTTCTTGGCTCCTTGTGTGTGTATGTGTGTGTGTGCATCTGAGCGAGGGGGTGATATAGACCTCAGCCTAAGAGAAAAGAGCAGCTTGTTTGTCAATTAAAAGACGTGATAAAGCATGAAATGGGCTGCCAACGCCACTCGGGACGAGGGAGTGAGAGAGAGAGAGAGGCAAGAAGTGTGTGTGTTTGCATATATCTTGGCGTGCACTTTGTATGTGTGTGTGTGCGTTGGGGGGAGGTCTGTCACTCTCCTCTATGGAGATTAATTAGCAGGGGCTGTCTAATGAAAAGGCAGCATCGTTAGCGTTAGGGTAGCACGGCGGGAGAGACGGAGGGAGAAGGAGGAGGAGGCAGGAAAGAAGGAAGGATGGAGGACAGAGAAGTTCCAGGGGAGACGCTGGCAGAGAGGATGGGAGTTGAGTTTAATTGTTGCTCACGTAGTGGCGGGGGGATGCTTTATGTTTTTCTGTAGAGTTTCACTTCGAACCACAGACGACAGGAGAAGACGCCAATGAAAGAGCGGCGGAAAGATTCTTCGGTCGCTTCACAAGATGATGAAACCTTTTTTTTTTTTTTTTTTTTTTTTCACGGGTTTCTGTGTGAGTGTGTGTGTTTGTACGTGTGTGTGTGACGGCGTGCTTTAACGGGTGGAGGATTGTGACCCAGGTCTAATTGAAGTATTTAAGCCATTTAAGCACTGGGAACAGAAGGTCGTTACAGATCCAAACTGGCATGGGGGTTAGGGGCCTGCGCAGACACAAACACACACTCACACACGCAAACACACCAACACACATGCATACACAGGGCTCCTTCTGTTTAAGACAGCCTCATTTTATTCATGATGCTGCTTATGACCCTGAACTCCCCAATGTGAGAAGTTGTGTGTATGCGTGTGTGCGCGAGTGTGTGTGCATGCGGGTTCGTGTTTGCTTTGGGAGATGTGACTCTGTCACCTTCCGCTGGGCTCAGCCAGGTGTGAAAAGGCATTCTGTCAGACCTCCCTGCTACTGGGTCCATTTATCCTTCCTGTGTGTGTGTGTGTGTGTGTGTGTGTGTGTGTGTGTGTGTGTGTGTGTGTGTGTGTGTGTGCGCGCATGCTGGGTCCGTTTATCTTCCGTGAGTGTATGTGTTGTCTGCCTGCACCTGGCCCTCAACTAACAAACTCCTCCAAACCACACAGTATAGACCACAAAGCCCTGGGGTATTTACTGAGAAAGTAAGATACTGACACACATCGACACACAAACCCACAGACACTTCTACAAATATATATAGAGCAGTAAATGGAGTAAAAAGCTGTCCACAACATTTTCATTCCGTCTGTGTCATTCGGTTTTGAAGACATTTTTAACACAACAGTAATATTTACACATGCGCAAACAGATTTGCTTTGAAGGATGGGTTCAGTTCAACAACTCTTTTTCGCCCTCTCTTTCTCTTTCACTCACCCACACACACACACCCACAGGCACCCTGGTTTTACTTCTTTCTTTTTGCATACAGCTTTACAGCGTGGGGTCGCTCCTTTTCCTGCAGACCACATCTGCCTTCCTTCTTATTTTTCTGTTCATTCAAACTATCATCAGAAAAATCCCCAGAATACCCCAACATGAAATGTTTAATGCATTCTAGCTGGGGTTTTTTTGTTTGTTTTTTTGTTTGTTTTTTTTTTTTTTTGCACATACTTTTTACTGTGTCGACGATGTATTTCTACTTGAGTTTTACTTCATTTCCCAGAATGCCCGCAGAACTAGCTCAAAAGAACAGGTGTGAACTTTCAGTGTAAGATGGGTGTATGCTTCAGTCGCTTTTGTTGTTGGAGCACAGCCGCGATCTCGACTGCTCCTCTCGCACAAATCGCATTTCTTCAGGCTGCGTTGCGTCATGCGTTCTCTGCTCTGGATTCCTGCTGATTTGTTGATTGTCATTGCAAAATGGAGATTGTAGAGGGAAGCCATGACTCTGAGTGACTGATGCAAGAATACTTTATTAATTGTTGGCACTTTAGATAATTGAAAAATGTTCTGAAACACAACTGGACCAGCGTTGAAAATGTCTGTGTCTATGTTAAGTGAATCAGTAACTGAAGCACCCAAAACACCAAAGAGAGAAGCTGCCACAGAAATGTAGCATAAGGCTGCTTCTAATGTTTGTTTTCATTATGGATTAGTCTGTCAGTAATTGTTTTAGGTTGATCAGTTAATTGCTTTGCCTATAAAATGTCATAAATTTGAGCATTATGCTCATTTCAAGGCCCAGTGTGCATCTTCAGAATCGCTGTCGTCCACCATGTTAAATAAAATGGAGAAAATCAGTAAATTATGAGGCTGAAACAGGCACATTATTGTCAATTTTAAACAATTAATAGATCATCAAAATTGGTGATACATTTTTCTGTAAGTCAAAAACCACATATGAGGTTTTGGTGTGTTTTGGAGAGACATTTAGGATTAAGTATGGAAAGACAAATTAGACTTTTATCATTGTCAGCCATTAACATAGGAAAGAGAAAGACGACAAGGTTTGGGGGCAGAGGGAGAAAAATCGAAGCGAAAGACAGGAAAAAAGGAAGACAAGAAAGGAGGAGTGGAATAAAAGGGGCAATGGATGGATGGAGAACGATCGCGGAAAAGGGAGCGCGAGTTGAGCGACCTGCTGTCCTTACACAGGCTGCATTAATGCAAGTAAAGATCATGCATAAATGCGTGCGTTTATGCACACAGCACAAGCAAGTCACAGTGACTTTTTCCTCCTGTTAGTGTTGTCAGGACCCCGCTGTGTTGGGTCAAGACCAGAGCGCCACCCTATGGCTGCCGCAGGAAGTGTAAGCTCTCCTTTTTAACCAGCAGAGTTATTTCAAGTGAGAATTCTCCTCCTTTTTTAAGTTTTTAACTACTCAACATGAGTCAAATTTGAATAATTGTGCCTTTTTTTTGCTATTCATTCGCTGTTTGTATGGAAGGGAGAAAGAGCCACATAACATCAAATTCAACATGATTCACTTACATAGTGGAAATGACAGAGATGGAGCTAGAGAGAGAGAGAGAGTGTGTGGTGAGAGATTCAGAAGGATGGGAGGAGAGAGAAAGAGAGACGAGGAGTGAGTGAGTGTATTAAAACGGGAGGAAGAGACGGGAGAGAGCGAGCAGAGAGAGTGAGCCTGAGCGCACAGCAGCTGATTGGTGCAGGTATATCTGTGTGTGAGCATTGATTGGCCTCTCTTTAGATAGTGGTGGTGACACCTGTACGTGTGTGTTTATTGATCGGTGCCTCTGCCGACGGAGCTGTGTGTGTATATCGAGCTGGTTCTCTCCTCACGGTGGTATTGGTGTGTGTGTGTGTATCGATCTTTTCCTCAGGGACAGGTGCGTGCATGTGCGCGTGTGCGCGTGTGTGTGTCTGTGAGTGTATGTGTGTCTCTCGGGGTGCCCATGAAAAAAACAGCCTGTGACCTTTTTGTTCAACACAGAAATTAAGCCGTTTTAACTCCTCTCTTTAAACTCCGCTGGGCATCCCTCTTTCTCACCTGACTGCCCTTTTTTCTACCTTTTCATTTATTATGTTGTACCATTTTATACCTTTTTGTCTCGCTGTCTTTCTGCAGGAGGTTCTTTGCTGTATGCTCGATTCACACATGCCTTTGTTAGCCCAAGGTTAGGACGTTTTGCCCCTTAAAATCCCCCTCTTTTCAGGAAATACATTTACATTTCTTCGGAAAAAAGTCCTTTTAATAAAGAGGGCCTTTTTAGTCAGCCCACGTCAATTTAAAGCTCATAATGCTCTTGAAAATATTAAAATATTTAGTTTGTATAATTCAATATAATTGCAATATAATTGTTCTTAGATATGACACTCATTCATTAAATATTCATTAAATATTACAACTTACTCATCCTGAGGTTAAAGAAAATTACTGTGTTAAAATAATGAAACTTGAAAATAGGCTTGAACACACTAATGACAACTCTTTGTCTGATATTACATTTATTTTAAATAGCTGTTCCTTACAGGCCTGTAGAGGTGAAAGTCCCTTTCTTTGATTTAATTCCTCATATACGCACTTGATGGTCAGAGTGATGCTGTACATACATAAACACATTACAATTTAAATGAATAACACAAAACATTTAGAGCAATTTATTTTAATTAGTTTTTGCTCCTGGACACACATTTATTGTATTTTCGGATCATGTTTCAAGTAAAGAAATCAGTGTCTAAGTGAAATGTTGCATTCATTTTTGTTTATTCACTGATGATTCGTCATCTATTACATTTAATTTCTGAAAGCTCAGTTCTCTGTGAGAAAATCTCTGTGAATGTGTCTGGTACATTGTGTTCCAGGTTCATTGTACGAGTTGCCTCACTGTCCCATAATGGTTTTCGATGAATTTCAGATTCAGGTATGCACAAAAAAGTAACTTTAATTCAATTTTTGCTGTCTTCTTCAAAGTGGAAAAAACGTAATTAAGCTGAAGCTGAAAATGATTATCCTGTCCAGCTCGTTCACTAAGTACAAAGTATAGTTCAGCGCTTTTTTCTCCCTACAGAATTATATGAGAAATTATTGGTAATTGTTATTAAATACAAGGTAATAATTATGACATTACACATATTTTCTGACCTCAACCAGTTTCATGTCAGCAGTTGAAATCGGCCACAGGTGAGGACGTGTCAGGACTTTCTCTGTACGCTGTGTTAGAGCGCCCCTCAGTGGTAATACATAGAACTGCACTTTGACCACACTGATGAATGAAGTTTGTTCACCACATACCATCTTTCTATCCCTCTTCAGAACGACACCAGTGTAATGCTACATGACAGATTTAAGTGGGTAGTCTGCATTTAAATCAACCTGCTTCTTGAGTGAATCAATAATCAGGAGGCTCGTGTGTTCATAGATTCTTTGCAGGTGCTGAGAAACAATTATTTGCAAAAAGACAAAAAAATACTTTCACACTCCAGTCTTATTCATTCTTCTATTGTACATGGACAGAAATGGTCTTACTTAGCACGAACTCTTGATATAAATGACATTAAGTTTTATTTTACAGTCATATTAATAATTGTACACATGATTATGACATTAACAATAGCTAATAAAAGAAATGAGCAAGATTGTTATAAAACTCACATGGCCAGTGTTAGTCATTACATTCAGTCTCTTAGTTAAAAAAAAGTAAAGGCTTAATTGCCAGATCACACAATAGTTAAACCTCACAAATAACCAATAAATCAAATATTGTTAATAACTCTCCTGTTCCTTTGCTGAATTTGAAGCCACAGGTTTTAGGTTTCGACCTTTATTCCACTTCTTGTTCTGTCCTTCCTTCTGTCTGGCTGACCTCTTTTTTTTTTCCCGCTCCCCTTCTTTCATATAAAAATGTGCTCGATTCAAACAGTGCTCTGTAAAAGTCCTTTAAATCCACATCTATTCACTGAGCTGATTTTGCTGTCTCATCATTATACAGTACAGACTTTCACCTCTGCCGTGTCAAAAGGCTCTCCACCCTTTATTCCCCCTCAGACTGAGACACTGACAGAACAGGAGGCAACGGAGGGTACATTTGAAAAAGGAAACTGCTTTTCTAAGTTTTCAGTTTAGTTCTATTAACAATTAGCAGCCACGAGGGCAAGGAAAGTAAAGCCCTGCAGGTTTTGAGTGATTCAGGCAGCGCAGTTCATGAAGCAAAAGAGCCAGAGAGAGTTTGATGGTTTATCACAGTAAATTGGCATACAGATGTCTTGTGCACGATATGTACATATTATGTTTTTACACACACAGCCTCACAGAAACATGTTCAGTTCATTCTGTAATGTCCCACATGGGAAATTTGTCTTTCAGCAAGAATAGACAGAGAATAAGGAACAGAACAACATAAAGTCAAAAGAGCTGGAAGTGAAGCATTTTAATAATTGATGAACCATTTTAGATACTTTTGACTGAAAAGTGCCAAATATTTGCTTATAAATGTGATTATTTTGATTGAAATTTGTGATGGGCATTTTGTATTAATTTACAGCTTTTTGATAAATAGAATAATGTCCAGGTTTGTTTCCTTGACTAATTAATTCATTAATGAATTACAAATAAAAGTAGAAGATTAGTTTCCGCCATATAACAAATCACTGCTTAGTGAAAAAAAGAAAAAGAAAAAAAAAGTGATTTTAAAAATTGACAAGTTGATAGGTATTTAAGAAAAATAATACACATAAATAAAAAACATGGCACTGATTCTTTGGTACAGGTGTCCTCACACACTACTGAATGTACATGCCAAACCTCAGGAATGTACACACACACATGCGCACACACACACACACACACACATATACACACACAGGTGCACTGTTATCAGAGGTCTTGCAGGCTTTGCAGGTCTTTGTGCCTTTCCGCTTAGCTGGATGGTGTCAATTTTGTTGCGTGTGTGTGTGTCTGCAAGTGTATGTCTGTGTGCGGTTTGTTGGCTGAGATGTAAAATTAGGGTTTAACATCCTGACCCGGGCACAAGAGACCAAGTCCATCTGTACATAGTGCATCTAAATCCCCTTCTCTCACGTTCATATGCGTTGTCTCCGTCTAATTGCTGGCAATAAAGTGAATAATGCATTTCCACAAACACGGCCTCACTCTGGCAACAATAGAAATAAAGCCCCTGAACTCAGGAGTGAGTGCTAAGAATAGAAATCAAATAACTAGATTTGAATAGATTAGGTTGTATCCTCTGTTCCGCCTTCCACGGTGTGACCAGATTACCGCTGCCCCAAAAAGTGAGTGTGGGGGGGGGGGTTCCTCCAGAGGTGGCAGCCCTCCGTCATTCACCCTGTGCATCACATTATCATTGCATTCCAGGAGCATTTTCTCTCTCTAAAGAGAAAATCAGGACTCTCACTGATTGTGCTCAGACTGATTGACTGACTGACGGGAGGAGATAGGAAGAGCCTCTGGGAATTACACTGTGGGTGTGGGTCCTCACAGGGCGCAGGGTTACGGCTTCGGTCTGAGTCTTTGTGAACCGGCAGACACAAAGGGGGCTGGAATCACATCTGGTTATTTGAAGGATCGTCCTCTTCTTTCCCCTCTTCCACCTCCATCCACCTTAAACATCCTTAAATGAACAATTGATTTTCTTGTAGCTGTTCAAGAGGGAAAGTAAACACTGTGGTAACATTCTTTATAATTTTGGAAAATTGAATAGTTTCATTTCTTATATGAAAATAAGTGAGTAAATGCTCCCTCATTTGTTGTGCTCTTCTTGAAAAGATGTTCACCATATAGTCTTTTCTAATCAACTATTAACCCAATATGTACATATTGGCATGTTTCACGCACACACACACACACACACATGCACGCTCCACAAGGGTCTGTTTGTTTTGGTATGAGCCCAGTAGTTTTGTGTTGTGTTGTGAGGCTGTTTTCTATGATAAAGCATGCAGAGTTGGTCCCCTGTGGGTCCAGTAACATATGCAAACCTCTCCCCATTGCTGCAATAACATATGCAAAACACCGCCGCTGGCCCCGGCCCCCACACTCCCACCACCCGATATGTTCAGATCCCACCCCTCTCTCTCACACACACACACACAAGCCTGTTTGCTTCTCGGATTGTGTTTGATAAGTGTGTGTCTGTGTGTGTGTGTGTGTGTGTGTGTGTGTGTGTGTGTGTGTGTGTGTGTGTGTGTGTGTGTGTGT
>JBAJHX010000051.1:16643063-16656399 GCA_037176925.1 Amniataba percoides | reverse complement strand
ACACACACACACACACACACACGCACCATCAGTCCACTTCCACCTTCGGTCCTCTTTTTGTCTGACTGGCAAAGTGTCTCACCTGCTCCGGAGGCTCCTCATGTCATATCAGCAGGAAGTGGATCAGACTCGGATCTCTCCTGCTGCCTCTGCACTCAGGAGGACCGTCAGTTAAACACACACTGAGGTTTTTAATTCTCCATCGCATGCTGTGAATTGTTTGAGCAAGTTTGTGAATGGAGAGGTCAGGGCCTTGCAGCACAGCAGGAAAAATGTAGTTGTAATTGAAAAGCAGAGACAGATGCTATGATGTTATGCATAATATTAAAGTCTACTGGATAATAACACTTAAAGTTAACATAACTTATTTCCATAGTGGTACCCATACAGTGGTTTGTAGTTGAGGTTTATACTCAACTACAATTTAAACTTCATACTACTTTAGTGTCCCCTCCAAGGAAAATTAGTCTCTGATTAAACTTCAGAAGGAAAAAACATTATTAATGAGACATTTCTTTCCTTTTTTGTGTATTACATATGTGCACATGAGTCTGATCTCAGAATAATCTTGAAATTAAGCTGATCTACCATTCAGATGAAAACATCACTTGTTAAAGGTACGTTACACTTCTGTCTTCAAATGTTAACTCTGTCTCTCATTCAGCTAATATTTGAAACCCAAACAGCAAATTCAGCCTTGCGTTTCCTGTTCTCACATCAGACTCGCGTAAACTGTAGCATCACATCTTGTGTTTGCTCTCATCTGATTTCTGCTTCCAGGAAAGACATCGAGTTACCTTTATCCATATATTTCAACAGTTATCACATCTTACACCTCTCAATGACAAGTTTTTCACCCCACCTTCAAATGTTGTTATTTGAAACAGCTATAACTCGCTTTTAAACATTATTAAGACGTGTGATATCAAAGATGATAAGAAACAAAGATAACAACATTAGCATTACTGATATGCAACTGCAGGGGGCTCTCCAGGAATAGCGCAGGTGGTATAGACAATTATCATTGCCTCAGAGATACAAGGTTAAATATTTATACCATTTATGCCTTCTTTTTTTTTTCAATTGAGCTTTTTCGCTATAAGAGAATCACCTGGAAGCCGAACCAATCAGCAGCACATTCGAAGGATGAGGAGGCTCGTCACGTTTCAGAGCTCTTTAATGATGTCAACAACTGTTTAAATCGGGTGTTGTAAATATACAGGAAGGTAATGCATGACTTTGCAGTGCCAGAGCCTGCTTCTCGTCTCAGCTTTAATCAGAAACTGATTTTGACGGATATTTGAGGAGAAACGTGTTTATCCAGTTTGAAAATCAGAATCAGTCAGGTGTGGGAACAGTTCGTATTGATGTAGGACCCCCAAACAAATACCAGCGTCACAATTCTGAGTGAATTAGTGGATTGGTTTTGTCAGGTTAGTTTGCTCTCCATCGTAATCACAAAATGTTACCTCTGGCTCTTACGAAGAAAGACACGTGATGATTGCAGAGTCAGTGCTAAACTTCAAATTCCATGCCCAGCGTGAAGCCTATTGTCAAAATGATATAAATTTATGCCTGTGTCGTATTGACTTTCGCTGCACAGCCAGACTCTCCAGGACTCCTCACCAAGCCCCTGAGAAAGAAAGAGAAAGACACCAAACTGATATGATCCCTAAGGCCCTCGCCCCGTTAGCAATTTAGATGCCCCCCCGATAGGAAGCGCCTGGTGAAAACAGAGAGCGGGAATGAGAGAGGGATGAAGGTTCATCCAGTTAATTAATATTGTATGAGGCAGACAACTCGCACGCGCACGCACACACGGCCAGGTTTTCAGACAACTGTCACAGGTTGATGGGAGAATAGGAGGGGATTTCATTTCTTCTTTTTCTCCTCCTCTCTCTCGTGCTTTCATTCATTCTGTCTATGTGCTGGATCAGAGTATGTGGAGATAACACAAGCCCAAGGTCAGGGAGGGAGAGACAGAGGGAGACCTACAGCCAATTTACATGAAAGATGAATGGGAAGAGGGGCAGGAAGGGTGGAGGTCGGGGGGCTTGAAACGGGGACTGTGATCTCCTTAGGGTGCACGTGTGTGTGTGTGTGTGTGTGTGTGTGTGTGAGAGAGAGAGAGAGAGAGCTTGCAAGAGGTCTGTGATCTCCTGGCCTTTGTGATGGAGATGGGCCCGGCCGGCCTGACCCGATAATGACGCGACGCTCTAATAGCATTCATCCTTTCTGCCGCAAAACTACTCAAGCGGAAAAAAGAGAGAGAGCGAAAGAGAGAGTGAAGGGGCGGGGGGGGGGATCAAGTGTGAGGGTTAGATGTAGGGATGGAGGTGTGTGTATGGAGGAGAGAGGGAAGCAGGAGGAAGGAAGAGGAGAAGAAAAGGAGGGGAGGTTAGCCAAGCTATGTTTAAGAAATGACGTGGGGCACAAATCATTTGTAATCTCGGAATCAAGGTGGGGGGGGGCAGGGGCACCTTAGATGAGTGTGAAGGTGTGTGTGTGTGTTACATTAGCAGTAAATGCACTGTGCCTGTGTCTCCTCTTTCTTTATCAGTGTATATTTGCTGTGGGCACTGGAGCATGTAAGGCTTTCAGAACACTGGCCCATAGGGGACGGGACCCCATGTCCAACACACACACGCACAGTTACTTATCATACAGGGTCATTACAGGCTCTAACTATAGCCCCGGTAATCACTGGTCTATATCAGCATCCATATTCACCGAACAATACACAGCAGCTGGTTTCAATAGTGAGCATGGGAATGATGGCAGACAGGAAGGAGGATGGGAGACAAAACGGACGGTTTAACCCAGAGAGATTTTTTTTTTAAATTTAAAAATATTGGTTTTCTGGTGACAAGCTCTATTTATTTTGTCTGTCTGTGCTTAGACTAAGACTGGTGCACCTGAGAGAAACCTGCACCTGCCGCAGAGCGAAAACCAAGGGCGGACTCCTGCCTACTGCTACAACTGCTCCAAGAAAGGACACTTCGGCCACGTGAGTAGCTCAGTCTGTTGTGTTTTTGTGTGTCTTGTGCTTTAAGTATTACTTGAGTAGGTGTTCTAGCATGAAACAAGTGTTTCTCCCGGTTTCTAAACCAAAATGAAGTCCAGAATGATGGCATAATATATTCTTAGACAATGTTCAAAGTATTAAACCAGTTGGAATATTTATTTACTTTTGGAATAAAGTCAGAAGTAGTTCAGATCTTACCACATAGCAGATTTCTGTGCTATGTTTGCACGTGATAACAGAGATTTTTGCGGCAAACGAAAGGTTTCATATGCAGGTTCTTCAGGTTCAGGTTGTCATCCCGATGTCCGTGGGGTTTAAAACGCTAACCATGTAATCGTAAAGTCCTCAGTTACAGTTCAGGTTGGAGACCTTTTCTCTCTTTCCTGTCTCCTTTGTATAATCCACTATCAAAATAAAGGCAGAAAAAATATTCCAAAAAAATTTAAATTAGCTCCACTAGTTTTTACAGTAACATTAAGCACTCATTACCTATTACCCATGAATGAATATAGGAGTTGATCTAAGTTTTACATACTCTCTCTCCCTTTTTAGTTGTGGTTTCTGTGAACATTTGTTTTGATTCCTCATTCATGATTGATTGATGGACATTTTCTTTCTGTGGATTTCGTCAGGATTGTACACGGCAGAGGATGTTCAATGGGACGTATCCTACCACCCCGTTCATCAACCACTATGACACTGTAAAAGACATCAACCGCAGACAACACAGGACAATGATGAAGGTTAAAGGTAAGTCATAGACACAATCACAGTAGCACCATAAAAATATTTTGTGTTTGTTCAGTGCAGGTGTGGAAGAAGTGTCCTTGCCTCAGTTGAAAGTACCAATACATTCATGTAAACACACTCAAGAGCTACTGCTTGTAAAGCTGCAGCAAAAGTGTTATTCATAAAAGTGAGTGACATATTTTATATTATATATGACATTGTTGGATTCATCTGTTTGCAGGCAGCTGGTTGAGGTGGATCTGGTTTAACACTAGAAACTACATGATATAGAGTTTTTTTTTTTTACATTTTAAAACTTAAAAACAAGAAAATGCCTTTTGTGCCATAATTCTCAATATTCAATTCACTCATGTTTAAATAATTTCAATAAGTAGCTGTAATAAACATAAACCAAAAAACAAATGGTAGTGTCCTCACCAATTGAATTACAGGATAGGCAAGCTCAAGTAAAGGATTAAACCCTCTGTTCTCCATGACTGGATGGGGTTATTTCTACTATGCTGTTATTGTTGTGCATGTTTAGTGTAGCTGTTTGCAGAGATGTAACATTTTCTTACTCTTGGTAAATACAGCTTTTGTCTAACCTGACTTGCCTCTTCATGCTGTAGTGACATCCCCACATGAGAGAAAAAAGATCTCATCAGTTACATTAAAGTCCTTTCATTTCACTTTTTCCCCAGAACTGAAGACAAATGGCTTTCTCGCTGCCGGACCTCAGACCCCCGTCACTCCTGGTCCGCCAAGGAAGAAGCAGAAAATCAACAATCACAAAAACAACCACCAGTCAAACCACACACCTCACCAAAGCCCCAGCAACCACAAACCCAGCCCAAGCCACATCTTTTTTCATGACAGCTATGACTTCGGGCCCCCAGCACCCAAAACGAAAAAATACAAACAGGAAACCACTGGCAGTGCGAAACCGTGGAAACCAAAGAGACCAGTGCCCACTTCGAGAGACGCGCCAGCCAGACTGATTTTGGATGAGGCAGAAGACTTTCCCAGAGGTGGAGCCAAAGGAGGGAGCGCAGGGAGGAAGAAGCAGTGGAAGAAGAAAGATAAGCAGGATTGCATGGGAGGGATGCAGGGGTCGGAGCAGGAGAAAGGAGAGAAGAAGAGGAAGAGGAAGAAGAAGAGTCGGGTTAAAAGGATCAAGGAAAAAAAAGCTGAAGCACAGATGTACCCAACGGATGAGAACCTGTTTATCATCAAACAGAGGAAACGCAGCAGATAGCATCAGTTCGTGTGAAGTGTAGGGGACGTCGGGGTGCGTCAGGGCCGTGATCTCCACGACCGAACGTGTTTGTGACGTTTTGTTGAGGGTCAGACATCCTGTTGACTCAGGTCTCGCTGCTCCAGAGGGTTCATAGGCTTTTTTCACTGCGGAATTTTTGATATCACAGAGTAGGAAAACACAGGTGTAAATAATAAAAAAAGAATGATAGCTTAATGTTTGTGTTTGACTTTCAAGGTCCTGATAATGTGCACGCTGGCTCACTGTCACACTGGCTAATTGGGACACTTAAAAGTAATATCAGACTTTTGCAGTCTGTGTTTGACCAATCAAATGAATATCTTATCTGTCTCCTCCTTTTGCTAAAGACCTTCCACTGCAGACCAACGAGGAAACATTGGTCTGTGATACAAAAGGGGAAGAATGAGGATTTTGTACTGAAACGGCTGAAACTTAAGAGCCCTTAACTCGAACCAACTTCCAAATTGTAAGGAAAATCTGTTATTATCATATAAGCAACTGGTTTTAAGAAAGATAGTTAATTTAACCTTTATTGTTATTAGCTCCACCTGTAATTTTCCTACTGTACATCAATATCTCTAATGGGAATTAGAAGCTATTGTCTTTGATAGTCCAGGCTGCTTTTTCACCGTTTCACATTGTGGTCAGTGTGAGAATTATAACTCTGGTTCAGTGTCTGGTTTCATGTCATTTTAACATTTATGTTACTGTTAATATGTGTGGATATGTAGTATAAGAACTCTGTAACAGAGTCATATGTTCAGATCAGTGATAACTTTCAGCACTAACAGTATAAAGACAGATAATACCACAGCTGCATCAACCTACTGTACAATGTTTGCAGTAGACTGTTTAAGTAATGGTTAGAAAAGGACTTTTGATTTTATTGCCCTGTTGTTTAATGTCTTTGTTCAATTACACGCATACTCTGCTCTTTGAAGTACAGTAAGATCATTTCCTAGTGCCTCCCCTCTGGACACAGTTCAGTTTTAAATTTATTGCTGCAGTTTGCAGTTGGAACCAAATGATGGTGATTTTTAAAAAGAAAATACTCGTGGAAACTGAAGGGATGCCTTTTTTCTTTAACACTCAGTAATATGTAAATTATCTAAATATATTAACGTACTGTAAATACTTCTATTATACATGCTTGATTCAGATCTGCAAATATTCATCTCACCAGTTCATGTGTGATCTAGAAAGAAGGCAGCCTTGACAGTATTAACTTTAAACCATCCACTATTTAAATTCAGTTATATGTAGTTCATTTGTGATAACTGTAACATGATGAAACCTTGAAAAGAGAGAATCGGATGGTTTCTAGATGAGTCTGTGATGAATAAAACCTGATTCTGCTCTGAGGATCTGCTTCTGTGATTCAGGAAGAGAAAATGGCGGCATCAGTTGTGTGTTTCATCTCAGACGCGTTCACATTGGTTTGTTCAGTAATCATTCATGTAAGTTATATTCATTCTATTAAAATCATTTGGTTCCAGTCTCTAAATGTCTTTTTTCCCATGCCTGTGTGGTCATAAGGTATGAAACTTTCAAATGCATCGTTAGTTCCACAAATATTTTGCGGCATTATCTCTAGGAAAAAAGGATGTTCCCACAATTGGAAGTTCGGTTCTCACAATGCCACCATAATTAGAGGAAGAAACCTTCAGAGTAATGCTAAGACACTCTGCACAGTCAGTATTCACCCCTTGACATCCTGAGTGGTACACATAAGTGCATAATCTGTGAAAACAAAATAAACAAACAAAAAAAACCCCATATATTTACTTGTTTTAAATTGAAACAAGCTTGCTGGACAGCACAGCTTTTTTCAGTTATATTATGATATATGGATTAATTTGTAAGCAGAATATTATTGTTGAAGCAGATAGAGGTACAGCTATCATGCATACATTTTGGTTCTTTAAACTACAAAAACCTACACATAAAATTTATTACATATGAAATCCTAATCTGTAGAAGTGTTTCACTTTGTAGTATGTTACTTTTAAATGTGGTGAAGGTGAAGTGTTAAGTAGCTCAAAATTAGCACATTATATTTTGCGCTGTACATTGTAAATTAATAATTGTGAAAAGGCACTTACTCTCCACCATTGCAAGACTTTAAAAACAAATCAAATGTGCATTCAATTAATTTTCAGTCAGTGACGGCCTTGTGTGATATTTACCACATTTGCGTCAACACGTGAACGCCGCAGATGAGAAACCCATGACCAGTTACGTTTGAGCGGACCTATAAGAGGCTTCTTCCGCCTGCAGCTGTCACACTGATTCACTGTGTTCACATTTGACCAGCACAGCAAGTCAGTCAGTCAGTCACTCATTCAGTGAGCCGGACAGCGTCTCGAGGTAAACGAAGCGAAATGGAAAACGGCTCACCCACAACCGGAGACACGAAGCTGGACCAGGCCGTGAGGCAGTGGCTGCAGTATGACCAGGTGAGCTAACAGCTAGCTCCGCCGGCTAGCTGCAGGTCCTGTGGAGGTGTTAACTGTCAGCTGCATGCACCGAGTGTGACCTGGTGTCATGCGGATGTAATGCAGGATTGTTTATATCGATTAGAAAGTGTATTTTGCGGACACTTGAAACAGCGATGTAAAATATAACTCCACTGGCTGTTACTACAAATGACACTGACGTGATAGTAAGTGCTGTGTAATTGAATTGATATAAACAGCTCTTCCAGGTCTTGACTGATTTAAACTGTATAAGCAGGTTTAGAAAATGAATGAATGAATGAATGAATGCTATGTAGACTTAAAAGCTTTACTTTACAGGTTTCTTAATAATAAGACATAAACATTTGAAAGTCACAGTGTAATCTGATATAAATATTGAAGCAGTGTTTAATTGGTCCACTTTCAAATCTAATTATTGATGTTAGGCTGAAAAACAAAATGTGTCTACAGGCAAGCAAATAAGTCAACATATGCAGATAATGAAGTCTCTAGTAAGTAATATATGAGTAGCTTATGAGTAATTGTCTGAGTTACAGAGCAAGAGAAGTGACTTTTTCCTAATAGGGGAGAGTGGGGTAATTTGTGTTAAGGGGCAAGTAGTGCCACCCCTGTTATGTAGAAAACCACAGAAGAAGTTGGTGATGTGACCACATATTTTTTGAAGAGGCATCCATTTCGCTCATCCTGCAAAGAAGGGAGACACATGGTTTGAGAAATAAGCACATTTAAGTAAAAAAAAACAATTATTTGCCCTCCAAAGTAAAATTTCTATGATAAAGGTTTGTTTGATTGCTGTGTTTGAACAATTACGAGTCCGAATTTGGATTTTTTATTTTGTTCTCACTATGTGTTCATGTGGCACTAGGCCTTGTTTAAACAAATTGGCCTTTGATGTCGTAAACTATCTTTAACTAAACCACCCACACCACAAAATTTGGTGGTGCAGCCAGAAGGGAACAGAAGTTCGTATTTCTCTGCAGCATTGGCAAGTAGGATGTTAGATAGTTGCCCTAGTAGGCTGGATCTGTGAAGAGTAAGAGTAAGAGTAAGAGATGTGTAATGAGACTAAAATGCATACGGCCATCTGACCATCACAAGCTGAATCATTCATGGCCTTAAAGAGACATGGGATGCCACCAATCAGGGCTACTTTGTTCATTAGCCCTAATTTTAGGCAGTTGTGGCAGCTTGCCCAGTAGCTCATTGAATTACAGCACAGCTTCATGTATTTCTTGGAGAAGGAAATTTAAAGAAAATGTGGCTATGTTGTTCTTCTCCAGAACCAGAAGACGAAGTTGATGGTGCAGGACCTGTTGAAAAAGGAGGATGTGAAGACTCTGAAGAAATGTTTCTCCTCCAGAATGGAGTTTGGCACAGCAGGTCTGAGAGCAGCAATGGGCCCCGGCATATCCTGTATGAACGACCTCACTATCATCCAGACCACACAGGTTGGTTAATAGATAAACTGCTACAGCACATTAAGTCACATGCAGAGTCAGACATACACATTATTGATTCTTGTTCCCCTCTGCTGGACGTCGGGATTGTCGCGGTCGCCTGCATATCTCACATGCCATCATCTTGTTATCCGTTGCTGTGGGATCACACTGCAGCTAGTTTTCTCACGGATTTCCTGTTGCGGTTTGCTTCATGTTCCCCGCTGTAAACTCTGCCTCTTTCTCCATGTTTTTTCTTATCTCCAAAAATCTTTTCTCCCTGACAGGGCTTCTGTCGCTACCTGGAAGAGAAATTTGGAGACCTTAAGGAACGAGGGGTGGTGATTGGGTACGACGCCCGGGCCCATCCTCCAAGCGGAGGCAGCAGTAAGCGTTTCGCCAGCCTGGCTGCGGCTGTATTCATCAGCCGAGGGGTGCCTGTCCACCTCTTCTCTGACATCACTCCAACACCCTTTGTGGTAATCACTTGGACTTCTGTTATTTCTTCACTTCAGGTTTTTAGATATTTCATTCACAGATTACGTAATAATTTAAAAAGGAAGTATCAAACATGAAATACCACACTTGCAGCGTAAATTCTTTATAAGTCTGATCATTTTGTGTGGTGTCAGGCTTGCTGGTGGAACAGGTGACAATGGGACCAAAGCTACAGGGCAAATTCCATTCAAAAAGCACACTTTCTATTTACTACAGGTTGTGTAACACAAGTATGATTCACAGAGTTAAACTGAGTTTAAAACTTGTGAAGGGGACACCATTCACTTGACTTTGTGTCTATACTATACATAAATATAGATAAATCTTTGAGGGATAAATGTGTACAGCAAGTTATTTTTTGCAAATGTAATGAAACCTATGAAAAATAAAATCCAAGGCCATTCAGGATTACTTCTGCTCTCATTCTCACTTTACATTACATAAGTGTATGAACACTGAGTAAGACGCCTCATTTGGGTCATATACACATTTTTCACACATTATTTCTCCATTTTTCAGCAGGATTTTCTGTCCTGTGACTGTTGTGTGTTTACTATACATTTTGTTTTATATATTGTCTTAAATCATCTATAAGTGGATGGAAAAGTGAAATATTTCTCTCCTGCTCTCTGCAGCCTTTCACGGTTTCTCACCTGGGACTGTGTGCAGGGATCATGGTGACGGCCTCCCACAACCCCAAACAGGACAATGGCTATAAGGTAACACTGTTTACCTATTTACTTATTTACTATATTGATGTGTTTGTCCAAGAGTTGTTAGTTGTAGGCTCTGGCCCTTACTCACGTTTACTCATTTACATTACCGTTTGCATCACTTACTTTATAATCCCCCTGTTGATGAGCTGGTTTGATCTTTTTTAGTTATCATAGTTAGTCAGTTAGAAACATTAGAGAAACAGAAAACAGACATTCCCAAGCAGAAATAAACATTTCCTTATTTATTTATAACATTTCCAGCTTCTTCTTTGGTCATATGTCCACATAGACTCAGAAGTAGTTAATAATTACATTTTTAAAAAATTAAGAAGATTAATTATTGGTGAAAATAATAGTTAGTGAAAACCTTAATTGTTTTTTCTGATGTCTGTCTTCTGCTGCTTTGTCTGTGTTTCAGGTGTACTGGGAAAACGGAGCCCAGATTGTGTCCCCTCATGACAAAGGCATCTCCAAGGCAATAGAGGAGAACCTGGAGCCGTGGCCTGAGTCCTGGAAAACAGACGAGGCCCTGAAGAGTCCCTTGCTCAAAGATCCATACCAGAACATCCACACACAATACTTCAAAGCCATCCAGGCTCATTGTCATCACAGGTACTACCTACTGAGCACCATAAAACCTCAAAAGCATGAAGAAGAACTAGATAATCTGTGTTCCATTGATCATCCTGTTCATTATGGGTTGACATGTGTCCACAATATGCAATATACTCTAGACACACACACACAAGCTCACACAAGGCTACAGAGTTTAAATGAGGAAACACATGACAAACCAAGGTCACATGGGAACTCACAGAAGAGAAAAGGGTTTTGACTCAAGTGTCTTTCTTCACAGGGACATAAACAAGAAGTCAGAGGTGAAAATCGTCCACACATCTCTGCACGGTGTTGGTCATGAGTTTGTCCAGTCTGCTTTCAAGGCCTTTGATCTTAACCCTCCATATGCTGTTGAGGAACAGAAAGATCCAGATCCCGAATTCTCCACCGTGAAATATCCTAATCCTGAGGAGGGAGAGGGGGTGCTGGTATGTTTGAAACATTCATCTCACATGCAGTCAAATATAAATAGAATGTGATGATTGAAGGTATATGTGTGTCTGTATGTCTGTCTGTGTCTGTGTATGTGTGTGCGTGTCTGTCTGTGTGTGTGTGTCTGTTTTGCAGGAACTGTCTTTTCAATTAGCGGACAAGGAGGGAGCCTCTTTCGTGTTGGCGAATGACCCTGATGCTGACCGACTGGCCATTGCTGAGAAGCAGGAGAGGTTTGTGTTTGTGTATAATATTTGTGTTTGATTACTTAATAATTGTACCAAAATTTTAGAAATACTTAAGTTATGAGTCTAAAACCTCCGCTAGTTAAACTAATTTCTTTAAGATTTGATGTTTGCTATAGCCACAAAAAATGCAAAATGCAGAACCCTGGTGTCCTCAAAGTTAACCAAGGCCATGATCATTATTGCCATGGTGGAAGAGCTTTGAACTTCACAGCCAGATGATATGTGATGTGTCTTTTTGCATGTTTGCACCCCGTAACCCCTCTCGCTCTCTCTCTCTGTGTCAGTGGACAGTGGCAAAGGTTCACTGGTAATGAGTTGGGAGCACTGCTTGGCTGGTGGATGTTGCGCTGCTGGAAACAGCAAAACTCTGACGCTGGTGCTGTAAAAAACCTCTACATGTTGTCGAGCACAGTCTCATCCAAGATACTGCGCGCCATCGCTCTCAAGGAAGGCTTCCACTTCGAGGTAAGACTCAACACTGAAACTTCTTACAAATGTGAACCTTTGGAGCAGCAAGGCATAAAATGCAAACCTTACTAAATGGGCAGTATTAAAACTTAAGTGGACAGTGTTGGATAGATGTTTGAATAAATATGGCTCATTATGTGTTTTGAATTTTCAACCAGATTTTTTTGTTTATTTTAAAAGATCTAAACTGATCAGAAGTGAACTTGTTGTGTTCCTGCTACAAGAAAACAGTTTTAAGTATATCAGGTTCTTTTGCAATGAAGACATCTGTTTTTTCAAGAGAAAATGTGGGGTGGGAGTTTGCAGAAATTAATGATATAATGATAGCTGGGCTTCACCATTACAAATGCTGCTGCTGCCACTGTTTGAACAGGAAACTCTGACAGGCTTCAAGTGGATGGGAAACCGAGCCAGAGACCTTTTGGACCAGGGAAAGACTGTTCTGTTTGCCTTTGAGGAGGCCATAGGTATGCATGCACATACACAAATACATATATCAGTGTTTTCCACAGGCTTAATCACATAAACACCATCACTTTAAGAGTTTATTTACATCACGATCTCCACTGTGTCACAATCTAAGTTGATTTGATCTGCTGTAAATTTATCTGGTGTCAGGTGATGTGCCAAGGACAAACTCCTATTTGAGTGGAACAAAATCGTCTTGCTATCACACAAGATGTAAACTGAGATGACGGCCAGTGAGAATCTTTGCTTGACAGAAAGAGGCCAAAAATAGTGTGAATGGATTTCAGTTCTCACCTCCTGGATGTACCCTCCAGTACAGGAGCTGTATGATCGCAGTATGAGATAATATTAGGATTAAATGGGAGGGAATGGGAGGGAACATAATAATAAATACTACAAAATAATATAATTTATTAAAAACCTTAGCACTTGCATGTAAACTCTTTGTTTATTAAACCATTAAAACACATGAGCTGTTTAAAAAGACTCATGTCAGTACTCATTGGATGGTTTAGTAAAACAAGTAGAGCCTTCCGGCTCTCTTCTACTTCTTCAATGCATGAGCAGCAGACATGTACTAAGATATATTCACTACTTGTATAGCTTGTTAGACAAGTCAACCAAGGACCACCATCTTCAGTTATTGCGTTATCACGATATTATATTATAGTTTGACCGTGCACTCGGTCAAAAGTCGTTTGGGGTTAATATGACAGATGTTCCCCTCAAACACACACATGCAACATTAAATGGTTTAAAGCATTCCCACATAACGTGATTATGATGCTGTAATTGGAACCACATGCCTTTGCACGCACTGTTAGTAAAGGAAGTGAGACTGGGTGCTCAGCAGCTGGAGGTTTTAAGCATACTGTGTGTGTGTGTGTGTGTGTGTGTGTGTGTGTGTGTGTGTGTGTGTGTGTGTGTGTGTGTGTGTGTGTGTGT
>JBAJHX010000051.1:16619264-16642963 GCA_037176925.1 Amniataba percoides | reverse complement strand
GTGTGTGTGTGTGTGTGTGTGTGTGTGTGTGTGTGTGTGTGTGTGTGTGTGTGTGTGTGTGTGTGTGTGTGTTGCAGGATACATGTGTAGTCCCTCTGTGCTGGATAAGGACGGAGTGAGTGGTGCAGCCATTGCAGGAGAGATGATTTCTTATCTGGCGGCAAAGAAAATGAGCCTTTCTCAACAACTCACCTCCATCTATGAAGAGTAAGACACAGATTCATACAATATAGTCATCTGGCCTTGATTTTTATTCCCAAGAAATGGTATACATGCACTGAAACTGAAGACTCTGACTCTCTCTGCTTCTCATTGTCAGGTACGGCTACCACATCAGTAAGAACTCCTATTTCATCTGCCACGACCAACCCACGATCCGCGGCATGTTCGAGCGCCTGCGCAACCACGGCGGCCAGAAGGACTCATATCCCTCTGAATGTGGTCGCTTCTCCATCTCTGGTGTACGAGACTTGACCACTGGCTACGACAGCAACCAGCCGGATAAGAAGGCTGTGAGTGCACACATGGACACATGCACAGTACATCCAACCAGAGCATAGCAGACCTCTGATGTGGCTATAATGTCAGCAAATCAAAGCCATAAAAATGAAAATGAAATATGTAGAGTTCCCCGCGACCTTGAGTGCAGGATAAAGCAGGTTAGAAAATGGATGGATGGATGGATATGTAGAGTTTTGATATTGTTGATAGAATTTTAAATGGAAGTAATGGGTATATCTATATCTATACCTAGATTAGCACTAGTGTAGTGCTAGTGCTACTTTAGTGTAGCACTCAAGGCCTTTTTCACACAAGTAATCCACAAAAACAGCTGACACAGATCAGAAATGGTGGCAGCGTCACATTTCATAAACAATCTCAGATACATTTTTGAGAGCTTTATTGCTCTCACATGCTCACACATGAGCTGCAAGTACAGCGTTTATCTTCATGCGTGAAACACGAGACGAAATTACCTTAGGCTGCAAATTACAGCGTTCATGGTGCTAATGATCTGTGAAATGGGCCCCTGGTTTGCACTGTGAGGTCGCCATGATCCTGATTTCATCTGTGCCATATTTCTATACTGTTTTACGGTGGCTTAAAGACCAAACAGAGGTTCCTTTTTAGGTGGTGTTTTTCCATCTATCCATCCATCTCTCCCTCCTCCTGTGTCCCAGGTTCTTCCCACCTCCAGTTCTAGTCAGATGATCACCTTTACCTTCTCCAACGGGGGTGTGGCCACAATGAGAACCAGTGGCACTGAACCAAAAATCAAATACTACACTGAACTCTGTGCTGCTCCGGGTAACAGGTGAGTGAATGTTGACCCGGTCACCGAGTGACAAATGTCTGCAACTAATTACTATTGCTGATTACTGAGCAATTATTTATGCTATAAAATATCAGAAAATAGTTACCCACTACTTTGTTGTTGTCTTGTTTAGTCCACCCAACAGTCCAAAACCCAGAAATATTGAATTTCCAATGACATACACACAGTTATCTGCAGAGTTACTTCATTATGTCTTGTGTTGTCTCCCCCCATCAACCCTGACACTCTAACAGCGATCTGACGCAGTTGAAGAAGGAACTGGATGACCTGGTTGATGCCATTGTTGAAAACTTCTTTGAGCCGGAGAAGAATAAGTTGCAGCCCAAGCCGGAGTAGCGTGTTATAGACATTAAGTCACATACGGGACCACTTGTGACTGATATTTCCAGCCAGCACCTTACAAAGTGTCTTAAGTACTTCAGATTTTTGAATTAATGCAGGCTTAATTTTCATGTACTTTTTACTTTTTAGTTACTTAAATGACTAACTTAAGGTGACTGATTTTACCTCTTTGCTTTTTGCCAATTGGACCAGATTTGGATACCGTACTGTTGCCATTGAAAAAAAAGGTTGTTTTTTTAAATCATGTCTGTGGCAGCATTTAACCTCCACCTTGAGTTGCAGTATCCACTTCTCTTCTATTTTTTGTTGTGAAATTATGGATCCAGACCCAGTTTAACCATCCAGCAGTCATAAAACATGACAACAATATCTTTCACTTTACCTGGATGCTGGATATTTTAAACTGTGACTGTAACACACTCACAATTGTGCAGACAAAGTCATTCCTTCTGATCTACAGATGTTATAGAGACAAACATTGCCATATATTTGCTTGAATTTAACAATTATGCATTCCACACTGCTTCAGCCTCAACTGCAGGCCTCCTAACATCAAGAGTTAGAGGAGTTAAAGGGAGCTGCTGAAACTGATGTAACCTTAAACTAACTGTAATTTTAATGGGTGTTGGTAACTGCTGGTAAACTTTGAATGTTAACAGTAAGGCATAACAGCACCACCAAGTGGAGATACTTTGCGTTCACCTTCCAAACGCACTCACTGCTATTTGCCTGGTATGAACAGTTGTTCAGACCCAAAGGGACTTTTGACACCGTTCCCACCCCCCTTTTTTTTCCTTCGCACTGTGATCTCGACTGACTGTTAAAGAAACGTGTAATCAGCAGCTCAGCTCTCCTGATGTGCCTGGCATTCCAAAATACTGTGCTGAAAATACAATTTTACTCAATAAACATGTGAAATAAACATCATTTTGCGCATGGAGACTAATGTGAAGGATGAAGTGCGCACACGGGCACAAGCGCACGTTGCCGCCGCATCCTCCGGCAGCGCACGCAGGCAGCACGCACTTGTCATGAGGAGGGAGGTCGGCTCTGCCCTGTCTTCTATATTTAACTCAAACCAGGGACAACTACGGCTCTGACAGTGTCTCTCTATATGCCCGTGTGCGTGTGTGTGCGTGTGTGAATGCACATGTACATGCTCTGAGACGCGCTGCACGCATCGGACAGGACTTCAGCGAACAGGTAAGCAGCCCGCGAATTTATGTCAACTAAAAAAAAAAAAAAAAAGAAACACCCGCGATGCTCTTTGGGATCGTCTCGGTTCATCGTGCGCGATCTGACGAGTGCGCAGCCTCGTGCGTAAAAACGCAAGTTGTCCCGTGCGTAAAGTGACAATCAGCGGAGAAACGAGGCGCTCCTCGGAAATAAAATCTCATTTCAACTTCCGCCGGCGCTCTGGTGCAGCGGATCGTCCCGTTTTGTGCGTCGCACCCGTCCCTGCTGGTTTAAGTTTGGGCTTTTATTTATGTTGCAAGGTCAAGTATGAGGTACGTAAGCAGCCAGTTTGGTTGCATTTCACTCCTCTGATCATCCTGAACATTCGCATCCTGTCCCGCTATCAGTGAGTCTGCGTCGCTGTTTGTGCGCTACTCTCGTGGAAAAATCGTAGAAATTATAACGTGCATTGGTGATTTGGTGATTATAATGTCGTTTATGTCTGTTGATTATGTAGGCTGTGTTGTGGGGTTGTGTGTGTGTGTGTGTGTGTGTGTGTGGGTGGGTGGGTGGGGGGACGTCAGCTGGACCTTTAACTCCCTCCTCTCTCTGACACATAAGACTGGCCAAATATGATCCTCACAGTTTAACATGTCATGTGTTTGTGCGTCCTTGACACGGTAAAAGTCGAGGTCAGTAGTCATGCAGTGGATTTCTGGTTGGGTAAACAACACCAGGTGGTCATTTTGTAGTACCCTACAAATGACCCTGTCACTGCTGCACTGCAAAACTGCCTCTGTGCAGATGACAAAAGTGGAGGACACACCCAGGGACAACGCTGAATAGGAAATCCTGTCTAAATAAACGTTTGTTTCGTATCTCTGTGCTTCTTTAATGACTTGTAAACTTGTACATTCCCCTGGTTGTCCTTTTCCTGCTGGTGAAAGAAATGTTCCTCTTCAAATGTACCTGTCCTCTAACTGGTGTTTTGCAGGTAAAAGCAGAGGCAGACGGCGGCCTCTGGACGCAGCAGTCATGGAGGGACTCTACTTTGAAGTGAAACCCAGAAGAGGTGAACCCCCACGGCCAGGGAGCTCTGAGAAACCCCGTCCTAAGATCACCCCGAACCACCGCTCATGTCCATCGCTCTCAAATCTCGCGTCCTCCACACCGTGTCCTCAGAAGCTCTCCTCTGCCAGGAAGAAGATTGCAACATGGGGGGAGAAGGTAGAGGAAGAAGGGGAGGAGGAAGTGGAGGAGGAGGTGCGATACAAACTGAGACTGATCGGTTGTTTGCCGGTCCACCACCTGACCACCATGGCCATGCTCCCCTGGGTGGTGGCTGAGATCAGCAAGTCTCAGTCTGCAGAGAAGGAGCTGGGTGCCAACTCTGGAGGCCCCAGAGGTGCACAACTGGACCCTTCTGCCCGTAATCAGACAGTTTTCCTCTGTGTGTCGGCATTGTGGGTGCGTTGTGTGTGCGTTCTGGGCGAAGGGGTCGTCTGGGACCCTCTGACACACACAGTGCTGTTTGAATGTCGTCCTCACCAGGTGACTAAGCTAATTCACAACAGCCAGGAGCCCAGAAGCTTTGGCTGTCTGGTCAGAGAAGCACCCAACTGCGCCTGCTATGTCTTCCAGTGCCAGGACAGCACCAAGGTAGGTGTGTGTGTATTAATAATATGATGTAAGAATAAACACTACTGCCTTGGGCCATGATCATAATATACAGGTGTGTGCAAAGTAACATTACTTCTTAAATGAAAGGAAATGATCTCATAACTGTGGATGACCTGTCAGAGCAGTGCAAGTGCAGCCTGTTAAAGTTCAAAGAGATTTGGCACATCAGATCAGAAGTTAGAGCGGAGTGGAAAGGATTAGAATGACACTAAAAACACGGATCAGCCAGGTAACAATTTCCTAATACATAATGACAAAAAGCATTGAATTAATCAGTATTTAGAATGACATCCTATCGAGGACCTCTAACACTATACTCCCTTCAACAACAAACATAAAATCCACATCCTGACCTCTACTCTTTTCAACTCTCCCCCACATGGCGTGCTCTGCCGACGGCCGCTGTGCACTGTAAGGCTGCAGCTGGCGTTGGAATAAAGCCAGAGAGATCTGATAGCATCATCATTTCATGCCATGCCTGACATGCCATATACTTCAAAGAGTTGGCCAAGTTAAAAAAAAAACAGAGACAACAGAGGATACTGAATGGGGAAATTAGATTAATTAAAGAGGTCACTCTAAAAAATGTGACCTTGACCTTGATCTTGGACTCTTGTTCTTCACAAGGTACATGTTCACGTGTCTGGGTTCACACAACAAATACCTGCATAAGGCTTCAAATGATGAACCATCTAGCATGTACTGTAAATATACCAGTGTGTACATATATACTAATAATAAATCGCTGCATCTCCTGTAAATGCACACATGAAGATGAACCTGTGGCAAAGCACTCGCACACGTTCATGTTGTGTTCCTGGGATGTTGTGATGACTGTACAGGTATTTGTTCTGTGTGTGCGCAGAACAAATGTGTGTTTGCGTAAATGAGCTCGCTTTACATTAACCATGCAGGATGTAGAGCTATGTTACTATGGCAACCACTTCCTGTGGAGTTTGTGTGTGTGTGTGTGTGTCTAAGCTTGCTCTCTCTCTTTTCAGCCCGTTCAAGAATGTGATAATGATGTCAGGCTGACCACCTGTTGCTCTGGCTCTGTCACACTGGGCTTAGACACACACACTTGCATGCACACTGACACACTGGTGTGTACCGGCGATGTGTTGTATACTTATTAGATGTTGTGAGATCATGTGTCATACAATTGTAGTGTGTGAACTGCAAGGAACCCGGATGGCAATCTTGAGCCTCCCTGGCCTTTCTAAACCTAAACCACATGCACTGCCGGATCTATATAAATTTTACACAGGAAACACTGAACTGCACACACACACACAAAATCATGCTCTGTAGTTGCTATTACCGTCACTTTCAAGTGGAGGAGGTGATGGTACAGTTAGCAGTTTCGTTTGCAGTCAAAGGCAGCGGACATTCAAGTGTCTATGTTCAGGCTCTTGAGTTCAGAAATAGCTAACGGGGAAGGAGGAGAAATAATTATATACTAAAAATGTTTTAAACCAATAAATGTGTGTGTTTTTATCTACTGTAAAGTTAAAAGTGATTTCTGAAATTTAACTGTCCCATAGGAGCATTGGTCCAGCATGCAGTTTATAAGGTAGCTGACTATGATGATTCTGTGGGCTTCATCATTTTTGAAAAGCATTCTCAAATACAAAAGCAGCCCAGGAATGTTGCTGGTGTCTGTCATCTGAAAAAACCTGTCCTTGAAATTTTCCACAGAAACACACACCGCAGAGGTCTGGATCAGTCTCCAGTCTCATAGCCAGTGTTGTTGGCAGAGTTGTTGCTGCACTAGTTATTCCAGTAACATTTACTTTAATCAAAACAGGACACATTTAGGATATTCAAGATCAGACTCACTGGTTGTATGTTGAGTGCTGATAATATTCACTGTGTAGTGATTTGCATGTTGAGATGTGGGAAATGAAATCTATTACAAGCAATATTTGTTTACTGTAAAAATAACCATGATGAAAAAATGGATTAGTAGTGCATATTTTAAGTCCTGCAGAGATAAAGAGAAACTTCCTCATCTGTATCAGAGGGCACAGACTGTCTCAGATGGTCTGTGGGGTTTCCCCTGCTGCTGGTCTGCTGGATAACCTAAAAAGCAACCACATGGTGTCACCACTTAAGCATACAAAGTTCAGAGTTTCAGTCTGAAACTTTTATACAGAACTTTGCCTTTGTTGTGGTGTTTGAGTTCAGTTCCTGCTGATTGTGTTTTAACAGCAAGCCAATGCTCAACTATGTGATATGTAATTATTAACAGTGCAAGTGAACAGATGGTAATGACTAAAAACTGTATAAATTAGTGTTGGAACTTACAACATACTTCATTTGTATCTATCCAGTCTAAAGGCACTTTCACTTTTAAACAATAAGTTTTTGTTTTCATTACTGGCCAGTGCTTAACAGTTGGCCTTAAATTGATTGCACTATTAGATGTTATTTTTTATTTAACCATAGATTAATTGTATTACAACTGTCCCCATTTAGATATCAATGTATGATTAAAATATTTGTAAAATCTCAGTTTTCTTAGGTAGCAAACATTTAATTAGACACTAATCTGAATTTAATATTTTTTTACATACACTGTAAATTTCAGACTTTGACATTTAGAGGAATCTACAGTAACAGTAAAGTCTACTTTAATTTAGGTTTTCATGCAAATTGAAACCACTGGATTTCTCTTCATTCTCATTAGATATTAGTAAATACTTACCAAAGATTGAAATGGTTGCTATGAAATACTCTGTTTTTCATTACAGCTTTTAATTACAACCTCAGCTGTGATCATCAGGTAGTTTTGACTGATCATCCACTAATTCTGTATTTAAATAGAAGAAAAAGCATTAAATCTGGCTGGCCGTTAAAAGAAGGTTACAAGCAGGGCCTTGTTACAATAGTCTCACTTCTTCTTTGAAGATGTGGAAATGGGACAGAGAATGTCAGCTGGATGTTACACAGCCAAAGTGATGTACAATACAAACTGCAAGCAGCTTTCCCATCTGCAGCTTGAGACAAAACAGGGTCTCAAATGAAACATTATAAAAGACAGTTGGAAACTTGTGGGCCATGAAGTTCACCACTCATCCCCAGCTGCAGTGCATCCCAAGGGCATTCATTCCTGCATGATGGGGCCAGCTCTGCTTTCAGACAGGAAATACTGTTGATGTTCTGATAAAGTAAAAACCACCCAAAGTTCTAAACCGCCTGAAGTTTGACTGCCCCGGGACAGGAACTGTGTCCACCCAAGTCTCTCAGGCATTGGTGGATCATAGCTGTGTCAATTAACCACAGTTAATTGGAGTACAGGCGGAACTGTATCAAATGCTCTTCAAAATAAAAGCATACAATTATATTCTGCGGGGAATAAACGTAATAATTCAGTTAAATTATCTTATTTTGAAGTTCCCCCGCTGACCGTGTTGTTAGGCTCCGTTGGTCAACTTGACTGTTAACCGCAAGTTCCTCGGCTCCGGGGAGCAGCATGAACTTTCCAATGAAATGATATTTAAGCGTCCCGCATTGTCAGAAGCCAGTTTCGGAGACGCGACCGCTCAGACGTGTGTGTGTTTTTTTATATGGCGGATGGGATGAAAGCGAGACTCCAGCGGCTCAACCTGTTCAACGTCAAACAAGAGCAGAAAGATGTGAGTTTTGAGTTTCAGCGCCGTTTGTTTCAGTCCGCCGGCCATGCTAACTTCAGGGGCAGCGAGCTAACGTTAACCGGGGCGGTTACCGGGCGTTATTAACGTTAACCCAACCCGTTGTAGATTGTATATAACTAAATAAATCCTTACATATGTCTTTACTTACTGTTAGTGGTTGGTACAGATATCAACAAGTTAGCTGTTAAGGTGAAACAGCCGGTAAAGTGTGTTTTTTTTTTCACTCATCGCTGAGTTTACATCTTTAATTGCGACATTTACCGGGCTAGCAGCTGGACACACGGGCTTGTTTTGTGTCAAATATGCCTGTCTTTTTTTGTAAATATCTACAAGACTTTAACACAGATATCTTCCTATGATCTGGATATGATGTGTGCCTGAAACCAGTGAGGCTCTCTGCTTCACCCTCATGAGGTGTGAATAAAAAATTAGCTAGTCACTATGTGGTACTCTCCACTGCTAACTATGTCTTTGGTCACATGTGTCAGATATGCATTTAAAAAAGAAAGACAGCTAGTGAACTTTAACCTAAATCTCCTCCTGAGAGTTAGATGAGGTGTGTGTGTCTCTCTGTGTGTGTGTGTGTGTGTGTGTGTGTGAGTGTGATGCAGTGAGTTGGTCCAGTGTGATACCATAACTGGGCAACAAAAGTTATGAGTGGAAAATGTCCCCACTGAGGGGAAGTTGGTAGTGTGCTGGTCGTAAATATGGAGTCTCCCTTTGTTTAAACACTTTCCAGCAGTTTGATTTGAATCCTAATGTGCTATAAGCAGCAAAACAACGTGCATTTATATCGGATAACAATGAAAAACCTCCCCTAAAGTTGGGTAAAAAGTTTGGTACTTTCATGCATGTGTTGGAAATTTATGCATGCGTTCATGGAAAGTAGTTAGATGGGGATTTTAAGTAGCATGTCTACTGTAAATAAGGTTTATTATTGTTGCAAACTATGTGTGTGTGTGTGTGTTTTTTTTCTTTCACTGACCATAATCACTCAGTTTTCTTATGTAGAGTGCCAGAAACACTTCAGATAAGAAAGTCAGAAACTGGAGCATCAGAAACTTTCTTGGAGGCTTCTTGGGTTTTCCCATCATATCCCTAATTGCTGTAGTTTACTCCGTCATAAGGGTCGCTTCCCCCTTCAGCTGACATCATTGACCTGTAAAACCCGAGAGGAGCTGCCCACTCATTTTTTGAAAGACGTTTGTATGTGGGAGACTTTTCAGCTCTGGCAAAGTACAGAGAGATTTACTTGGTGGTGATAGGCTTAATCAGAATCGTGTGGATTCATTTGGCAAGGGCTTGAATATGACAGAGGTTGATTTTTATGAACCCTCTTAAAGCAAGTGTGGCCAAGAAAAAAAATCACTGGTTATAGTTTCCCAAATGAGAATATTTGCTGGAAGTCTTTAGGTTATGGTCTGTTAGTTGAACAAAAAAAAATCACATTGGGCTCTTAGATCATATGATGGGTGAAAAAAAAGTTGACACAGTTTTTATTTATGTCAGTGAAACCTGCACAGTAGCTAACACTGGGGATGATCTCTTCATTTCCTCCAAGCTCATGTTGTTGCTCAGACATGATTTCTTTGAAAGGGTGCATAAGTTATTAAACGTGGCTGTTTCCTTGACTGGATTGTGTTAAAGCCGCCGGTTCGGTTAAACAGTGTCTTACTCACTGTCAGATCCTTTTATGAAGCTGAGTACATGAAAATCCAGTCTGCTTAGCTGGTGTAAACACAAGCCAAATGTAGGTGTATGTGAGTGAGTGAGCGAGCGCGTGAGTGAGTCATTGCGATATCACCTCCAGAGCCATTGTGCTCATGCCAGGATTTCACTCCTGGAGCAGGAGGCAAGTCGTTCCACATTAGTCACATAGTCTGTCTCGAGCTGTCACTTCAGCGGGTCTTCTCTCACGGTCTTTTTGCTGTTGCATCTTTGGTTGTCTGATAAGTGAAACAATTTGTGACAAGAGAAGGGAGTCTTTCAACAAACTGTCTCTCTCTTTGTAGAGCTGTGGTGAAAACTACTGGAGATTGGGAGGCGAAATAGTGATAGCTACTTGGATTAGAGAGGTTGCTTAACCATTTGTAGAGTCACTTTTTCAGAGAGCTGACATATAACCTTTATGGACAAAACAACTGCCTTGTGTCTCAACTTGGAAAGTACCCTTGGTATTTGATTTTGACAAAAATGTACTCCCAAAAGTGATTTGGGTTAATAATTGCCCAGAGAGACTGTAGTGCTTGGATTTTAAATGCCCCCTTTTCCTTTTCTGCCATACCCTCTTCTTGTAATCCCTTGGCCTCACATGCTTATCCCTCCCTCTTCATGTGAGACACTCACACTCTGTAGTAAAAAACAAGGTAGTAAACTGGAGACACCTTCCTGTCTTTGCGTACACACAGTCTGTCCCTGTCAGTTCTCAGCTGTTTGACCTATTTGTTTATCAGTTTGTCTTTCATTCTGTTCCTTGGAGATTTTGCTTGCCTCAGCTATCGTCTTGTCAGTCTTTGAAATACACCTAAACATTTCCATCCTGCAGTTGGATGAGAGATTTGGGGTTATCTGTGAACCTTTACTGACCTAATTTATTCTCAGCCAAGAGTCCATTCTGACTCAGCACAGTGCTCCGACAACAAGCCCCTACATTGTGTCCCTGTTATCACATTTGAATGAGTTCGTCATCTCCGCCTGGCTTGTCTTTGTGAAGTGGCTCCTTAATCCTGCAAGAGTGATGTCAGCACGTTGGACTCCCTTGTGCTGAACAATTTCAGTCACCCAATGACACTTCCTGCTCTACAGAAACCCTCCACCCTTAAAAATGTTCGTTTTGCTCCCTTTGAGACTTTACTGTCTCTTAATGATGCTCCTCATCAGTTGTGTGACTCCTGGACTTCGAACTTCTGTGAGATCAGACCATTCTCCGCGAGGCACGAGACCCAGGCACATGACCATGGGAAGTGCAGAAGTGGGGCTTTTTGCTGGCTCGCCTATGTTTTTTTAAAATTGTTTAAGCTGGGTGGTGTGTTACAGGGTTTTCAATGACATTCACCTCTAACTTCTCATTTTTACCTCCCCTCCTGTTATCGCTAGTCAGCCTTACAGAAGTGGAATATTAATTTAGGCTTGTTTGGAAAATTTGTATTGTCTTGTGTTTCTAGTGTGGTAGGGAGTCATCATAGCTTTCCATGCTTAGCTTATTTATTCATTAAAACAGATGTTTTGGTGTGGTTAAAACTTGATAGTTGGTTATGTTTCAACATAAAGTTGATAATTCTGTAATTTTTTTTTAGTCAAGTAGAGAATTATGTGTTTATGTTTTATCTTTAATCTTGTCATGTCAGCCTACTGCTGTAGGCAAATGTTTACTACAGTCTTAAGGAGGTTCACCAGTAGTTTTCTCCTTGTAACTCACTTTGCACATCATATGATATCCTCACCCTTGACCCTTTTGATCTCTTCGACAAACACTGAAAAGTTTATTTTGTTTATTGCACTGAATTGCTGCTTCTCTTTTACCGGTGGTGCTTGTGTAACTTCCTTCTTTTTCGAGGTCAGTACTACAGTAGTTCTTTTTAATTCTGGCTGGGTGCAAGACGCCTTGCTTTTTCACTGTTGTTCCCCTGCGAGAGGCCAAGTCTGTGGGTCACAGCCTGAGGCAGTGTCCAACTGCCTTCCTGTCTGAGATCAGCCTCATGTAAATGTTTGACTGAGCAAGATACTGTGTCCCATGTGTCTGTAGTCCTCTCCCCTTCAACCCCTCTAATCCACAGGCCAGAATCAGATGGTTTAGTCTTGAACAAGCTGTCTAAAAAAGGAAGGAAGTTGTAGAGAAGGGGTCTAAAAAAGGAGAAGTGCTGGAATAAGTACTCCAAGAATTAATGATTTATCATGATGACGTACAATGACGTTTTAGAGATCTACATCATAGTAGTAGTGACTACAGCAATCATCTCTGAGAAACATTTGTTTTCACCTCTGCATTGTTTTCAAAATGTTAAAAAAAAGAGAGAGAAAGAAAGGAAAATGTGCCCATCACAATTTTCTCACGGGTAAATTACTGGTTTTGTCTGAATTCCAAACAAATTCATGGCAGCAAAGAGGCTGTCATTCAGAAGTTGCTCGTTTTGCCTAAAATGTTCTCAAAGTATGAATCAGTTATCAAAATAGCTGCTAATGATTATCTGTTAATTGACCAATTAATTAACTGACTAATAGTTTCTAATGAGAGGAAATGTGTTTGTCAAGGCAGTGACTGAAAGAGACCGTAGCAGAAACATCATCACGCTGAGTAGTAAAGGAGCCGTCATCAACCAGACAAAGGAGAGGGAGTGAACCTGGGATAGGCTGAAGTGAGAAAAGGCTGGAGCAGTATGATTTAAGAAGACAAATCCTCCTCCATCCAAAAGACAGAGGAGTGAAAGGAGAGGCAGAGACATGCGAGGACTACATGTCTCTGCTGGTTGAAGTGTTTCAGAGAATAATGCAGTGAAAGCAGGAGGAAGAGTAGGGGTGTCAGCAAAACGGAGAGAGGGCTGCTGTTAGTGGACAGAGAGCAGGCTCCAGTCTCATGCCAGGATGATTAAAAGTATACTCAAAGCGGGAGGGTGAGAAACGAGAAATGATGTTGGGAGACAGTGAATGTGAAAATGGAGATTGTTTGGGGTCTCTGAGTCTGTCGGTTAAAGGTGGCACAAAGTCATTTTGAATTGACTAGGAAAGAAAAGGACAACTAAATGTTTTAGTTTTTTAATGAAACGTCTACTGCATCAAGTAGGTCTGGGCAACATAATGGACACATCAAGAACTGGTTGGTGAACCGGTTAAGACACCAGACTTGTGGGAAATAAAAAAGTAGTTGTGCAACACAATGCAGAAATCATGGTTATACTGCAATTTTAGGGTGGTGGCGGTGTCATGGGTGGATATGTTGTAAGTAGGTAGGACAAATCCATCCTCTATTAGTGATTTGTGGCTCATGTTTTATGGCTCAAAATACAATTTATGAATAATTGTAATTTCATCTGTGACTAGACTGTGGGTGTATGCATCTGCACTTTTCATTTTTATTAAGGATGCTCATGATTTTGGGGGCAGATCACTAATCACAGGGTCTATTTGATGTTTCCTGTTTATTATATAACATTATTAATTACTTTAACTATAGTTAACAACATTATATATAACGTACTGTAGTTAATAGATGAGAAAGTAGTATGGATTGACAGATTTTAATGTACTGAGCATCATATTTCCCTCTTGAGTTTTGGCTGATATATTTCTTGATATTTCTTTCTGCGGTCCTGGTCTCCCTGCCTTGGTGCTAGTTAGAGTTCTTTGAAACACAACGTGCAAATTGATGTTTTGCATCATTTAATCGGCACTTCTTCTCTGCCTTTATCACACTACTTAGTATGAGTGTTGGTGGCTGATCGATCTGAGCAACCTTCGTTTTTATAGAGTTATTTGTGGATTAAATCAGTCACCAGTTTTATTTAGCCAACCAATAAAACATTCGATTTTTTTTTTCATTCAGATGCTATGCCCAGTATGGGTACGCCTGGAGGACATCTTGGTAGATTGTTAAAATGTTTAGTGATATGCAGGCTTACACAGACACACTTCACATGTGAAGGTGGTACATGTTGTCACAGCACTTGCCTGAAGTGTCAGACAGGGATCATATTCATTCGTTGCTTGTTGAAATCATCTGCTAAAATGCCCTGAGGGTAACATTTCTGTGATTCAGGTTCATGTTGGAACTGAGCACAACTGAAGTGAGCTAGAACGAGCTTTCTCTTTTCCTTTTTTGTTTCTTCTTCGGTGTATCTCTTACTCTTTTTGCATTCTGGTTTGGTCTGGAAGGTCCTTCAATCCAGTGTACACCCATGTGAAAGAGGGTGAATCTTCTTTCATTTATCAGCAGTAGTTCATACCTTATCGGTTACATGCTAACAAACCATCCAAACAACCAACCAGGCTACATTCTTGGTTTTGGCATTTTGGGTCGTGTTTTTTTTCATCCCCTTCGTCACTAATTATGTAACATTTGTTGCTCAGTGTCCACACAGCATTTTTTTCATGTCAGTAACGTGTCAGGAACATGTCAGGTACAAAGTAACTTTTCCTGAAATCTAGAAACGTACTTTAAGGATGACCCATATTTCAGTTTTTTTATTTTACAAATAGCAAATATAGATTCTGAGAAAAGGTGTGTTAAATTGCAGTTGTTGTGGTAGACAATTGTGAGATGCATATACCAGATTTGTTTTAAACGAGATTGAAAAAGAAAATAAATCCCATCATTCTGTCAACAGGTTTGTGAGATATCCAGCTAATTAATGCACTCCTATTTGGAAATTTTAGTTGTTCAAATAGATCTTTTTCATAGCAAACATTTTGACTTGGCATGGCAGAAAAGCTACAGGTGTATTGACATTACAGTAACAATAGCTGCTCTCCATTCAGTAGAGATCCAGGTAGTTGCCCCAATTTAATACCCTTTTGGGCAATTCATTAGAACTGAAACATTGCCTATTGATTTATTGACCTACTGAGATTAGTGACCAAACAAAATTTCCATAATTCCCCTTATAGCTTCAGCTTGAGCAGAGATCCAATCAGTTAGGTTCACTGAGGATAAGGAGGAGATAATCTTTACTACATGATATACTGTTGATTAGTTTAAGCATTAGGAGTGCATCTTATTTCATAAGAAGATATTAATGAAACTGATCTAGAATATTAATCTATTAAGTATTAGTTAACACAGCTTTGTGGTAAATGTAGTGAAGTAAAACATGTATTTCCGTCAGAGTTGTAGTGAAGTTCAAATACCTCAAATTAAGTAATTGTATAAATGTACTGATGCACTATTAGTATCTTTTGGAAAGGGAAAATTCAAGGGTTAAACCCATTCATGGCACTCAGGGCATTATTCATCCAGAGCAGCTCACATTTCAGATGGAACAAAGCAACAAATGTGCTGCAGAGGAAGAGGCAGGTATTGTTTTGATAAAAGAGCAGGAGTGAGCACATCTCATGCCAATGCAAGACACAGCAGGATCTGGAAGTGTGTCTGTGTGCGTGTGTGTGTGTTTGAGACAGCAGATTTAGTAGCTGCTCAGGCATCTCTCATCAGTGACATCACTGATGTGACTCAACCACTGCTTCTGCTTTGCTCATCTGCTTCCTCCTTTTTGTTCCTTGGTTTGGTGCACTACCAGTGTGGCGTAGCTACCTGGGCCCTCAACAGGAGAACCATGTGTATGTTGGCAGCCAGAGGCTATAGACTGATTTGTATGTTGTATTTTAGCATAAAACATTTTGTCCAGTGTTTCTTTGTAATTGAAAAAAGCTCCAACGCTCCAAAAAAGCGTTTTTTCCCCAGATGATCCAGGGCCCTTATTTTCCCATGTAAGCAGAACCAGCTAACCATACAAGGATTAACAAAATATTACATTGTCAGGTATAATTATATATACTGTATAAATATCAATATGCTATTTTTTCCTGATGATCCAGCTGTGATCTAGCACACAACTACAGGGCAGCAGTAATGCTAACTTCCTCCTTATTAACTCAGTGTCCTTTTTATTCCAGTGTGTTACTCTTGTGTGTATTTACATAGAGGAAGTTGTTGTAGGTAGTAGTCTGGGGGGAAAAAACTGATGAATTTGTGCCTGTATTAGTCATGTTTTCAAAGCAGAAAATAGACAAGTAAAAAAAACATTTTGGCCGGAAGAACATGCCGTTATAAATGCTGCTATGTTTGGTATGTGATTTGTGGGCACAGTGCTTCTGTCCTCTACTAAAGTTGGAAATATGTGCACAGATTCCCACTTTACAGATCAATAACTGATAAATGAAATATTGTTTATCTGACTGTAGTGAGGTTAGGCCAGACAAGGCATCAAATTGCATCTTCAAAGTGTTGTGCACTGCATGGAGAAAACTGTTCAATAACATCACTTTTATACAATGTAGTGTAGATACCTTTTTTGATGACAAAATGTGGAACATTTACACAGTGTTCATGTTCACCAAATTTATGTGTTTATAACAAAACACAATATAGGTCATTATTGTGACCACGATCTTAATCCAAATTTATCGAGCTGGAAGACCACAAGCAATATTGAAAGTTTTACAGTATTAGATGGTACATGTTCACTCACAGTTTCATTATTTGTGATTTACCACACTTGACCTTTGCGGTACCGAGCTTAGAGTGAGCTGTGGCTACAAATGAACTCTGTTTTGTGCTTGTTATCACATTCCTTTCAGACCAATTCAGATACAGATCAAACCCTGATTGCGTTCCATTTGAATGGTTAATACTATTTATCAAACTCAGTTTGATAATTGTTTCAACTGATTTACAAATGCCTTCACCATAGCTTTATAAGGATAACTGAGTTTAACTGCTGGGAACACACAGCTGTTATGATGGGACATGATCCAGGAGAGATTTGATAAGTTTGTAAGCAGGTTTAGATGTGTTTTGTAGTTTAAACATACAATGTTGCCTTGACTTAGGAGTTTAATTTGTTCCATGATGGAGCTCGTAACGCAACTTATTGTTTGTCAAATCAATTTTCCCCCTTGAAATGAATTAAAATACCATTAATCAATTCTGGGCTCCCAAAAAACACCACATTGTTTTGTCTAAATAAGAAAAATGTACTTAATAAAGAAAGAATATAGTATAAAATTATTTTAGATTTTGATATTTTGATAATTTCTTTCTTTAACTGAATGCACATCATCTGCTTCTTCTTCTTCTCAGCAGTGTCCTTTGCACTCACTTGGTTGACCCATGATTGGAAAAATGAAATTTTGCTAAATAACTGCAAGCACAAATGCAAGCACAACACTGATCTTCCACTGCGAGCTAACCGCTTAAAGTGAACGAGTGAGACTCGGGATGCTGGGTGGATGCTGTGCCGTTCACTGTGCTGCTCCAAATAGGGGGTGGGATATCTGAAGCTGTAACCCGAATTTTAGCTCGCAACTCAAAGCAAAAAGTCTTAAGAGACGGCTCGTATGTAAAAAAACTCCTAAGCTGGGACACTCATAAGTCAAGCTACCACAGTATTTTAAGTACACAACCTTTCAAACCTACGGTGGAGCTGGAATGGAATGGTCATGGAAATCCTCACGGTTAGTCATGGAAAGAGTCGTCACAGAAAAGGATTTCTGTGTGAGCAAGAGGCCTAAGTTATGGTACATTTGTTTTAGGCTGTCCTTGTTCAACCCTTGGTGTTGACTTATCTGCAGGCCAGCCCAGGTTGACGAGAATAGCAACACATCTGGATCACAGAATGGAGAAATTCTTACCACTTCTTGCAAGATACTTCAACAGAAAGTATTCTTGATTTTGCTTGATCATCTACAAACTGACAGAATATATGTAGTATATTCATTGCATAAACTACATTCAGTCATACAAAATCCTTCACATAATATATCCGTCACATAAAATATCACATAATGTCTCTGTTTATTGAAGTTTACTGAGTAAAGTTTATGAATGGGTTTGTGTCATCAATAAACAATGAGCAGTCCATTTGGGATTTCAGCCAGAGACGCATTGTTCAGATGGACAGAGAGGCAGAGCTGTCCTGTCATCCTTTCTGTTATTATGCAACCATAACTGTTGATACAAATGGAGAGTTGATATAAAAGACATGTGCAGCTGCTTAGTAAACGAAACAAAAACTCACTGTGGTGAACCAATAGTTCCCCTTAAAAAAAAAAAAAAAAAAAAACTGCAAATTTTAAGCACTTTCCCCTAATACTACAGTCCTAGTGTAATTGGTTAATGTAAAGTGAAGCCCTGATATGTAAGCCTGACCGGTTACTCACTGATTTGTGCTGCAATGCATCTTGATGTCACCTGATGTCTTTATATGTGACACTTTAAATAGGTTACAATATTAATAAATGTCTCTTATTTTAAGAACGTCGCAATGTGAAATAGTACCTACCTTACCTTACCTTAGCTGGTTAAGGTGATCGAGAGGTGAAGTAGACTAGACGAAGAGAGAAGGAGAGAATATTGGACTTATATTCAGCTACAGGTATGCTAGATATTAAATATGCAACTGTTTACTGAAAATCACAGCTTAATAAGGCAATACGAGAGCACTGTGTTTTTCAAGTGCTGTTGTTTTAGGATTTCAGTAAAGGATATTGAGAGTTCAGCAGGCTGCCTCGGTGGTAAGAGGTGCAGCAAATGCCAGCCCCCTAAGGATACCTCTTTTTGCCAACATAAGCAACTTTGTGCCTTTAAGTTTTAATTAAAACTTAAAATGAATGTAATTGTGCCAATTGCAACATTTATGTGTTTATAATCACTCTGGGAGAGCTCTTGACTAGTTTTGAGCCTCTCTTATGATGTGTATGGGTGTGTAATGGCTGTGTGCGAGTGTGTGTCCCCTTTTTTGTGCCCAAGTGGGCATACAAGTAGCTTTGTGTTGATGCCAAAATGATAATTAGGTGTGGATAATGGAAGTGGTCAAGGTTCAGGGATCCTCAGAGCACACCAGGAATAGATATATCCATTTTGGAAAGGTCTGCCTGTCTCTCTCTCTTTCACTCCCACAAAGCATGGCGTGCCGAGAGCGTTTAGCTCACACGCAAAAAGCCAAAATACACACAATACAATAAAGTCAAGATGGGGATAGTCGTAAACATTCAGTTTTAAATAGATTTGTAAGAAATAAAAGTAAACATTACAGAGAAGAAATGGGTAACCAAAGTTTATTGGGAGCAAAGAGGGAAAAAAAGAGGAGGAGGGCTCAGGAGGAAAGGGAAGAAGGGAATCAAATAAAGGGAAAGTGAATACAAAGCCTGCTTTGAGACGAAAGGTCCCAGTTCGGCTTCTTTTCAACACAGGAAGACATCACAAGGCCTGCTCTATTCCAGGGAAGCATAACACATATTACACCATATGGCAGGTTAGCTCATAGTGAGGTGTGGCTTCTGCACTGATAAATGGAAAATCTGTGGTTCGTGCAGGATGTGTTAAGTGTTTATTTCAATGTTTACCCACTATTGCTATTGTAGCCACCTGTTTCTGGATGTGCCATTAGTACTCGGGCAGTAAGAGGGCAGTTTAGGTTTATTAAGAGCCTTTATTGTGAAGAGAAATATGAGCATTTGTTAAGTCGCATGTATTTTATATTACAAGGAAATCCAAAAGCATACCATTTACTGACCCATTTATTGGCAGATGTTTATATTACTTCACTTGCCTTTGTTTTACAGTAGTTTTAGTACAGTATAAAACAAATTAGTAGAGGGCATTGGCGCCATATTTGCTCAGTGAAATCATCCTGATAAGTTGCAAAGTATTTAACTGCTTCCAAATATAGAGCTGTGATACATGTACTGTATATGGTGAAATAGAATAAATGAGTTGGTGAAGTATGTCTCTTTAAGTCGGGAAGACAGATGGGATGGTGCATCTGATGTAGTTTCATTGAGGTATCATTGTCTGTCAAACCTGAATGTATTGTCAGTCAAATAATTTCAATGTTGTTTTTCTTTTCCCATGCTCAAAAGCATCGATCGTATTTATTAGTGCAACTGTACACTGTCTACTTGATCTTGATTATCATGCAGCTATAAAATAATTTATTAGGGTTCTTATCTCCTGCCGTGCTCTCCTTCCAGGTTCCTGAGATCATCAGTACGCTGAGACAGGCCGGCAAGAGCTCAGCACGCAATGATGACATTGCCACCAAACCCTCCAGCGGAGGTGGCGATCCCTCTGAAACGTGTTTTTCGTCCCTCTCTGCAACGACGAGCTCCGCGGCTCCCCCTTCTGCTGTGTCTCCAACAGCCTTTGCCAAGAAATTTGAGGTTCTGTTTTGCGGCCGCGTGAGTGTTGCTCACAAGAAAGCCCCACCAGCCCTGATTGATGAGTGCATCGAGAAGTTTAGTCAGTTGCATGGCTCAGGGACGAGTGACAAAGGAGGAAATGGCGGGGGGTTTGTGGGGGGGCTGAGGAGGGCATTAACCTTGCAATCCAATGGACCCGGGAGTGGTGCCGTTGATAATGGCGCTGCAGGGAGCCCGACCACCGGGAGGCGTCCGGTCCTGTTTAAAAGAGACCCCAGCTTTCCCTGTCTGCAGGCCCTGGATGAGAACGGACTCTCACCAGAGATCTCTCACACCAACACTACTGACACACACGCCAACTCTGCTGGAGTACAGCCCACCAGCCTGCAGGAGAACAGGACCATGCTGTTCACGGTAATTTTCATGAATTGACACATACAAACAATTGAAATTAATCCAATTACTCTGCTTACATTTTTTTATACATTTTTATTGATAGTTCAAATCCTTTACCATTTACTCCAAAATCAAACTAACTGCAGAGAATATAAATAGAAAATATAAAGTGTCAATAAGGCACAAATAAGATATACACAATACCAAAAATATATAAACTGTATATACTGCATTAACTGCATTAATCCACGATACATTTGTATTGAGATTTGCAACATGTAAGAATGGGTTAAATCATACAGTTTTCCATTAAGTCCACTTCCCTAGCAGAACACACACAAACATTATTATTCTGAAGCTCATTCACATACACAATAGGGCACATGACCTTGGCTTTTAGTTACAGAAGGAAAACAATACAAAGTTACACCTGGTAGGAAAATGAAATTGTTTCGCTGTGCTGATGGTGTGCGAGTTAGAGAAGAAAACATGATTTTGGATGCAGCAGTCTGATGCTCTGTATGTGCATGATAATCCAAAATTGACTTGGTCTAACAATAATTGGTCTAACAATAAAATGACATAAATAGTCTTTTTATAATCTTATCATTTTTAGAGTGTGATTGCTTTCTCAGTATGGAGAAAATGATCTATTTCTGGTTGATAGTTTCAGAGTGAGTCTAGGCAAGGAATCACCACTCAGCATAATTAGCCAAGCATTTTCACCCACAACTATCATGAAAAAGCACAAAGCTTTTCAGATGAACATTCTTTAGCCTGTCTCCCTGATGCTCACACACGATGGTTTTCACAAACATCTTTTTTGAGAATAAGAAGAGAACTTTGTCGTGCAGTAAATGGCAATTTTGTATTCCTTAAATAACAAGTCCTCATACACAGTTGCTCATAAAAGAGAGAGAGGCAGAGAACAAAAGATGGACAAAAATATAAATCCCCTAATGAGTCAGCAAGAACAGATGCTGACTGCCACTCAAAATGAGCTCAGTCACGCTCTCCCCATTCACCTTTATTTGACCTTAGTGACCTCCTGCCAGCAGGAGTTTTCCTGTTTGTCCTCCAGAAGGGAAATGGTGACCACTGCCACAGGATCCACCGGGGTCTGTAGCTGTCCCTCTCAGCAAATACAGACACAGATGATACATCCTGCTGCTGTAGTAGATGGTTGACAGAATGACATCATCCTGGTGACATCAGTCTTGAAGACACATCCCCCTTTTCCTCCAGAAAGGAGGATTTTTTTGTCTGTATTTGACCCAGAAGTACAACGAAGTGCAACTTGGGATTTAACAGACATGAGATCACTTCCTTAATATAAACCACTGAGTTAGGCTTAGGCTTTGATTGTGATTCATGTGGTGATGATGGCATTAATGGGGAGCTTCCCTATAGCGGAACTCTCCTAAAATCTTTGGGTACTTTTTGAAAAGTGAAGAAATGAAAATGCCTCTTTTAATAAATACGGTTGTTTGAAAAAAAACACAGAAAATGGTTACTTTAGACCCCACTTTATGTCCTGTATTCACTGAACAAGCCTTGTAGTACAGACCAAATAATCACTATGAATAAATTCACTGATAAAGCCTCTCTTGGAATTAAACAGACAAAAAAATGCTTAGTGTTCTTTGTGTGAAACTGGAACTTGGCCTTTAACTTGTCAAGTCTGTGAGGCTCATTATTGCTTTCACAACCACACCACAAACCACACACACACAGGCGCATAACAGACTCCAAGCCCATCCAAACACACACACTCACACACACACACTTAGATATAGGACTCTGACAACTAAGAGTGTGTTTGTTTGTTTAGGTGGGCAGGTCTCAGATCTTCTTGGTTAGCCCGGACACTAAGAAAGTCGCCATAGAGAAGAGTTTCAAAGAAATCTCTTTTTGCTCACAGGTATGAAGCCTTGCCTTTTTACACATAATCGTCTCTACAGGGCTGGGTGTGACTCAAAAAAACAATCCTGAATCCTTAAACCGCCTCACAATTTCTTTCCAGGGTATTCGTCACGTGGATCACTTTGGCTTCATTTGCAGGGAGACAGTGGAAGGAGGGAGCTGCCACTTTGTTTGCTACGTCTTCCAGTGCACCGACGAATCTCTGGTGAGGGACAGAGACAAGCACAGGAAAATATTGTCTCAAAAAACTAAACATAATAATGCCAATGCATTTGACCTTTTTTATGAATCTTTATGATTTTTAAAAAAAAAAAGATTTCACTTGCTACAGTCCATTAATATGTTCATTCATTATAATCATTATAATCATCATTATAATGCACATCCATACACCTGGAACACCTTTTGTATAACTGTTAGTGTAAATACATTGCACAGCTGAGAAGTGTGTGTATTTCCTGTTAGTGATTTAACACATTCATGTATTTTCAGATCAGTGTTTCCCACTTCACAGTGTTCATAACTGATTTAATTTAACACCTCACAAGTTTGTTCTGGATTTAAAATTTGAGCGCCACAATGCGTGAAGCTGATATTTTTCACCAGTGTTGTTTTCTGTCAATCGAGGTTAAATTCTGCTCTAATTCTTTAGAGCTGTGACTCATCCGCATCTGTGCTCCACTGAGTCACGGCATGCCAAATGGACTGTCAGCTTGATAAACAGCCCTGGTCATTAGATGGATGTACTCTGCTGTATAATAGTCAGCTAATGTTGCAGTATTATGTGCTTATACTAGATAGATAGTTAATGTAATTCTTCAAATAATGAGTCACTGCTAATTATTCCCGGGCTTTCACTGCTGCCAGAGTAAACTGGACAACCTCTGCGACAACTGCATATTGTATTTACCTTTGTTTTTTCCTTATACTCAATACATTGAGTCAGCAATACTAATGGGGAACTGAATTTGTTCAGATAATTGTTCCATACAGGGATACAGAATACTGTGTTGAAAAGAGGCTAATGTTGAATAAACATTTTCAAACTGATAAAGTCTGTATGATGGATGATGGATGAAAATGAAAGTATGGACTGTATCTTTTCCTTGTAGGTGGATGAGATCATGCTGACTTTGAAGCAGGCGTTCTCTGTGGCAGCCCTGCAGCAGAATGCAAAGACCCAGAGTCAGCAGTGTGACAGCTGCCCCATGCAGCAGCTCCACAGGCTATGTGAGAGGATAGAAGGTAGAAAAACAGAGGACATTTTAACCAGTTAACTGTCAAAACCCGCCGGCGGGTTTGTAGTAACATTCCATAACTTATTAAATCATATTTTATCA
>JBAJHX010000051.1:16608944-16619164 GCA_037176925.1 Amniataba percoides | reverse complement strand
TATTAAATCATATTTTATCAATTTTCATTAGCATAAATTTATCACATAAAATCACCCCGAGGGTTAAGTGGTTAAAGCATTTTGAAATTATAAATGGTTGGACTAATATTGATTGGTCAGGTCTATCTAGATCGGTTGAGCTGTAGGAGAATAAAAGAGTAATTTTGTTGGTGCCTTTTAAAATAATCATGCATCAGCAACTGTAACAAGGTTACAGCAGCAATAACAAGGTGTTCTGTTCTGAGTCAGTTCAGTTGTCACTAATGTACTCATATATTTTTATTTATATAGATAAATGCATCCCATGGATATAAGGTCATGTTGTGTTGAAATAGAAACTATGAAGTTCACAATATTAGAGGGCTGCACCTCTGATAGATAAAACGAGTGAGACTAATCCTGTCTGCAGTGTTTTTATTTTGTATTCACATGTCTTTCAGGTCTACACCCATCTAAAACCAAGCTGGAGCTTCAGAAACACTTGGCCACTCTGGATAACCAGGAGCAGGCTTCAGTCTTTGAAAACACTATGGTATGTGGTCTGATCTGTTTAAAGCAGCTGTAACTATGTGGAGTTTTCTCTGAACTGACAGCAGCTAGAAACAAACAGTAAATCTGCGTTTTCACCCAAGTCCATCATGACTGCATCACCGCAGAATCACAAGTTTTTCCTGTGGGATCTACAGTGACACACTGATTTGTCTTTACACATGACTTAAATATTTCTGCCGCCTCATGTCCTCCTTTCCCTTAGGAGTTGCTTTGCTCCCTTTGGGTCTCCTGATGCTTTAGTCTCTCATCCCAGAAACACAAAGTCTTCAAAAAATAACCTCCATTCTACTATTGGCAATGAATCATGTAAATCTTGATTGTTGCTACAGATTCTTGTACAATTGAAGATGAGTCCTAAGTCCTCTGTGACTCAGCTGACATCTGCTGGAGTTGTAGCTAAACTGCAACAGTGCTGAAGGCATAGATCAGCACAGCACTGCTTTTTTAACGTCTATTTGGATACATTTTGTTCCCAGAAAGGAAACACTGTGTTACAACTGGTATTTCATTTAACCTCCCCATCCCAAAAAACAGCACAGTGTATCCAGGACAGCAAATGTAGCTGTTTTCCAACCTTCAGTGTCTTTTTTTGTTGTTGTCAGCATTTACTGACTGATACCCACATATAATTTATTTTCCAGGTTTGAATTTATATGAATAGGGTTTTGTTTCTTGTCTTCAGAGGGCTCGTCCTAAAAGTGACCAGGAGGAGAATGAGTTTGTAATGGCCTCCTTGAGGAATCTGTACGAAGAGAGACAGAGGAGCCATCAGCACACACTGCCTGGAGACAGCAAACAGGTAACATTTGCAGGTCTCTTATGCACACATGTACACTGTTGTCTTTTTTTAATGTTCATTTCCTGTCTATTATTCTAATTTTGTTGCACTTTGTCAAGAGTGTCAACAGAGCTGTAGTTCAGCAAGGATAGATAACAGGAAAAATATATTTAATCCCCCACTTACAGAGCCACAAGTATACTTTTGAAGACTCTCTCTCGCTCACTCACTGTCTTGCTTTCTGTCTCTGCCCTCCCCCCGTGTGTGTAGGTGTGTGAGGAGGCAGCCTCAGCCCCAGTGGAAGCGCAGCAGCAGAGCAGCAGTCGGCAGCGACTTGAGCAGTTCAAGAGCCGAGCCAAGCGCTCTCTCACTGAGTCCTTGGAGGGAATCTGGAAGGTAGCGATACTCTTTCTTTCTTGGTTTGTATTCAGTAATGCCTACAGAATAAGGAAAGAAGCATCCTGGTTTGTGGTCTTTCTTTATGTGTAAAAGCCATGTACTGTATGTAACCTCGGTGTGTGTGTTTTTCACAGGGAAGCAGCAAGGCCAGAGCTCAGAGGGACAACAGTGTAGGAAGTGACAGCGGGTCCTCGGTTTCTACGGTCAACAGCAGCCAGGACCAGCCCTGTCTCGATGACCCTCTGCCTGCCTCGTCCCAGCTGCGACCCACCAGCCCACTCAGGTAAACACACTTAGCGCAAATGCCCACACACTGACTCATATCTGGGGTCAGAGATGTTAGTGCTTTAAAGGTCAGAGCAGTCCTACTTGTTTTCTTGGATTTCATGATTATAGGGGTTATCGTGACCCAAAGGGCCAACAGTGAAGGAGGTGACATCTGCTGCTTTATTTTTAACTAGAGCTGGGCCTTAAAGCATAAACCTGCAGATTTCAGAATGAATTCATGTCAACGATGATGATAAACTCAGGACATTTTCATTCAACATGGATAGATCTAATAGCCTATTGCACAGCACAAATAAAGTGTTGTTTGATTTGTTGAACTGAGGGGCACAGAAGCAATAATGAAAGTTGCATTATTCTCCAAAGCCTAGGAAATGATTGACAAAAAGGTAACACCGTCAATTGCATGGAAGTGGTTTGGATATTTAAAACATGGCTTTGATCTATGCCAAAAAAGTCATTCTAGTGGCTCTTCTGCAGCGTTGTTTAAAAAAAGTAATCAATAGTAGTTTCAGCTTTTAGTTTTATTTACATTGTTATTATTATTTTTATTAAGTTACAAAGCAAGCTAGCTTCTGTTGTTTTATTAAGGCAGATAAAGCACATTTGTGCATTGTTTTACATTTAAACGTTATTCAATCTATTATTTTTTTCACAAAATATATTCCAAACCAAACCATGTTTGCATAGATAAATGTTTACATTATGTTCTTTTATTTTTCTCTGTTCATCAACTATATTGTGAAGTCTAACTTATGATCCTGCTGGTTTCTTCAGGCTTAAGTCATGCTTAAATTGTCCCATTTGAATCTCCTGTCAGTTATATCTCAAACATTTTGTTTGTATGTTTTTGGCCATAGTCAACATAAAGCTGTGTAGGTTTTGTATTTTTCTCCTCACACACTTTCTTCATCATCCTTCAGGTGCCATAACTCAACAGGAGACCTAAAGCGCATCGACTCCTCTCTCCCCCCGTCTCCCTCTTCCTCCTCTTTACCTGGCGACACTCAGCCGCAGGGCTTCCGCCGACGGGCCAGCACCTTCAGCCACCCTCCCACCCCCGTCTCAGCAGAGTACTCACCGGTGCACACACTAACTCACACACCACAGGACCCCACTGCAGCTACCAAAACTAAGCTTGTACGACACTACTCCGTCAGCACTGACACTCCGCACCAGAGCAAGTAAGGAGAGAGAGTGTGTGTGTGTGTGTGTGTGTGTGTAGGCATGTGGTTTGTGATCATTCTGAATTTTGGTGACAGCACAAACCATGAAATGACAGATATTTAAATACTACTTCATTACAATTTAGTAGTAATGGTAGTATTCAGTATTATGAGATCTGAGATCACAAATGCAATGCATGCAAATATGCAAGTATTTACAGGGTTAAATAATGTATCTGTTGTACCTGAACAGTTTTAACCACCTGTGGAAGCATCACATAATTATGTGTTTTAATGATGACTGTGGAACTACACCTGCAGACTCAAGTCTCCGTAAATGGTCAGTCTTATGGTTGGTGGAGCGAAGAAGGTTGAATATTTAGTAGAAAGTTTTCCCCTTTGACAGCAGGGTTATCGTTATGTGTCGGGAAATGGTGTAGATTATTTCTATAAAGAACTACATTTTAGTTTCTGTCATAAAAGTGATGCTCTGTCTTAAAATCTTGAGCACCAACTTTGTACTCCTCTGCTCTTAAACCACACTCTGCTTCTTCTTCTTCTTCTGCTTTGTCTGCACAATAAACCTCTTGACATAAACCTGAGCTCAGTGGTACAGACAAAGTAAAATGTCAAGCTATTCTTGGTTGTCTGAGGAAAATATAATCAGTGTGATGCAGATAGGATGGTCAAGCAGGTGGGAGCTTTACTGATTGTACCTAGCAGGGTGTGTTTACAGGTGTTAGGGAGTACTTCTGCATAATTTTAAATGTATAAAGTGTTCTGTGGCAGTATTTGGATCTGAACACTGCAACTTTGTTAATGGAAATAATATGTGGGTGAGGAGTTTGAAAGACCCTCTGCTTCAGGCCGCAGCTTCAGACTAAATTAGCCACTTTAAGTGTAATGCACAAGCCTCTCCAGAACAAAGTTTGAAACAAAAATATCTTACCACTATTTCTGCTACATCGGCCTATCATGAATCAGACAGTGTTAGAGGAGGGCAATGCTAAATCAGCAGAGAGCTCTTTTAATTCTCAGATAAAAGAGTCAAATGTATGCTGAGGATTTCATGGCGTCATTTGTAGTTGTCATGTTGCCCTTAAAGAAAATACGATACTTACTCATTATAACGATATCATTATCAAGGAGTCAGGAGTTATCATAGTATGTTCACATAGATTAAAGGAACATTTCTTTTACCTGCCCTTTCTCTTCCCTTTTTTCATTTTTTCATACTTTTTCAGTGTCTTTGACTTTTTTCGTTCTCCATCTCTTTGCTCCCTCTCTCTCTGTGTTGACACTGTTTCTCAGACATGTTCCAAACGACTCCACTCTTCCTCCTGTTCCTCCCTGCCCTTCATCTCATTCTCCTCTCCTCTCTCATCACCCTTCCTCACCTTCTACTGGAGCCCGGCTCAATAAAAGGAGGTGAGAATCAGGCATTGCTTTTCACTTCAACTCTTCCAGCATCTCAAACTGTCTTCTGACCTGTGTTTTCTGTGTCACCATGTAAGGCCCCCTCTCAGACAGAGAAACTCTAAACGCGTCACTCGATAGTTGACCGTTTGAAAAGGGATTAAGGCTGTATGTCGTCAATAGTTTAACTATTTTCAGCTTTTCTCCCTCTCTCTGTGTGAACGGGGCCATGTTTATCTTTTTTATCTATTTTTTGCCTCCTTTTTTCACACCCATCTCTTCATCTCAGTCCTCTGGGTGGTCTGCGTGCCCGTCTCCACTCCTCCTCCTCTGTCCCTAATTTTCTGAAATTTCAATTTCTGGCCCCTGTCCAAGAGAACGATTGTCCTGAGCCAAGGAGCAGGTACAAACACACGTACACCTGATGACCACCTCCATGTTAGTGTATCCAGCATAGCCAAAATCTGTGCTCCTTGTTACATAGAACACCGTAGTTATTATGTTATGTCTCTGTTTATATATTTCTCATATATATATGTAGATGTGTGTATGCTTTTATCTGCTGAATATTTATCAGGGCACGTTATGTAACTGTTCCTGTGTGTGTTCTTGTTTGTGTTTTAGTGATGTAGCAGCTCTGTCCACACCAACTGCGGCCTGCAGAGTAGGCGAAAGTCCTCTGCGAAGCCACCGCCACTCGTGGAGACAGCAGATCTTTCTCCGGGTTGCTACACCTCAGAAGAACACAGAAAGCAACGGTGAGAAACACAGATTCTGTTAGCAATTATGACTTTTACATTGTCTACCAATTTCTAACTCCGTGCTAAAGAAAGTTGAAGCTCACCCATAGAATTTGCTGTTCCACTGGCCCACTGTCCTTTCAGTCGTTCTTTTCTAAACAAATGGAGGTCCGCTCAGTGTTAATCAAGAATTTGGTAAATTAGTCAGTTATGTAGACAAGTTTATTTTTTGTAAAAGCTACTGTTGTCATTGGATTGGTGACTTAACTTTACGATTTGCACTGATTGAATCACACTCATTGGACTGTTCAGGATGTCTTCTTTACTTGATACGCACTTTATGTGCTCATAACAGTGGGCAAGCAAGAGCAGGGCAAGGAGGAGCCGAGGGAATCAGTGCACTCCATGCATTACTTAGGTGAAATCTGATTTTACCCAATTTAAATATGTTTTTAAAAAGAAAAATATATAGTGGATAACTAATGTCTGGGAAATCATCCTACTTTCTCACTGCAGTAGGATTGTTGCACTTCTCAGTCTCCTAAAAAATCTTCTTAAATAATGAAATTATTATTTTTAACTTGACAAAATATGGAGCGAATGACGGGACTGCACAGCGATCATCCAGCTAACTATGAAGAAAAACACAGACCACTGTCTGTAAAGCTGAATACACCGTCTTATAATGTTTTACATGAGACACGATAATGCACAGAGATTGATGTCGTGAATAGTTCTGCTATATGATTTTATCTCGCTGTGTTAGGCATATAATGTTTTTCTGTCACCACAGAATCTGGTGCAAAATACCTGCCTTTTGCACCTCGTGTGTATGTGTAAGTGTTTTTCTGTGTGTCTGTGTGTGTGTATATGAAAGAGCTTTGGCAGGTGAGATCTTAACACAAGGATTACTTTGCATGCTCCAGTTGTAAACCTCACCTTGCCTTCTTCTGAGGAAGAAGGCTGCTTCAGATCAAGACACTTGTGTAAACTTACATGCTCTTATACACACATGCTTCTTGTCTTACCAAAATAAACACGAGCATGAGCAACAGCTCACGTGTGCTCTGTCACCTGTGCTGTTATAACACAGTCACACAATATATTCCAACAGTGGTGCAGTGACAAAATCTTTCCACTCTGTGTCACTCTTTGATTTAACTTGATGGTACGTCAGTATGTTTAGAGGAGAAAAAAAAAGGAAATGAGAACAGATTGCTCTCTTTCTCCTGTATGAACTTGATTTATCTATTATCACCTCCCTCTTGGTACTTTTTACTTTCTTGCCATTTCTTTCTTTCCAGTTTTTCAGGCTATCCTTAATATGCAGATATTCATGTCAAGTCAAATATTTAGGTTTTGGAGTGCTGTGGGATTTTATTAGCAATGGGTATCATTAAGATTTTAATAGTAGTACTACTCTTACCGATACTGCTTTTGCATAAATACTGAAAGTACTCCTTTAGTTGTTTCTGTTGTTTTAGCTTTCCCCACCATTGTAATTAAGAGTAAGTGAATGAGATAAAGAGAGAGAGAGAGAGAGAGAGAGATCTGGCCCTTGTGGTAGAGAATAAGAGACGTGTCTTTTCTACACTGTCAATAGCAAAAATGCATCATGAATTTGTCCACACTGCTATTTTACTTTCTACTTTAAAATCCCATGATAGAAATTGTGCATCAAACACATATTAGCTTGATAAAGTTGTTATATTTTTCTGTTATGCTGCTGAGCATTTTGTCTCCAGGTCAAACCTTCATTTGCAAATATTCCTTCGTGCATGGGAAATTGATTGAAACATATAGAGTATCTAAACTTGAGACTGAAATTAACTTCTAATGAATATCTCCATTGTTATCAAACTGTGGTTGGTTGACATGGGCGTGTTGTTGTGACATCTTGTGTTTTGGATCTTTGAATTTTGCATTGCTGATTGAACTAAAGCTGTCCCATTTGATATGATCAGTGGATTTAGAAAGAAGCGGTGTAGTAGAAATAGTGTCCTACATTAAGTGAAATATTGTTTTAACTCCAGACAAATTTGAAATATCAATCATCAGTCTTATCTCAGTAGATGTGCGTGAGTCTGCCTGTGCAGACGTGGGAATCATGCATGTGCTTACACGTCTTGCTGCAGATCCTGCATTTTGATAATTATATGTACCCTCTGTGTAGGGCAGAAAAACAGAGCAAGTGTTGACAGTTGTTGGGTTGGTCACACTGTATCTGCACTGTAATGCCTGTAAGAAGAAGGGAAAAGAAAAACTCCTTTAGGGAAATACATGCTCCACATGTGCTCATATAAAAACATGTTCATACATCGTTCCTTCAAGTTAGAAAAATAAAGGAAGCCAAGTCTTTGTTGCACTTTGTTACCAGTGTTTATATTGGAGGAGATGTTTTTGAGTCTTGTAAGCACTACAGTCACTTTATAATTTGTCTGTTTCAGTGAATTAAGGTGGCAACCGACCTCTACTTTCACACTGATCAATCCATCAGGTTTTGGTTAATTAAAATGTCTAAAAATTGGAGAAAGTTGTTGAAATGTCAAGTACAGCTTCCCAGTGTACAAGTCAAAGTCACCATGTCTCATTTTGCCAGACCATAAGTCCAAAACTTTATACAAAGACTTTCAGTGTTAAGTGATAACACACCAGTATAGAGGCTTGTTTTCTTTCTTGACGTATGACATTACTGATTAATTTTTATGTTTAATCTCTTTAGTTACTACTGGTTTCACCTGTAAAATGAATCTGTCTGAAGCCTTTGAAAGGTTTTCACAAAGACTGATGAGTGTCATTATTGTTATCAGTGACACTAAAAGCTTTTATAATATAAAGGCTTTTATATATAAAGTTTATATCAATAGTAGAGTGTACATGAACAGTATACTGATGTGCTGTTGAGGGTCTATTAATCAATCAGTCAAAATTTATTTATATAGCACCTGGTTCTCCCTCTCCAAGAATAAAAAAAAGATATTATGCAAAATATAGTATAGTGAAATAGTCAAATGTTCACTAGATAACATAGAATACAATAAATAATGATAATAAATAATTTAACAGTGAAATAGAGATAACCACTGTTACCTGTACATTTGATGACTTTGTCATCAATGTACACCTTCAGTCAACCACATCACATCACATTGTTTTACATTTCCTGCACTTGTAAGACACGCCACAGCTTGGCAGATCAGGATTTTCTTATTTTCAGAGTAGAGACGTGACAGTAGAGTAATGCAGATAGTGTGTGTCAAGTGAGATGAAGAGTCAGATAAAAGCCTGAAGTGTCAACTGGCATTGAACCTGAAAAGTAAACAATGGCGCATTTGGTCATGGGGCGGTGGATCCACCTGCAGTGACGCACGCTGCCAGTGTTGTTTTGGCTCTTCAGTCGTGTGTTTCTGTTAATTTTCTCTCCACCTAACAGGAGTGACTTGGGTGGCCTCCATTTTAGTGAATTAAATTACACGTACAAAGACGGCAGTACAAATTATTCATATTAAGCTCTTCATGACATGCAAACCTGACCACAAAAAGATTATTAAACCACCTAACCTGCTGAAAATGTCTTCTGTCTGACACCTCTGGGGGGCACCAAAGCCAAAAATTGACAAATTTTCAGCAGCACCGTATTCGCACAGTGCAATTAATCGATGCAGTCTCAACAACAACCAAGCATTATAAGGTGGTAGATCTTTTTTATTTTGTTTTGTTTTTTTGGTAATGGGTTTACATTACACTGTCAAATGTTAGTTTGTTCATTTCTTTACACCCCCTTCTGGATTTCTCTATTTGGGTCCAATAAATGCTACAGGAATGTGGGACTAATCTGACCTTTTTCTGCACTTTCCCTCTGAACATGCTGCTTTTAGGGGATTAGTGAGTGAGGGTTAGGCTTCTCATTGTGCACACGAAATGGATTAAATCAAACTACACAGAAGACGTCTCTTCTTGTCATTAATTAAATCTGCACCTTTAGTTTATTTAATTCAGTCATCTGCCATAAAGTAAGGAAAAAACTGTGCGTTCAGCATGATGAGCTTTGTGCCGGCTGAATGCAGTCCTAAGTTGGGCTTAGCTGGGTGTGTGTTTATGTGTGTGTGCACATACATGAGGTCATGGGTGTGTCGAATGAGTGACTGTGTGTGTGTGTGTTTGTGCGTGTGCTGGAGGGGTGGTGGTGTCTCAAGGTCATGTTGACAGTCCACACACAGACAGCGCCAGAGGAAAGCGCCAGCCTTGTTGACCCACTTTGCATGGGGTGTGTGTGTGCGCGCACATGCTGTGACTTGGTTCTGGATAGGTTGGAGTGTTTGCTCAGGGAGTGGATCATGCCACTTTGTGCAAGTGTGTGCATGTGCATGTACATGCATGAATTTTTCACACTTAAAAGCTAACTCTTCACGGGTGTTGCAGTCTGTGTTTATCTAACAAATACATAACTCTGTTAAGAGAGTTTGTCATGTGTGTGTATGTCACACGTCTGGTTTGTCTTCACCTCTCTTATAACTTTAGAGCCATATGTTTGTATAGTGACTGCTGGTTTCAGCATGTCTCGAAAAGTCTCTGACGCAGACACAAAGGCATACGTAAATGTTAGCCTCACCTGGCACAAAGAACAGTATTGTCGTGTGTGTGTGTGTGTGTGTGTGCGCGCGCATATTCTGTTGATTTAAGTTTGTTTGCTGTAGATCTGTCGCAGGATTGAAAGGGAGACTTATCTTACATATTTCTAATTTTCCTCAGAAGAGTGTCTGGAAAGATAAAGATCAAATTTACATACCTAAGTTAAGCTAAGGTATGTGTGTGTGTGTGTGTGTGTGTGTGTGTGTGTGTGTGTGTGTGTGTGTGTGTGTGTGTGTGTGTGTGTTCTCCCTC
>JBAJHX010000051.1:16586408-16597003 GCA_037176925.1 Amniataba percoides | reverse complement strand
GTGTGTGTGCGTGTGTGTGTGCGTGTTTGCCTGCATACAGTATGAAGTCACAGGTGCCAGACTGTTAAAGATGGTCTAGATTGCACCACCTCCTGTCTAAACATGCCAGTCACTTTGAATGTTATGGGTATAACGTTTCAAGCATATGGAAATGTGCTGTACACGTTATTTAAAACACTGACATGCACGTCTTTCCACTAACTCCCCCCCCGAGGTTGACGACAAAGCATGTTGGGACAAGGGGCAAACACAACAGACCAAGCACCAACAGCAGGACCTCAGCCAAAAAGGATCAAAACAATGACACAGAAGAATTTGGTATAATAAGAATTTCTATTTTTAAATGCTGAAAAGGCACCTCTGCATGTACTATTGATTTTTTTAATCTCGTGTTTTTGTGTTTTGTTTTTTTTTTTTTTTCGGAGAATGCTTTTCCTCCAGTTCAAAACGCAGTGTGTGATTACACAAGAGTTCCCCGGAAGACATTTTTCTCCCCACATTCTTAAACCTGTTTGAGTTCTTCTCAGTGAACCTTTTAATCAACCAGCTGGTCACGATGGACCCGCCAAGATGTCTTTGCGTGTGCACATCACCATACCAAAAATAACTATGATGAAGGCCGTGACGGGTATTTTCTTTTTAAATCTGTGTGCAGAACAATGGACGTTTTGGTTGAGATGAGTTAATACGATGCACTCTGCCGTTAAGTCTCGTTAAAGCCACCAGTCAAAATACTGTGTGTTATTTTAACAGTCACAAAGGCAAAATGTCCTCATCGTCGCTGTAAACAACAGCAACAGCAGTGGTTGCACTGAAGTGTCTCTATTGGCCAATTTCCAGTCTGTTGAAGTGACTTCGAGCAAGACGTTGGCTGTGTCCGAATTCCATGCTCCATATCTGTCTTTAAGGTGTGATTCGTTTGCAGTTACACAAGAAATCAACACACCTAAGGCTGCTATAGTCAACATTTATTTATACAATGGGCTAAATAACTACATATCAAGAGGTTATTTGTGGCGACTGTCATTTTCATTTATTTTGCTTTTCTGTTTATTTAGTTTATAGTGCTATCTTACAAGTATTCACAATGTCTTTCATTGTGCATGTGTAAGAAGTGCTTCCTTCTCCTCTGTTCACAATGTGCATTGCATTGTGAGTGTGCGTCAACAACACACCCATAGATGTGTTGTTTAGTGTGCACCACTGCTTTAAATACACTAAAATGTGTTACATTTCCAGTGTCAACCCACTACATTATGAAAATGTTCGTCTCTCTCTCTCTTTCTCGATTTACTGACTGCATCTCTAGTGTATCTAAGTAATGAAGGCAGAAATGTTCATAAAAATATATCTGAGGTTTCGACTTCCTGAAAGCATTAGAAATGCTGCTCTATAAAGAACCTTTGACCTGCCCTGGATGAGGGCAAGACAAAAGACTTTCCCTTCAGGGATCAACAAAAGAATATATTGTTATTAACCGTGAGCTGTAATTAATACTGTCAGTGAACTTGCACTGATCATTCTGCTTTAAAGACGCAGCTCAAGTCTTGATCCAAACCAAACACTCCTGCTGAATGGAGATTTTCATGAAGCAGCAACAAAGGGAGTCAGGTTCTTTACAAAACATCCAGGAGGCCGACGCGCCCTCCTCCACTAATGAGACCGATCAGCAGGTAGACTTCATGACTGCTTAATATGTGGCCACACCCTGCAGACCACCGTAACCAACCGCTGAGGCTTGATGCAGCTAAGCTGTGATGATCTTTAGCGTGCTTATGTGGATTTCTTTCTTTTTTTTTTCGAGCTACCCAACCCATTGACCGCGCAGCCCTGCCCATCCCGTGTGTACCAGTGTTAAACACACAGCTATCATTCAGTGTCGAAACAGCTACGATTGTGCCCAGCTGGGACGTTTGTGTGCGTTTGTATGTGCACCTGCTGTGTCAGAGCTCCTAGAGGCTGCTAGAGGCTGAAAAGAGCCCAAGACGACCGTGCTCTCTCCGTGAAGGAGCGACGGCCTCTCGTGTGACCGTGGTTGAAACTCTGAATCTGCGGACAGATTTTATTAACTCTACGGTTGAGTTAAGAACAGAGAAGGAGCAAGATCACCCGCCGTCTCGAGTGACGCCTACACTGTTTGTAAACTGTGTTTGTGTGTGTCTCCCTCTCTGCCGGGTCAAGCGAGCTGCCAAGAGGTTGTGCCGCTGCCCGGAGTTTTGTTTTATTTGACTTGGCATCTGTTTACCCCTCCACACTCCACCTCAGCCCGGCCCAGCCCTGCACTCAGCTCCACCGCACGCCTGTATCCTCCTACGACCCTGATTCACTGCAGCTCCAAGTGAGCCTGCAAGAGACAGTTTCAAATCTGCGGATGTGATAATTATATATCGATTATAAAGAAGCAGCGTGAGGACAGTGTGTGTTTGTGATACGCAAGGTCTGCTCCTGTCAGTCGGATGGAGAAAGTCCACAACCATCACCAGGCAATGATGGAATGAAAGGAGATCATAAATCTCCGCACCAAATTTAATGGCAGTCCATCCGATATATATTTCGGTTTGTACCAAAGTGCTGGACTATCAGACAATGCCATCCCCAGAGCTACGCTGCCTACAGGGTGAGAGACTGTGACTGTGTCTTTATCAGCTCACCTTTACACAGGAGCAAATATCAGCTTCATCCTTTTATGTGGTGTATAAAGCAGTTTATGTGGATGTAATAATTAATGGTGCCCTGTTTAAAGGCACAGAGTGGCACATCAAGTGCTGAGAGGAGAGGGCATTGGTCGAAGGTCAAACAGGGTCAGTGACAGCTCATAAAGCGCTAAATCTTGATAAGCAGCTTCTTCACATACATTGTTAACACGAGCGATGGAGGCCATAAAGTCAGCTTCTGATTATGCTGGACTTGAAATGGATGCGTTAGGCTGCTCCTCTCCGCCTGCCTTTAGTTTGACATCAGCTGTTGAGGCTGTTGAAAAGCTTTATTGGGTTGTACTCAACCGAGGGTTAAACCTCTACCGCAGGAAAACATACGCATTTCAGCGTTACATAAATGAAAACAGCACATCGAGTCAAGTCATTTTCATTTTTATAGCCCGGTATCACAAATCACAGTGCCTTAATGAGCTTTCAATACACAGTATACGACACCTTCTGTCCTTAAACCCTCGACTTGAATGAGAAGAAACTCCAACAAAAATGTTATACGTGGGGAAGAAATAGAAACCGAGGAGGGATCCCTCTCCCAGGACGAACAACAGATGTCGAGTGTACAGAATAAACAGGTCTTTATCACCCATAACTCATTTTTAATGTGTTGAAAAAGTGCAAAATCTCACCAGATACTTTGGCATTTCAGTATATATGACATATATTTATAAGGGTTTTTTTCTTATTTTTATTTTGTGTGGGTTTTTTTTTCCTATTTACTCAAATTCAAATGGATAGTCTTCATTGTGCGCTTTCATAGCACTTGAAAGAGTGTGCCGCTGTGCATTTCATTGCACTTATCATGTGAGCATATGTCACTTGTAATGAATCGTGACGCTCCCGCTCTACATTCGACTCAACCGTTTGTTTCGTAAACATGCACCACGCTGGCTTCTCCAGAAAAGCATTGAAATACTTCCCTTTTTAAAGGTGCAGTCAACATATGTGATTGTTCAGCCTCATTGTGGTGTGTGTGCGTGTTTCAGACAAGACAAACAACAGGCCCTTTTCAATGAAATTTCAAAGTCTGCAAGGAAATTGCATATATATATATATATATATATATATATATATATATATATATATTCCGCCCTGCCCATTTCAACATTTGCCTGTGTAAGGACGCCTTCAAGTTTCATCATACCACCCAGATGTTGCAGCTCCACATTTCTAAACTGCTGGTTAACATGTCACCGTTGCATAAACTTGTGTTCAATGAATGACACACACATTCCTCCATAATACGACTGTAATTTGGCTTACTTAAGTGTGTGTGCATACGTGCACACACATACTTAGCTATTGTTAAAGATGTGTAAATTAGGAACCTTTTCTTCTGTTTCTTCTTTTTTTCAGCTTCTGTTTCTTCTTTTTTTCAGCTTCTGTTTCTTCTTTGTTTGCATGACAAACTAAACTCCTGTCATTTGATCTTGTGGCTGTTTGATGCTTCTGAAGTGACAAAGTGCTGCACAAATAAACCTCGAGCATTTTATAAATATCAGAACAGAAACTGTTTTCTCTCATGTTCTCGTTTGTCATTTGTCCGGCCCGTCATGTTAGACGTGAGGGTAAAACAGCCAGTAAGTGCTTGAGAGTAAACAGCGTTATAAATTAAAAGAGCAGATTTCAAGATAAGGCTTGAGGTTACTGCAGACAGCTGACATTTTAAGGGACAATGATTTATGATTGCAGATATCTGAGCTGATTAAAACATATAAAATCAAAGGTCATAAAAAAAATTGATCTGTATCAAACCCTACGTGATTATTTCGACAGCACAGGTTAGTTATTGTTGTCGAAGCATGATGGGAAAGGAAGCGCATCTCAGTCAGTTCATCTGCTGCTTCTTTGATAAACATAAAAGACCGAATCTGCCGTGTAGCCGAGAATGTGTGGGAAGTCATTTACATACAACAGCAATGATTAATCTGATCACAAAGGTCCCTTGAATCACGGTGAGGATGCACATTCAACTACTCCCTCAAAGGTTTGATTAGAATTACATGTACTTTGTAACTTGTAAGTTTTTTGGGAAAGTTGATGATTTGGGCCAAGATGAGTACTTTGTTCAAGTTAAGGGGGGCTTTGTTGACGTGGTTTCAATAATAAACCAGTTACCTCAGAACGTATTTAATATAGTGCTTACAGCAGTGGAAGACTATATATTCAGATCCTTCACGTAAAAGTGACAACAACATGTGTAAAAATGTTCCATTACAAAAAGTGAATGGAAAAACATTTCCCCTGTGAGTTCTATGGTATATCATATTTTAGAATTATTAGTATTAGATTTATGGTTTAAGTGCAGTTGTAATTTATCAGTGATTTCATGCACTGTTTAATTGGCCATATAAGTTGCAATCATAGCTGTCAGGTGGACTTGGTGGAATCAAAAGTGCAATATGTCCCTATGAAATCTCATTGGATGGAAAATACTCCAAATGGGAATACTCAAGTAAAGTACTTTAAATGTTTGTACTTAAGTAGAGTACTTCAGTAAATGCAGTTACTTTCCACGACCGGGTATTCAGGACATACGACTCCACAGTGTGCAGTCTGCAGGGCCTCCACCGGTGACCTGAGTGTGAAAGAGCAAGGCCTGCATTATGAAAGAGGCAGATTGTAGTCGTCCTGCTGAGTCACAAACTGCTAACATGAGCAGAGAAAAGACATCCTCGCTGGAAAACTGGGAAGGATGATGTTACAGGATTTGTGTGTGTGTCTATGTGTGTGTCCGTGTGTGTATGTCAGTGTATGTGTGTAAGGGTGTTTTTGTTTGTTGTAGAAGGTCAGGCGCCACAGTTTGGGTGTGACCACCGCTGTCCTGTCAGCACATCGAATGTCCACAAAACCCCTTCCTTTACCCCCTGCTCTCTCTCTCTCTCTCTCTCTCTCTCTCTCTCTCTGTCTCTCTCTCTCACACACACACACTCTGTATGTCTCTCTCTCTTTCCCTCTACTCTCTCACCCTCTTTCTTCCTCCCTTCCTCAGAGCCAGGGTGTAACCAAGACTCTACTTGTCAGTTATTCAGATCTGTAAAAGGAGAGGGGGATCTTTGTGTGTGTGTGTGTGTGTGTGTGTGTGTGTGTGTGTGTGTGTGTGTGAGCGACAGGCAGGGACAGCAGGCAGGTTTTCTTGAACAATAAAGCTGTCTGTTGGTTATTTCTGAACCCTGGAGAGGAAGCACTACTCCCTGCAGGGTGGGGAGACGATTCGTAGAGCCCCCACCCACCACGCACACGCGCTCGCACACACACACACACATACACACACACACACACACACACACACATTGTGCACACAGATGCACACATTGATCCAGAGATGCACAGCTCACAAGTCACACACATGCTGGCTATGAAGTCGCTTTCGTTGTCTTGCCCCACCCGTCTTGTACAAGAATCGGTAATTGTGTCGTGGAAGGAATCATCCATTATAAAGCAGCATTACTCCAGCTCAGCTCTGAATTACTGGTAACTTCCCTCGGGCCTGTTCTGTCGGCTGCACTGCTCACTGCTCTGTGTTAAGGAGTGCTACGGGTTGGCAGTGTGAGGTGTTACTGAATGCAAGGAATCTGTAGCAAGCTTTAAATATGTTTTCAGTGTTTTTTCTGTAGAACGAGGCAGTCAATCGCTGCAGGAATGTCCATGATTGCAGGTGATGGTGCAAATAATTTCATGCAAGAATAATTTCAGCGATGTGCATGTGTGCATGGATGAATGTCCTGTGAATCTTCACTTTCTGCGCCCTACAGTTGCCATAAATAAATCTATCATTGCATTTTTTCCTCCTGTAAATACTTCAATACCCATAAGCCTCAGTCACCACTGACAGAGACGCTGCCAGTCAGAATGACAACAGTTGCAAATGCAAAACGCGTCATCATTACAGAAAAAAAAAAACATGCTTCTGTAGTCGTTTAATTCACAACTGCTCTGGTATTCAAAGAGTGAACTGATGTTGAATTCCAGTCATCGTTAGTTTCAATTGAATGTTTCAAAAATGCACTTTGGGATTCATAGTTAACGTCTACCTTAAAGTTTCTTTTTTTCTAGTAACTTCAAGTTTTCATCCAATTTTCCAACACAGTTGTTACTCTTTTGCACTGATGATTTAAACAGGAGAGTTCACTGAGCCAGTGTGTGTGTGTGTCATATGATATTGTGTGTGGGGAAAAATGGGACTTTTACTTCAGTGCAGGGCAGGGGTGACTAAAATAACTTTTAACTCCTACCATGTCTTGTTTAGGCATACATGTGTCCTTCACAGTCAGTATTTTATTCAGCCCATGTCATTTATCGTCCATCCAGGTTTATGTCATCATTTAAGCATTATAATGAAGTGTGTTTAATTATTTTGGCTTTCATATTTCATATCGCGTTTTCTACTCTTCACTCTAAACAGGACACACCTTGGGAAGCCAATGTTAGTTTTGTTGGTTTGCTCAGCTGCACAAAGTTACACCTGGCAGTTACTTAAGCAGAAACACAATAATAAGAATGATGTGTGTGGTGCAAACTTTGTTGATTCAGTGATGCTTAAACAACCTCTTCATATTTAAATTGTTAGTTGTTGAATTAACTTTGGCATAATCATATTAATGTTATTGTTTGCTGATAAATGCACACTGTCCTCTATGACAAAACAAACTACCTGCTGTTTGAATTAATGATCAGGTGGTGCAACCACCTCCATAAGAAGAATGTATTGACTGGATCCTTTTTGACAGTGTTGAAAAGGGAGCACAATGACTTGAATATGATGTAAGGAATCGTAGGTCAAACACAGGTCAGGATCAACGTTCAGCTTTATTATCATTACATAATACAGAACTGCACATGAAATACACTTGAAGCCCCTTTTGTACTACAGACACATGAAAAATGTATAAAAACATATTCTGATCAGGGTGGAATAAAACAGTCAAATAAAATGACACATAAATCATCCACTGGCGTACATGAGTGAATGTCTCCTGCTTCTTTTTCTTATGGTCAGTGATCAGCTCCTTGATTTTGCTGATGTTGAGTTGTTCCCTGTGAAACTCTCAACATCAGGTTTTTTTAATGATCTGAAGTAAACTTCAATATGAAGTTGTTTGTAACCTGCCCGATGATCGTGGCTGATGATCATCCAAAAATGCCTCTCTAATGCAGGGGGTCCTGGATGTGAATGTGCAGGGTGAACAAGAGGGGATCGAATACACAGCCCTGGGGAGCCCCAGCCGTTCAGCAGCAGTGGACGACTGCCAGTCTAAACTGTCTGGGGTCTATCTGTGAGGAAGTCCCAAAGGAAGTTCAGCAGTAGGGTGATACTCAGCACTAAACTGTATTAGTTAAGCTCTTAACCTGACTCTGTCTGCCCTTTTCCTGGGTTCGTCGCAACACCTGTGATGCCGCTTGGTCCTTCGGCCATGCCCGGTGTGTCCAGGACTGGTAGATGTAATGGACAATGATCATCTCAAGGTCCAAAATCCTTACGCTTCCTTTCCTGTAAAATTTTCCATCAGTACTTTACCCCAAAAAACCCAACAACAACAAACTCCACAAACATGGTGAAGTTTAAGGGAGCTATTGGCCAGTCTGCCTGTCGCCATTGTGTTTATTTCCAGGTACGTTACACTGGACTGGTTGCACCTGTAGGTTGAATATTATTGTCTGTCAGCCTGTCCTGATCTGTCTGGGAAAGCAGCCAACTCAAAAACAAATGAACAATGGAACAGACACAGGAACCCTTTGAGTACTCTCAAATTTGTCTCTTCTGTGAATATTTTTTCTTACTTAATAACACTAAATCAACATATTTGTTTTCAGTTTGGTGAATGTGTTGGCTTTTACTTAGAACAGTTCAAGTAAATGAATAACCTGTGCAGAACAAGAAATAAAACAATGTGTAAATGCAAAAGAAAGGAAATAAATAATAAATGGGGGAAAACTGATGTGTAGATATAATGACATTATTAAAGGAAACATGTTTGATTCTCTCTCATGGGACGAAATGTGCTGTGTAAAAATGCATCAACATAAAAGGCTGTTGTTAAACTATATTCAGAATTCATTGTTACAGACTTCGTCTCTCTCTACTTGCACATTTTACAGTCTGTTTTCTCCTTTATATAACTGGTGAGGCCACGTGTAAGAGGACGCCTTACATAATACCAAGTATGAACATGATAATTAAGTGTCTGTCATTAGTCATAAAATCAGCATGAACTCCACCCTTGTGTCATAAATCAAAATTAAATTGGCCTATTAATCTGTTCCACCACTTTTCACTTGAATTACTTGAGAGGTCTGAGGTACGGTAATAAGTAATTAGTGCCAAGCATCCTGTTGTGGCTCTACATCAAAGTGTAACAGGTTCATCATTTGTCAGCAAGAGAAATATCAATTATAAACCAACCTTTACAATCCCATGACACAGTCCTCCCTTCATAATCATCAACTGAAGAACAATAACTGTTTTTTGTATGCTTTTCTTTATTAGTACAGACAAATTTCCCATCAGGTTGACTTCATGCTTCAATTAGTGAGATTTTAATTACTGAACTCGCTCTCAGTGACAGGACACTGCACGCCCACATGACCTGCTCTGATTCTCACAATACGCCTGTATTGGAAAAAAAAAAGAAAAAAGGCGCCAGAGGTATTTTGGAGAGGTGCAGCCAGTGAGAAATGCAGATATGAACAATTAGAGTATTTGTTCTTGCTGTCTAATGTGTGCGGTTACGCCACGCTGCCTGTCTGCCTGTGGTGGATACAGAGACAGAGATGTGATTGTTCCCCGGGGAGACGTTAATATACCATAACTTAGCTCAAAGTGACAGTCACCTGCCGTCTTAACACAAAAACACACAGTATGCCTCCAACATGACGTTGGAAAAAAAAGAGAGATTAAATCAGAGATAGATCATAATCATCAAACTTTCATTTTACGACACTTATTTTTATGGAAGCCAGAGCTCTGCACAGCTGTTTGGAAGCACAAAAAAAAAAATGGAAATCACCCAAAGACTGTATTCTTAGATTCTCTGAAATTCATTATCTCCTTGTTTACGAGAGAATCACTTGATCTGTTTAATGGCATTCTTGACAGGATCAAGTGAAAGATATCTTGCACAATGCTTCGAGCCCGTCTCAGAGCTCCTTCTTGTTTACCTGATAATGTGACAGCTCGCATGTCTACCGGCAGAAAATCTAGGCATCGATAGAGGCTTGCCGTGTTTGTGATTCATCCTTACCAACCTTATCAGTCTGAAATCAAACATAAATCAATAGTATAGAGGCTGGTGGAGTACAAAGACAAAGGTGTGTCTGCTGTTTGTCATTTATGATGCATGATGTTATTGCGAAGTGGAAGATTTTACGTAATGAGCTGCACAATATCTGATGCTGACGACCAGATTTTGTTTTTGTTTTTTTTTTCTTAGCTGGTTGGTACATGGTGTGCGAAACCTGAAGAAAAGTGATAGTTTCTTGTCACATCTTGTCAGGCTGTTGGTGTTGCTGCAGCAGTGGCTCTTCACAGTGGGAGATCACAAACAAATACACTTAACATCTTAACGTGTGTGAGACTTTGCATACGTAATGATAAGCAGTGGAGGCTGTGAGGGAGTGGCAGGGAGGTTCAGATACCTGTCCAAACCACAGCTGACCCTCCCAACTCCCCCGCTGTGTGTGCCAGAACGTCCACTATGCAAAGTCATATTTTACCTTTTTGTGTGTGTGTGTGTTGTGCCTGCAAGCGTGCCCCCTCAGGGACGGTCCAGCTGAATGATAATTATGGTTTATTTTTTATAGCTCTGTCTGAACACGCCTCTGTGGCCCACAGGTCACACCCTGGGCAGAGTAATGTGTCTGTGTGTGTGTGTGTGTGTGTGTGTG
>JBAJHX010000051.1:16560199-16577317 GCA_037176925.1 Amniataba percoides | reverse complement strand
TGTGTGTGTGTGTGTGTGTGTGTGTGTGTGTGTGTGTGTGTGTGTGTGTGTGTGTGTGTGTGTGTGTGTGTGAAGGACCCTTCGCTCCTACTCCACAACTCATGATGTTCACTTGAACAACAAGTTATTTTAACATATGATCCTTTAATGCCTAAATGCCGTCAAATTAACCATGAAGTCTGTTTTTGTGAGTCTTTGTTTTTGTGTGTTTTGTTTTGTGTTGTGCACGTGATTGACCTTTTTAGCTGTTTACAGCTGATGAACTCTGCCATTTAGGCCTGTTGAGCTCGGCGTGCTGAAAAGTTAATACTCTTCTTCTTTAAAGATTTAGTCAGTGGGCGCTAACTCTGCATTGTATGCACATGCCGGCTCATGCGTGTGCAGACAGACATGGAGAGAGAGAGTGAAAGAGAGAGAGAAGAATGAACAATCCAGGGTGTGGGACTGATGCTAGTGTGAAATTTTCTGTCTTGAATCCCAAAACCGTCATAGCTCATTTCTGCATGACCAACCTCTGTATGACGCCTGGCGTGTGTGTGTGTGTGTGTGTGTGTGTGTGTGTGTGTGTGTGTGTGTGTGTGTGTGTGTGTGTGTGTGTGTGTGTGTGTCTACCAGCAGATATAATGTTTTTTTAATTCACTACTGACTTCTGCCACCTCAGGACAAATTTTTAATTTTTATATTTTTATGTTTTTTATCATTGTGATGGAAAGCAAAGATCAAGATAGAAAGATTAGAAATTATGCATTATACCTGTTTAATCACTGCCTTGCTCCAAATGATCAAAAAAACTTTGCAAAATCATTGTCAGGTCTCGCTGAGTTTATGTGTAAGACACAGACATGAACGATGTAGTGAAATAAACACTCCACAAGCGATTGTGTTTTGTCTACCTGATATGTGTCTACCTACATGGATGCGAATTTTATATTTTAACATTGTGATGGGAAGCAAAGATCAAAATCGACAAATTAGAAATGACCTCAACTCTGATGTTATTTATGAAATTTGTCATGTGAGACAAGTTCTGTGAATCTGTCAGACATCAAATGTTGTTCTGAGGTAGGATTTAACAGATTTTGCTGACATATGCTAACCTCCAGGTAGGAGAACCCGTACATACTGTACGTACTTTAGCTAAATGATGCATGTGCCACATATGTATGTTACTTACTTAACGTCTGATCCTGCCACAGTGGATCATGTAGGTACGTCTCGTCCTATCTCATTGACCCTGTGTCATTTTTGACACAGAAACACTGCTACGATGATTTACCCGGCCCAACAGGCTCTGCACCATGCAGAGTGACAGTGAGCCATCACCACGTCTCATGCTCCAATTCAAACGCAGACGGAGCTGGCTTAGCCTAAACGGATGTGTGTTCAGACTTGAAAGGCACACACCTAAACTAATCTAGAAATCATCCATGAAATAACAGCTGTCATATCATCACAGCCTTTTTTCAACAGTTAGCACCGCAACGGCACACAGTCGTGCTTTGAAAGCATTGAGGACAAAGTTGTAATGCTAGTGTGTGTGCGTGTGTGTGTGTTAGGATTTTGCCCCACCTTTTTTTTCCATGGAAATCAGGAGCAGGAATTTATAATTGTGTGCTCTTTGCCTCTTGGAGTTTGTCTACATGTACAAAGGAACTGAGTGCAACTGATCACCTGCATGTATGTTACTACAGGATGAAAAACCTGAACAGAAATTATTACATCATGTGAAAGAGAATACAAAATGCATGTAAAATCATGTTCTGTGCTGGAGGAGTGCTGTCTAACAGTCACTATTTATTATGGCCCCTGGCCAAAGATAAAAAGGTGTTAATCTTCACTGGAATTACATTTCAGGTGTGTTGATAAAAAATTCTGAGGGGCACTTGCCAGCTGATGTTCGGACATGTATCTAATGTGGCTACAAAATAAAATGGCCTTACTGTATTTAAACAGTATGTTGTAGATGGAAGTGAAAACATGGATGGAGAGGATTTGTGAACAAGAGGCAAGTGGATAAATCCTTTTCAATAACAAGGCAGCTTACAGTGTTTTATCACCTTTACGCAAAGGCGGCGTGCGAAATTTATTTGTCATCGGTTTGGTTGCTTCACCATTGAGTGGTGCAACTGCATGGACCTTCTTTTTTCATTCATTATATTACAAACCTCTCACGCAGTAAATGGGCCCAGGCAGGTATCAAAAACCAGGGCCGCTGCGTACATGGAGGCGTGCTCTACTGACTGAGCCACCTGCGCACCCAGTAGTTATCAATATTTTTAAATAACAACATAGCAAATTACAATATGACAACAATGTGAAAGAGTTCAGATGATTGTCGTTAGAATTTCAGGGGCTTCACTGAGATTTAGCATGAACTTCGGCTCATTATTTAACTGTCCAATTGAAATGGCCCACAGCTTACTTTACTGTTTCGGTTCACTGTCACCGCTGTGTTCACATTCACATTCATTTACCTCCAAGTCATTCAGAGTACAGGGGTAGAATATGAATACATTAATCTATTGTTTATTCACACCAACCTGCAGCTGACAAGATGAGCTTTTTTCTTTTGAATTAATGTATTTAATGTTCATCCTCAAACAAAACTTGAACTTGACTTACTGTAACTTTGCTGTGCAGTAAAAACACAGAGGCAATTCGCTACGGGCCTCGTGCACAGCTATAAGATGAGTGCTGATTTTCAGTGTGTTCACTAATAGTGCAAGATCTTTCACTTTATGTAGTCATTTTATTTAATGTTACTTTTAAAAAGTTGCTAAATGGATCTTAAACTGAAAGTAAGGTGTGAAGTGTACATCGGATAATATACGATTTACATCAGGAGTGTAACTGTTGTGTACCTGACAGCCCGTCAGAAACTGTAGTATTGAGTAAATAACGTTGCACATAACAGTTTATAACCTGTTATACAAACTCTCTGCTCTATAATTATCTCTCCCACCCTCAGAACATTAAGACAGCACCTTGTGAGAAGAGTCTGTTCCTTGAAAATGAATGTTCATTTGCATACACACACACACACACACACACACACACACACGCACACACAGAGCAGCCCACTATCAATCTGCTGTATCAGTAATTTTTGTAATCACTGAATAAACTGAGTCCAAAGACTGATTAAGGCAGGAGACAAATAAATTGTAAATGATTCTCTGAAAGTTGCCATGCCTTTTTTAAATGAAAAATGACCACAAATTCCATGTAAATCAGAATGAAATAAAACATTTGCACTTTGTATTTCCACACAAATGTTACACTTTTTATTCCTCTATATTTACCTTTATTTGTTACTTTGCATTAGTTACTTTGCATAATCAAATTCTACATGTAAAACACGCATTCAGTGTGCACTTCAATAGGTGCACCTCCACAGCCTAATGCAATGCAGTACAACTGTTCTGCCATGATGTCTGCAGCGTTTAGTTTTTGTTGACACCTTCACAGAGATGTTAATTAAATCATGTTTTAGCACTGAGGTGATAGTTGGTGGTGTTGTTCTGGACTGTATTACAGTCAAATGTGTTTTTTTTCAGTATTCTGCCTCCCTCGTGTATGTACCTATTTGCTTCTAGATAAGTAAAATTTAGAATCTGTATAATGTGTAATCGTGTGTATGTTACTGTTGTGACACTATTTGTGTTTAAATGAAACACAAGAAGCTGTTTTCAGTGTCTTAAGTGAAATTTCCTCTATCCACCATTCAGGTCAAATTTCATTAAACACAGAAAACATAGTTTCTGTGTTTCCAAATGCATTTATTCAAGTGAGGTTGTTAAGTAGAAATTCAAGGTGCTTATACTTCTACATACAAAATAATCACATTTGCAGGTGAAAACTATGCACCTGCAAGTGTTACTATTTTGAACATTACTTTGAACAGAAGATAAAGTGAAAAGGTGTGTGTTTTAATGAAAAGTTTTGTATGATTCTCAGAGCACAGTGATGCTTCGGCTACATGTTCAGCTCCCCAACAGTCATTTAAACAGACTCAACCTTAAACATCCACAGGTGTCTAAATGCAACATGCACACAACGCAGCAGCAAAATTCATGCAGAAACTTCATCATCATCATGTGACTGCAGAGGGAGGACTTTTTCTTACTTTGAGCACATTTTGCAGATCAAAGGCTGCTTAACCTGAAAAATCCTGCGAATGCATTGGATTTTTTTTTTCAGCGGCTACTGTACTGAGCAGAGGATCTGAATACTTCTTCCACCACTGACACACACACACACACACACACACACACACACACACACACACACTGCACCACCCCGCTCCGGTCCCGCCCAGCGGCCCGACCCCGTGGAGCACCGACAGACAGCGGATCATGTGACAGCAACAGTTTCTAAACGACAAAACCGGAGAGAGAGAGACGCTTACACACACACACACACACACACACACACGCGCGCGCGCGCGCAGTGGGGGGGGAAAGAGAGAGTTTCGTAACTTAGGGAAGTTTTGTGGAGCCGTCGATCGGCGGAGCGTCGTGTTTCTCTCGCAGGCTGATGTAAGTGTCACTGCGGACTGACTGAGTTTCACACCGAGAAGGAAGCTTCATCTTCTCCTGTTTTTTTTATTTTTTATTTTAATATTATTATTTGTCAGCGAGCGAGGCAGCTGTGAATCTCTCCGTCTCTCCTCCAGGAACAGGACCGATCACTCCATCCTAGCAGTAAGTCCCGGACCCGGAGCGCGCTGACCCCCCTCTGCCTGCTCCTTAATGCTCTCTATTTACTGACTGATTTTCTCTCTTAAAGCTCACATGTAGACTTTATTGTGGGGTAGTGAATACGTCCATGAATGTGAAGTTTTTAATGAGAGCCAATCGCTCCAACAGCAGTTCCTTTATTCATTTATTTGTTTATGTGTGTGGGGTGGTGTGTTTGTTTATTGTTGAATTCTCATTGTCTCGTGTTGAGGAAATGTGGAAAAGCAGGGTTTTTTTCAGAGGTATCGGTCTGATGAGTAAGTGTCCTCCCGCCGGCTGATAACTGATGTAATCCCACAGTAAAGCAGCAGAGAGGCACTGCTATTAATAGACTTCAGATCCTTTTATAGAACAGGTTGTTTGTTTGACTCATTCAAATGAGATTTTAAAAAGTGGGGAAAAGGGGGAGATGAGGAGAGAGAGAGAGAGTCTGCTGGGCTTTTTGGTGGCATTTAAAGTGTGGCCACGTGTGATTTGGAGTGAGTGCACATGTGGGAGCTGGTGTGATCACTTGACCTGTATGTATCTCTGTTGTTTGAGTTCAGAAGTGTAACAAAAGCAAAATAGTGAAAAATAATGTCAGATGATGATGATTATTCAGACGACAGTTTCAGTGAATTAGGAATAACGGTGAGAAAAGCAGCAAACTTTCACTTTTGAGAAGCTGCAGTCAGTCCACCTTTGCTTGATCAAACGACTGAAGTGATTCATTGATTATCCAGAAACAGTTTTTTTTTTGTATTATTTGCTTGTTTTTTTTCATTGGACCTAATCAATGAGGTGATTTATTTTTGTCAGATCGCACTGACAGAAGCTGAATCTGAAGCAGTGCTGTGTAAGTGTGTGTGTGTGTGTGTGTGTGTGTAAGAGAGAGAGAGGTGATCCTCAGTGTTGCTGCCTGGTGTCAGAGCTCAGAGCAGTGTTACACACATCTGACAGGTGTGTGTGTGTGTGTGTAGGATTCAAACCCCCTGTCACACCTGAGCTTCTTTGTCCTCTTCTTTCATTACACCCCTTAAACAATACACATCTCTTTCTTTCTTTCTTTGGCTCTCTGTCTCTGTGTGTGTTTCTCTGTCTCTGTCTCTCCCAGTTTCCTGTGCTTTGTTTCAAGGCTGAGGCTTGCGTCACACATTCCACTTGGCATATGAAGCCCTTATCCTGTTTAGAGCCTGGACTGAGAGAGAGAGAGAGAACGAGGGAGAAAGAAGGGAGGAGAGAGGGATGTGGATGTGGGGGGTGGAATGAGGGCGACCTCGCTCTCTTTCTCTCTCTCTCTGCCTCTTTGTCTTACTTCACACTCCTCTCTCACTCTGGAAAAAAAGCTGACAAAAGAAGCAGAAAAAGATAAGATTAACTCAGTTTTTTTAAAAATCGAACTTATTTTTCCTTATTTATGTGTCTCATTAGACCTGACGCACTCTCACGCACACACGCCCCCAAATGCCCCACCCACCACTACGCCCTTTTTTTTCCTGAATCAACAAGCTGATGTTATCTGGTGGAACAAAATGCGCAAGAGTGTGTACACACACACTCACACACACACACTCACACACACACACACACACACGCTGCTCAAAGGTCATGTCCGAGGGAACATTAGGGCTAAATATTAAACTCCTGGATGCTGAATAGTTGGTGATTCTCCATTAGAAGTTAAGGGAATAAGGACACTGTGGTCCACAGACAGCCATAAACGTAAAAAGCTGTGACTCGTTACACAACTTCACGCACACGCCAGCACACACACACACACACTTATGCAGTGTGTCTGCTTAAACCACTGGATTGAGCCACTGTGACTGTGTAGCTCTCTCTCACCATCGGCCCCCTCCCCATGTTTGAGGTTCATTGAAGTTTTGTCATATTTTGGTCGAAACCCACTTCGTTTTCTGTCTCTGCCTTGTTCTTTCCACTTCCATTTTGACATAGTTTGGTCAGAGTGGCTGTTTTCTTTGCCCCTTCTCTCCTTCTATTCCCCCCTCTCTCCTCTCATTCTTTGGGTAGGGAGGTTCAGTGTGTGTGTGTGTGTGTGTGTGTGTGTGTGTGTGTGTATGTGTATATGTGTTGGGGAGGTAGGGGGGGTCAGACAGGAAACCGCAGGCCCCCTGCAGCAGCACCCCCCATTTGGCTTCACTCTCCTCCTCCTCCTCCTCCTCCTCGTCTTTACACCCCCCGACCCATCACACAGTGTGGAAATAATAACAGTCAGACTAAACTCAGAGGGCTTCCGCTTCTCTCTCTCCTTTTCTCTCTGGCAGCTTCTCTCTGTCCTCAGTTGTCTGGAAAGGCTCAAAACTTTGCCGTCTTTGACAAGTACAGCTTGAGGTGTGTGCATGTGTGTGTGTAGGTGTGTGTGTGTCTTTGTCAGTGTTTAAGGCTTATGTCAATTCCGGTGTTTCTTTAAATGTTCATCTCCATGTGTTTGCATGTGTGCGTGATGATGGATCCTGTTTCCTCTCCCCTGCTGACGGCCCCCTCTGGCTTCCCCCTGAGGTCTGCAGGCCCGCAGCCCCACAGTCTGCTGGAGAGGAGCGGAGAGGGGTTACGTGCCTCTGTGTGCGCATTTATGTGTGTGTGTGTGTGTGTTTGGGGGAGTAAAAGGATGGGAGGAGTGGGTTAGGCAGCTCAGATGAGGGAATAGGAAGCCAAAATAAGAGGATAGGGGGCTTAAGCGGGGGCCTTAAAGTGAGAGGAGTCAAAGTCGGAGCACATGAGGCATTATTAGGGGAGTCATGGGTAGGAAGTGAGGTAAGAGGTTGAAATTAAGGAGCAGGGAGGTACAGTAGGGGGTGAGAGCTTGAGAGAAGGAGTAAATTTGAGGGCAACAAAGGGAGCGTGTAGCAACAAGAAAAAAAAACGACATCGGAGGTGAGCTCAGAAGAGGGAAAAGTTAAACGCTGGAATATTAGCTCGCCACCTTGATGACTCACGTAATTTGGTATTTTAAATTAAGACTAATCATTGCGCTCCCCAAGGAGTGCAAATAGGTTACAAGGTCTGAGTCAGACCTTCGGTGAGCGCACATGAAGTTCTGATGAACATGTGTGCACATTCGAGTGCTGTTTGTGATCAACGTGACAGTCAGGTGTGAGGCGGCTAACGCGAGGTGAAGCTGACAAGGTAAGAGAGGGGGTAAAGAAAGGCGAAAGAGTCAGAAGCAGGGAAATGAAGGCTGTGTGTGTATGTAAGTGTGTGTGTTTGTGTGTGTCTATTGCGGCGTGTTCTTGGACAAAGCTGTTGTCTGGAGGTTTCTGGTCTCTCTGGTGATCTCATCATCTCCAGCCTGTTGCCATTAGAGGGTGTGTGTGTGTGTGTGTGTGTGTGTGTGTAGCAGCCCAGTGTGTGTCTGCGTGTGTTTGAGCATGTGTGCGTGTCTGTAATAATTTAGTCCTTTAGTGATTTAGTGTGTGTATTCTGTTGAGCTAGCAGAAAAGTTGGTGTGCGGCTGAGAGTGTGTATACGTGCTTGTGTGTGTGTGTGTGCGTGTGGTTGAGTCAGTAGCCAGGGACTCCAAGCCACAATATTTTCCCCTTCAGTCATGTTGTTTTATATCATTCATAGAGAGGGAGAGAAAAAGAGTGTGGGGTGGTGTGCACTTCAGATAAATACAGTAGTAACGATGCAAGCGATCGCTGCGGCGCGAAGAAGAAGAGGTGCAGGGGACAATCTGGAGTCCAAGGGTGGAGACAGACACAGAGGGAGAGGTGCAGGAAGTGTTTGCCGAGTGGGTTGGGGTTGAGTACACAGTAGCTCTACTGACCTAGAAGGACAATATTTGCAGACCACACTTGACATGCACAAACACACGCCCACATGCAGAGCGCACAAGGAGAAAATACTTCAGAACGTCCCAGGTTGAGCTACTTATTTACCAAAAAGGTGCAGCGCTTCACAGTAGTGTGTTCTTTTGATTTCTTTTTTTTTATATATCTGAGGGACATCTGATGCAGCAGAAGTGCAACAAGTGTCTGACTTCTACTTGAAAGTTTTTTCCTCCATCTGATCAATTTGATGTTTGTTTCTAAATTAAGTCCAAGTGGAGATTCATGCAACTACAGCTGCAGCTAACCAGTCTTTATCGTCATCAGTATTATTTAATACCATTATATTCATTTATTTATTTAGTTTTAGATTAATATGTTCATCATTTTGTCATTTGGTCTTTAGAATATCAAACAATGAAAATGAAAGTATGAAGTAACTTTCTCAGATGCGTTTTTTTTACTTACAAGGACAAAACTTGGCATGATTTAGTATTTTTGCTTGAAAAACCTTTCCTGATTTATGAAAACAGTTGCTCCTGATTCATTTTCTTTCACTCGATGTCGCTGGCTGATCAGCGTTGCAGCTCGAAATGCAACACGTGACTCCTGCACAGATCAACAGGCTCCAGCTGCAGATTGTCTCTTCTCCCCCTGAGGCTTTCTACATTTTGGAGGTGTACTGAGGAAGATGCTGCGCGGCTATATTGAATTTCTTTCCTGTGATTGTCTCAACTTTTGGCATCTTTGTATTTATGCTTTTTATGATGCAGCCCGAGGGAAAGTTTGTCTTTTTCACAAGGACGGTCTCTGCTGCTGTCACTGTCACTGCCTGATAATTCCTCTGTGCGTCTCCCCCGTGTGGTAAACCCAAACCAGCTGGCATACACCGCCACGCAGATTGCATCAAACAGCCGTTTTGGTTTGACCCAAATCTTTGCCAGTGTCATCCAAATTACCCAAATTGCCCCTTGTTTACTGACAGACCAGTGACAAGCACATTTAACGCACTAAACTATAAGAAATGTGTCTTTGAGTGTCACACAGAGACATAAATCAACCTCACCGTCATGTGAGCAGTCCTGCGAGGAGTGACATGAGAACAGCGGCATGTTCGCGAGAGTGCGTGCAGTTCTTTCTAGGATTTTAGATGTACACAGAGTGCTGCGGGGGTTTGTCACACTGGAGTGATGTGTTCACAGACGTGCAACTGCAAATCTCCCTCCAGCTGAACCCTGCCCTGCAGTGACAACTTCATTTGCATTAAGTGCATGTGAAAGGAGGCTCCGAGTCACTCGTGTTTAACATGTGTTTGTGTTTGATGGATTTTTTAAAAACATTTAGAGTTTTTCTGAACTTGCAGAGTCACACGTTTTTGTTTATCAGGAGGCAGATTCTCCTCAGATGGCACTCTGCTTATTTTCATATCAATTCAACACATTTTACAACCAGTGCCACCTATAGGCTGAAAAAAATAGCAGCAGCTGTCTAAAAAAAAATTCTCAACATCTACATGGAGGGAGGATTTATCAATTAGAAGAAAACTGATTGCAGTGGATTTTGATAAGTGCTTATTGTCAAATGTTTGCTGTTTTAAGCTTCTGCAGGGTGAGGATTTGCTTACTGCAGTAAAGGTTTTTTATTAAACTAAATATAGGATAACACTTTACATTAAATCCTTTCAATCCATTTATAAGCACATTTTAAATGAATGGTTTATAACTGTAATGTGGTTGTAAAGCAGTTATGAGGGCATGTTAAAGATTTATCTCCTATGAAAATGTATAGTATATTATTACTGCATTTTCCATTTTTATTGTCAGTCATTCATTATCTGTTCAAAACACAGCTTAACCTTATAGATGGAAGAGTTATGGCTGTTAAAAAATAAATATGATAAAATGGATTACCTATAGTGTACTTCTTGTAAAGGGGATTAATATCTCTGGATTTGTGAATGTGGGGAGGACAAAACCAGTATCTGAAGATGTCGCCTTGGCCTGTGGGATCTAGTGATCAACACTTGTTGTATTTTTAACAATTGATGAAAGAAATTAACATCAGATTAATGGATGTTAAGATTAGGTAGCCATGCATATGTTGCTGAAAGTTGTGACTGTAGTTGGAAAATACTGTCTCGGCCTGTTTTTTGGTGCTTTCCATAGATGACACTTTGTCTCCATGTTTGCAAATGAGATGAGTAAGAGATTAGTCTCCCGCCAAAGTCCCGCCCCTTTAATACAAGTACTGGCTACTCGCTGTTTCAGTTGCAGAGGGGAAACATAAAAAAAAAATGGCAGGATAGATACAAGGTGTGGGGACTTCCACAATTGCCACTGATATTTTTTAACACAAGGAGTCATTTGGACATTTTCAATTTCATGTGTCTGTCGGGAAAACACTGGTACGCCGTGCTCAGTCTGCTTACAATCTGAGAAGCTGCTTCTTCTGTCCTTCCTGTTTCAAGAAGCTTCATACCTGCTGTTATTGTCACCTATTTGTGTAATTCACAACCACAATAGAACAACTGCTTGACCTCTAGCTGAACTACGATACAATACAATCCCGGATTAGAAAACACACTCTCAAAGACGTATGTACACACACGCCCACACACACACACACACACATCTAAAGTCTCCACCTGACTACAGCCTCTTTGTTTCTTTGGAGCCGGGCGAAGGGTGAGGCCTCAGTCGTCATGTTCACACCCTTCCTGACCCAGCAAGCAAGCATCCTGCTCTCTAATTGGTCAACTCCCCAACTGTGTGTGGACTGTGTGAGTGTGAGCGTCCGAGCACGCATTTGTGTATGTGTGTGTGCGCGCGTACTAGGGTGTGACGACCTGTGTTCTTGCCCATTTGTTAATAATTAAAGGCTAACCTGTCTCCAGACTGTGGACTTTAATCAGGTCACACACACACACACACATTCACACACTCTCCCTCGGGGTACATTCTTTGACAGTTCAGGTTGCCTTGATGCTCCAGTGAACACACACACAACCACGCTCATAAACACACTGGTTTAGGTACAAACACGGAGTCATCGCAACTGCACCTGGCCATTTAAAGCCAAGGTAACTGGAACCACCTTTGAAACCTCACACGCTTTTGATCCAAACACTCAACAGACCTTGGTAGGTGGTGTGTGTGTGTGTGTGTCTGCCTGTTTGAAATGTGTGAGATACTATCACTGTCTAGTCTTCGAAACTGGTCGCTTTTTAGTCACATCACCACCCATTATTTGTAGTCTTGTAAAAACGTCCCGTCATAAAGTTGTCTGTAGTGCTGTCTGAGCGGCAGGTATTTTCAGGCGACACTCACCCTATTAATGTTTTTTTTTTTCTTTACATCACCTGACAGACTGTCAGACAGACACGATTGACTGTGTTAGACAGAGGAGCCTCTGGTGAAAATGGTAAAAGTAGAGAGCAGGAGAGGATGTGTGAATTGTGACAGAAAAAAATATGTTTGGCTATTGTCTGATGTTTACTGGAACTGAGGTGGAGAGCGCTGACACACAAACATACAGATTCTTTTCAAGCACCTCTACTTAACTACAGACTCTTTTTCGGCCTTTCACTTGATTTACACAAGTCATTTTTTACCCCTTTTTAACAGTGTGTGTGCGTGTGCGCTCAGCGTACTCATCTCACCCATCAAGTTGCAGTTTATTTCTTTTGACTCTGCCTTAAAAATAATTTAATTTATATAAAGTACTGATGATATTTAAATAGTAACATATGAAAACAACATGAATTCAACAATGGTGGAATGTAACTTTGTGATGTTTATCCGACAGCTACTTTTAATGTCAATATTTTATAGTAGGATTGTAAAATGTAACATTAAACCAGTGTGTCTGCAGCTTTTTGGTGTTTTAAGCCTTTACAAGTAAGCAGTGTCATATTTCAGATGTGTTTGAGTTGTGTCACCTAATAGATATTTCCCTTTTAAACTCCTCACATAGTTTCATTTAAATAATGGTTCTAGGCCCAAAGAGGTCAAACTCTCCAATATTTCACAAAAAAAGCCAAAGGTTAGAGAAGAGGAGCCCTATTAATCATCTCATGACCCTTCACATTTATCTTCTAACTCCCCTGTAGGGGACCAGCCCCCATCCTGGGACCACTGAACTGTCAGTCATAGGGACTGATTTCCTCATAAAGTAGTCTTTTTACATACTTTAAATCCACTTAACTGGAGAAAACTTCACCTTAAGGAAAGGATCTGAGTGCTTCTTCTACCACTGTTTCACCGTCTCCCATGTTAAACTGAACATAAAAGTAAATGACTCTAAAAAGTGTGGGTTTTTTTTCTTTTTTTACAGGAGCCTGGCCTGTGCAGCCATGCTGATGTATGATTATCCTCTGAAGACAGACATGGAGACGGTAAGGCACGTGTGTGTGTGTGTGTGTGTGTGTGTGTGTATTTGTGGTTTTGGGTGTTTTTGTGTAAGTGTGTTTTTCTGTGCTCCCATCATGCCCTGACATGCTTTTGATGCTATACAGTAACACTGACCTACACACACACACACACACACACACACACACCTTCGCTCACCTTCACACACGCCTGCTACATGTCTAGACAGACTGGTTCCCACATTCCTGCTCTTCCTGGACAAACAGGCTGCTGTACAGTGGACATTTGCATACAATGGGTAGAAACTCTGCCAGGCTGCAGGCTAATGAACGCACACACACACATTCACACTGTACTCCGAGACATAACAGTTATCCGCTTCCAAACAGAGCAGGGTTTAAATTTTTTGGCTGGCCATAGTTGTTTGTGTGGCAAAAACATGTTTTCCCTGTTATTCAATGCAGAACGGAAATTTTTAACTCTCTGCTCTTTTGTTCCCCTTCACTGCTTCCTTCTCCTGCATCCTCTCTTTCTCCCCTCTCACAGTCACTCTACTCTTCGTTAGTGAAAACCTCGGAGCCGTATGGAGTGATCTTCTCTCATCCCGCCCACCTCTACCACTCGACACACATGCACGCCTTCGCCCAGCCGCACGCCCCCAGCAACCCCACACATACCCAGATGGAGCCCGTGGACCTGTCTGTCAGCAAGCGCTCCTCCTCCACCTCGTCCTCCTCCTCCCCTCCCTGCTCCTCCGCCTCCTCCCCGGCCTCCTCGCGCAGCTCCCCACCTTCCCCGTACAGCTCGGCGAGCCGTGCCTCCCCGCACTACTCCCCGCCGCCCACTCCCTCACTTTCTTACCCGGCCATGGTTCCCCTGATTGGCTCCGGGTCCGGGGTCATCCAGGGGTCAGGGGTCATGGTGTCCCCGGTCGTGCTGCCTCTGTCGGTCCTCTACCCCCCACCACTCCACCTGCACCAGCCGATAATGGTCAGCCCACCTGTCGCCAGTGACAACGACCATCATCGAAGCAGGGAGCACAAGACAGGTGAGGCTTCGTTTATTGAAATTTGAGCTTTATTAGCGTGACACCTTGTATACGTTAAAAATGCACATAAAACGATCAGTAATCATTCATTTGCAAAAACAAATGGAACAGTGGCAACACAGGAACTACAATTTAAGTAAATATCCATTTAGTCTTGATACCTTATTCAAATAGAGGATATTGGGGTTTTTTCAGATCTTCTTAAATGGATTTATCTCTTACTGAAAATGAAGAAGTGTTTTTCATTTCCTCTGTTCTCAGAATATCAGTTTCGGCAGATTCTTGTTTCCTAGGGAAGCAATGTGCCTCTTTTGTTCTGTTTTCTGTGGACAGATGAAGGTCACTGACATTCACAGAGGTCCCCATCACCAAATCTCCTGTCACATAGAGCGGAAAGAAAATCACCCATTTTAATCGCAGTATCTGTTTGCAGTGTCTGTCCATAGAAGGGCATCTATAGTAGAATAAACAGCAAAACTCCCACCAGTATTGAAGGTTAAAATATAGGAACTATTCACTTGTAATTGTAGAATGCAAAAGGAGACAAAAACAATAAAATAAATATACTAATTTAGAAGACAATGACAGCTTTAACATGCTGATCCTAAGAAGGTAAAATGTTCACTATGTGCTCCATCTTAGGTGATTAATTGTGCAGGTATTTGGTCATAAACCAAGTTTTGACATACGGACCATGAGTGATAAAATTTCCAGTCCATCCAGTAGGAGTTATTGTTACCTGACACTGTGCTCAATGCTGTGAGCGTGACTGAACATATTTCACATCTAACAAGTAATAGAGATAATAGAGAAAAAATAGAGGCAAAAAAAGAAACATATAATTTTGGCCTTTGGCTTTGTAGATTTAATTTTAATTTTACACATCAGATATTAATAGTATGTTAATGTGAATACTGATCAGCTCACATTTAGTTATGATTTTGTGTCGACCCAGTTCACTCTACGAAGCCCCTGGAGCTGCGAGGCGACGCCCACGACCTGCACAAGCCAATCAAAACAGAGCCTCGCCCTGAGCTCGCCCATGACCTCCACAGCAGCCACGAGATGAAATCATCAGTCATCAGGATACCACAGGAATATGGGTGAGTGACACAAAGACACACTCATAGAAATTTTGAAAGAGGCACCAAAGGTTTCATAAGTTTCCCTGTCTGCTGCAGCGCTTCCCCTTTAACTTTATATGGAAGTGGCGGTCAGAGGCTTGTTTTCGGCCAAACGCATATCTGTTCCCGTTGTAATTGTTTTTGAGATTCAGGTGCAGTTCCAAGACCAGAGCTGGGTATCGTTTGAAGTCTTTCGATACCCAGACTCACATGCTTTGGTGAGGTTTGGCACCGTTACCAAAAAAGGGAGGGGAATTGCATGGCTGAGAGAAAAATGTGAAGCACATTTGAAATTTAATAAAGCTGATTTATACGGGAGCAATAACCAATAAAAAGTGCTCTAGTGTTTGCAAAGCTATCAATATTCAGTTTAACAAGATTTTTTCAGACAGATGTATGACATAAAACACAAGATGGACCGAATGCTGAGAGGAAAGAAAATAAAGTCATTGACAAGAATCATTGTGATGTGATTAAGAATAGGAATGTGACCAAACATTCAATGGGTCAAGTTTTTACAGGCACATGAATTATATTCTGTCAAAATGATTATCATACAAAGACAAAACTGAATTTTGTTAAAAATTCACCTAAGTGCACAACACCAACTTTTCACACAGTTTTACTAATCTCATAAAACTCAAAGTCAATGCAGTCAGTTTCAGTGCTCCTCAGTTTCAGTAGTTGGTCATTTCTTATTGGCAATTTTGTCTAACCAGCAGAATTATTTGTCACTCTCATGCTCAGGATGGAGACAGTTCCTGTTAACTCTCTTCTGTCACCAGTCCAATAAATGCAAAAATGCTAAAACTTAAAAAAAAAAGGTCAGTTTCAACTCCCAAACCCAGAGATCTGTGCTTTTATTTGGCAAAATTCGAAAACACATTTTTCATCACAGATTTCACTTTTTTCAAAAACTGTGCAGAGGCGGCACCCGTCAGACTCTCTGAACTCCATTGACCCTTTCTGTCGATGCGGTGGGAATGTGGGTGAGCAGGAGTTAAGTAAGAGCGGCTAAGGGACACTTGAGAGAGATGAGTTTATAATTTACAGAGATAACGCAGAACCGGTAACGCGACGAGTGTCCTGAACTGCAGTCAGTGTGTGCGGGCTGTGTCAGATTCCTTCATTCCACCGTGGCGTCTTTTATTCCTCCACTTCCAGTCTCGTCCGTTGGCCCCACCTCTCATTACAGCCCCTTCCTGCGTCCTCTTATCTCCTTCTCGTCAGCCACGCAAGTTCATATCAGCCGTCTCGGCGCTGGTCACCTCCCCCGCTCCTCTTCCTCCTCTCTTCCCACCTCTCTCCTCCCCCCTCTCTCCTTCCTCGCTCAGCACTTCCGGTATTTTTCAGCACTCACAGTCCAGCATCTCCCACTCCCTCCTCCTCTGCACCCCTTCGTTCCCCTCCCCTCATTCCTTCCTGCTTCCTCCTCTGCTTCCTGTTTCCTCCTCCTCCTGCTCCTCCTCTTCCTCCTCACCTCTCTCTGTCATCTGTTTAATAAGAGTCATTTTTCTTCTGAAAAGTAACGGCTTTTCCTCAGAGAAATAATCGCAGGTTGCTTACACGTGTAATAGTCCAGGAAGGTTGCCAGTTAGTTTGTGCTTATGTGTGTATGTGTGTGTGATTGTAAATTATCTTATTACCCTCCCCCATCTTTTACTGTAGCTGTCACAGCGGTTGTTGCCATCATAGGCCGTCGTTGCCCGCGTTAACTGTGAAATAACTGGGGAACGAAAGTGGGTGTACCTTCATCTGTCATCACCTCTCTGAGGAAACACTCACACATGAACAATGTAAACGTACTGTATGCAAATGTTAAATGGGTCATGTTTGCTCAGCGTGTAAAATAATGATGGGGTTTGTGAACTGTGTGAAGTGTGTGTGTGTGTGTATGTGTGTATGGGGCAGGGGATTTTCTGCACATTCCTTTCTGTAGAACCGATCTGTGAGGGATTCATATTTCAACACTCGACACCTGCTCTCAACTGCCACTTACACACACGCACACACACACACACACACACACACACACACACACACACACACACACACACACACACACACACACAC
>JBAJHX010000051.1:16542589-16560099 GCA_037176925.1 Amniataba percoides | reverse complement strand
ACACACACACACACACACACACACACACACACACACACACACACACACACACACACACACACACACACACACGTTAATGATAGTGCAGAAAGACAACTCCTTTTTGTTCCCTTTGACTGTAAAACCCTTGAAAACATTTTCTGGTTTTCTACTGTTTTCCATTTTATTCTATTATTGTTTGATGGACTTAAGTGTCAAACTTTTTCACACACACACACACACACACACACACACACACAGGGCGCAGATTGTTAGAAACCCAATCTGCTCAGGCTTTTTGAAGCTACATATAAGAGCAGTACAAAGTTACATCTTCTATTTCAGTTCTTACACTTCTGGAGTTTATCTTTGTTATTTTCAGCTGTCAGCAAGTGCATGGAAGACTTGCATCAAATGTCAGCCAACAGATTGCTGAATGGTTCAATGAAAAGAACAAACACGTTAGAGGTGACGGGACAAAGCGAGGGTGTGGTGGACTGGAAAAAGGCGGGAGGTGTTTTTCAACTTCCTGACTGGTAGAGGTTGTTATTGCGCTGGAGAGAAACCAAATTAAACTTGATTTAAGATTTCAACATCTTTAGGGCAGGAGGTGACTTTAGTTTGATGCCGGCGCCCTCTCCTGGCGATATCAGATGAAGACAGGTGAACATGCGCTCTTCTCTCTGTGTCTCTCTTAGGGGCAACAACCCGTCTGTAATAGTTCATTCGGGCACACAGCATCCTCTCCCCGCCGACTCTCCAGACTCGCTGAAAAAGCGCCGAATCCACCGCTGCGACTTCACGGGCTGCAACAAAGTGTACACCAAGAGCTCCCACCTCAAAGCACACCGCAGGACGCACACTGGTAAAGAATCACTATTCACACATGTGGTGCTTTGCTTTCCAACACGTGTGCACAGCACCTCATTTGCAAGCCTTTTCACTCACCGTCCTCTTGTATTCTGTCTCCATGTGCAGGCGAGAAACCCTACAAGTGCATGTGGGAAGGCTGCACGTGGAAGTTCGCCCGTTCGGACGAGCTGACGAGACACTTCCGCAAGCACACAGGGGTCAAACCGTTCCAGTGCCCCGACTGTGAACGCAGCTTCTCCCGCTCTGACCACCTGGCTTTGCACAAGAAGCGCCACCTCCTGGTTTGAAAGCCTCCACCGGGAAACTTGAAAAAACTGGTGCTGGCTTCAACGTTGGACTGTACCACTTTGACTCAAGGGGGTGGGCACCAGTTTAAAGAGCTGGCCTTATATATTGGACTCCTATAGGGAGTGGGGAAATGTTCCTCAGGGTGCAAGTTTCGACCCTTTCGCCTCATTAGCCTGAATCTGAGCTGGCCTTCTCATCATCTAATCATATTACCATCCTGCTCACTCTGACACTGTAACAGAAATAATGTTACGGTAGCAGACCTGTGATCAGCGGCAGAAGGTCCTGACAGCTTGTTTAAAAGGAAAAAAAATAAAAGGCTGCAGCATCTCAGCTGGCCTGAGAGCGGCGCCCTCCAGGACCAAACTGCATCAACACGTGCGCTCTTGTTTTTCTTGTTTTTTAAGCCACAGACACACACGGCATGCTCAAGCTTCTTTTTGCAACATCATCTCTCCTTTCTCTGCATGCATTCAAGTAAAGATTGTGGACTTAAACACACACAAACACATATTATTTGCTAGCTAGGCCAACAAAATGTGAAACTTTCCAGAATGTATCATATCACACCTACTGTTCATCGTGTCATACATACTTCAGCTTTCCGTCATCATCGCAGCTACCTGTGTGACTTAACGCTAACGCTATCGCCTTCTTCCCTCACGTACCACCACATTAAAACACCACACACCTCATCTGCCTCTACAAGCTTACATCATGAAGTGACTTTAAATTTTTAAAAAAAGAAAAAAAAACACAGGTAGCTATTGCTCGTTCTCTCTTGTACATACGTGCGCACATTTAACAGCACACATTGCAGAAAACATGCACTTAATGAAAGCAGCTAAGCCTCGGCCTGGTGTGCTTTTGGTATTTTGGGTTTTGTTTTTGTTTTTTTGTTTTTTCTTTTTAAAAAAAAGGTTCAGTATAAGAGTGAAGTGTTTTTATGTTTCATTCAGAAATGTGAAAGTTGCTGCACAAGGGCATTATTGTGTTTGTGAGGAAAAGACACCACTCGGTTGGTTTAAGGGTAGAAGCAATGAATATGTCTTATATCAAGTTTATGTATCTATATGAACTGTTTGGTTTGAGATGTGGTGCCGTGGTAGCCTTGTTTTTAAATGTGTGACACTTTTATATGGGAAAAATACAAAGTCCAAAGCAGGGAAATTTGCTCTTGAATTTTCGTTTCTCAGGAGCAGATGAGATTTATTCCAGCACAACATACAGGATATATAATTAGAGAGAAATATAGCAAGTTTTCTTAATCAAAAGTCATAAATTGAAAATATTCTTCAACAACACCATCAATTTTAGAGCACAGCTTTCTGTTTTTACAGCTTCGGGAGAACAAAATAGTTTTTTTATAGCGTTTTTGTACATGTCTCCAATGTGCACTTTAGATATATAAATATATATAAAACATTCCCAAAGCCAAACATTTTTTAATCACGTCAGTTTTGTATCTATTCATAGATCTGCTGGTCAGTTTGACCTGACACATTTAACAGGTGTTTTGGTCTGTTTGTTCCTCATCATGCAATGCCAGAAAAAGGTGTGACCCTTTCTTATATTGACATGTACACACACTCACACACAGACACACACAGACACACACAGACACACACACATGCACACACACCGAATGTAGCGGCTCAACTGATCTGCATTTTATCTCTGGATATTCTTTGCGGTTTTTGCTTGTAAATGTTTTTGTATCTCTGCAAATGTAAGTTGTTAGACTGAAAGGGCAATTAAAGGTTTTTATTAAGCATGATTTTGATACTCTCATAATAACAGATATTAAACATTTCTATAATGTTGTGTCTATAATAAACCCTTTCTCTTTTTAATCTAAACGTTGGCAATTCAAAGGGAACATGTTAAACTGTGAACATATAACTGTACAGGTCTATCTGCAATTTTGCATTTATTTTAAAACAGAATATTCATACCACTTAATAAACTTATTGATAATATTGCCAGAGTGTCATGCTGTGTCTTAATTGTTGTGTGTGTGTGTGTGTGTGTGTTTTCGTTTTCATAATTGAAGTGATTTATCACGCAAAAGATTTGCTGGTACAAGCAGATTTCCTGATATCATATAAATTAACTATATTAGCACTGCAAATCTGACTTGAACTCATACTTAAGGTTAACTAAGGTTCAAATCACCCCTTATTTGACTCTCGTTTAATAGTATAATATATAAGTATTATATATAAAAGTACTGTAAAATGATGATATATAAAATGTATCATTTAAATGTTAAATATTAAAATATAACAAGCTGTGTGGGGTAAAAAAAAAAGACTCAAATCGTACCTGTGTATACGTATAATTTCTTAAAAGGCATTATTTGTGTGTTATTCCAATAAGAAAAAAATTCAAAATGAGGGCTCGTCCGGGATTTGAACCCGGGACCTCTCGCACCCTAAGCGAGAATCATACCCCTAGACCAACGAGCCAACAGTACCTCTTTTTGCAAACTAGACTATTTCAACTATTTACGCAACATATATGTTAAATTATTAAATGTTATATTTTATTTAACATAAATGATATAAGATTCGATCTTTTTTTGGCTTCGCGACTTGAAATGTAATATTTCAAAGCATCTATATGTTCAGTTTAAGCAGAGGCGTCAAGAGAAACAAGATGACTCCCTCCTGCTCACTTCCGCCTTCGCTTAATGTGACTTAGGCGCGACTGGCCTAACAGACTTGACCCGAGCTATCATGTTGTTTGGTTAGATTACTTAAATTAGTAAATGAGTGTGTAATAATTTAAGATCACTGCTGCGTTATTGATCTTTTCTCAAGTTTAGAAAAACAGCCTGCTTTGATCTTTAATAATCCAGAGGGGGTTAAGAGGAAGAATCATTTTCTCAACCCACAAATGAACAAATAATCTCTCAGATCATCATAAAAATCCACATTTAAGATAATCAGGTTTAAGGAGATACACGTTTTTAAGCGAAAAGAAAGGTTATCTTTAAAAGCACAATATGGCCACTTGCATGCAGTTAAGCAGAAGTCCATTATAAAGTTGTATAAAATGTAAAGATTCAAGTAAAGCACCACAGAAAAATGAGCACTTCTTTAGTATGTTGAATGTAATTTCCACCACTGGCTAAAACAAAAAAAAAAATAGATCAAACGGGGAATAGATGTTATTATAAAACCCCCAAGACAGTTTTAAAACCCATTTTGTGATAACACAACTCAAACACAGTGACAAGAGCTTCCTGTTTTTTATATATATGTTGTAATAAAGTGTCTATTGTTTATCAAGTCAAATGAAACAGTGAATAGTTTTGAACAATAATAGTAGTATCGCATAATAGTACAATACTTGTACTTCCTGTTTGTGACGCGGGCAGGGAGTCCTCTTGTCGCGCGTCGCTCTTCGGCGCCGTCACGCCTGCCGACGTGGCGGCGGAAGAGGAGCTGCTGGCACCGAGCGGGTGAGCTGCACTGTCACTTTCTCTGACAGCACGAAACCTTTAATAACTTTTCCTCCGATTGTCACACTAAACGTTGTGTTAAAGAAGTTTCTTTAATGTCGGCGAGTTTTGTTTGTCTTCTAGCAGAGCAGACTGTCAGATTGTCAGAGTGGCGTTCAGACACAACAGCAGCCTTTGTTGGCAGAGAGTGTGTGTGTTGTCATTGTGTAGAGATGTGTTCAAAGAGTGATGGGAGATGCCGAAAAAGGCTTTAACATACGTGGGGGAGGCTCCTATTGATGTTTTCATTGATTAGTCTGATTTCACCAGTTTTGAGGTGTTATTTTTAAGATCTAATTGAATCCTTATAAGTTATGCTGACAGTATAGATGAACTGCATTTAAGTTTTTATTTCTGCAGATTAAAAATAAGTGTGGTCACAGTATGCAGATTGTGGTTTATGAGACAGGTTGTTGTTGTCTCTTTTTTCCAGCATTGATGTTTAATAGTTTTGTAGTTTTGTTAACTTGCTTATATTCTGGTTCAAACTGTTTGTCAGTGACAGTGTTGTGCTAAATATTGTTTTATTTGTTTGTTTGTTTATTTGCTTGTTTGTTTGTGTGTTTGCTGCCAGGAAACTGTTTTAAACTAACTTAACAGTTATTTAAATCAAGGGGATGACAATCATATGGATGCACGTAGAGAAATGCACCACTAGATGGAGCTGTTGGACTATGAAGCGATAATCATCAATAATATTGGTTTAATTTTCCACAATATTTCTTTCGCACAACGGTTAATATGTAGTCCATAGTTATTCATTTGGCCTTAAAATTTCACATAACATGCAAGAAAAAAAGTGATCACATCAGCCTTTGAGGCAGTTAGTTTATTGGAGCAACACAGCGTACGTTCATGATTTGAATTAAATAGTTGTTGCATCATTTTGAAATAATGCTGTTAAACATCAGCTGGTGGTGAAGAGATTGACAGTTATGTTGCACTGATGGTTGAGAAATGTCTGCAAACAGGTTGAAATGATTTATTGATCTGTATGTCTTAAGCATTTGGACTTTGTGCTGATCTGAGGTTTCTTAGTCAAAGTTAGTCTCCTTCTCCCTCTTTGTGTGGAGCGAGATTTTGAATATTCTGCTTTTGCTTTGCATATTGAAATTAAGCTAATGATCGCTCAGTTATTCAAGTGGTCAACAGACAAAATGTAAGTTATTTTGATAATCAGTTAATAATTTAGGTAAAGAAAGAAGAAGAAAAACTGTAATTGTGAAAGACTGGAGATCTTTTGACATTTGACAACATCACCTTGGGCAAACTGGGACACTTGATGGAGCAAAACACTTAATATAGTCATTTTATTTTGAAAAGATTAAATCTAAATGATCACAAAATCCTGTAAAGTGTTTAGTAATCACTTCAAACTACACGCAGAAGTATATGTAAAATATAAGCAGCATTTTAGTTGCAGGACATGAATGTTTTATCATCATATTTAGTGTGTGTAGTTCAGCACTTGTCAACTTAAGCCACTAAAATCAAATCTCTTTGTGTTGTAGATCAATATGTCCCAGGCTGCCCCCTCTGACGCAGACCCCTCTGCTGACATCACCCCTCCACTTACCCAACTCCCCAATGCCAACTCCTGTCAGGATGTCCCAGCAGACACTGCACCGCCCTCAGCACCTCTGCAGCCTCCTTTGACGCCTGAGACCACCGAGTCTCCTGCAGAGGACGCCACTGCCACCACCGCCGCCGCCGCCGAGACTTCAGAGGGTCCCACCGACCAGCCGGAGCCTGAAGCTGAGGGTCAGGTGATTGAATGTGACCAGCCGGTGAGCCTGGAGCCAGACGCTGCAGAGGAGGATGTGGAGGTTTGTAAGAGACTTCTTTCTTTAGTTGCACAGTTCTGGATTTGTGAGACCAGTGCTGACATTAAAATTTGACTGTTTTGGAATCTGATAATAATCTTTATTTGATGTGAGATTTTTTTTAACATAAACCTACAAATTTATCAGAGCTTAATCTGACTACTTCACGTATGACTTGAGTTTGAATAGATTGATTCCAGAGATAAAACAAACAATCAAAAAAATTACTCAAGTGGCATTAAACTATTTTCCACTCAGTTGATTATTTAAGTTATTTAAATTTTCCAAGTAAAAAAAGACTCAACACCCATAGTTTCTAAATGTGCTCTGCAGGGTGCAGCACCCTGTGTTATGATTAGTCACCCTTTAAGTGTGACCCCTCTGTGCACACTGTGAGGTGAGTTTCCTTTTGTCTGTGTACGTTACTGAAGAAACCAAACAAAGCTTTTGTGGACAGAGCAGAGTCTTTGGGATATCAAACTACATACACAAAACACAAAATGAACCTTTACACAATATAAAGGTCTCTCTTCACAATCAATATAAATCAATCAGTTTGCTGAAACAACCAAAAAGACCACGGTGATATTAACGATTCAAGTCGGGGAGGAAGGCGGCGCGAGTGTCCAGACTTCCGATAAGCTCGTCCCCGAGGCACTGGTTGGGGTTAATTCTCACCTCTGTAAAGTATCACTGTCTCTTGTATGAGGCGTCAGCAGCGTCTTCCCACCAAGAGCATGCAGTGTTACTGAAACTGGAGTTTTTACGAACATGCTGTGCCTCAGGAACACTGATAGGCAATAATCGTGCATTTTAATTATAAATCTGGGAAACAAGACCTACTAATTCCCATATAAAATGCTGGATAGTTCACTGTATCCATTGTTGCTTCATATTTCCTTACTAGGAATTTGTGAAAAGGCCCCTCTCTGACAATGTCATGTTGTTGGTTATTGAGGTGGAGCCAGCTGGCACCTCATAGACAACTTAAGCTTGTTTTGTCAAGTCAGCGGTGTTCTGACAGAAGCACACGGCTCCCCTGTGCCGAGGTGAAGGCTGCCCACACAGTTTGTCACAAGGCAGCACCTGCACCGCGAGCCGTGACCAGAGCTATCCGTTCCCTCAGGTGCTCCTCGTGGATGCGGACCGAGGCCACCAGCCGGCCGGTCTCGCGCCCCGTTGGTCCTTCCTGCCCACCTTGAAGAGGGCGAGGGGCCGCGGGAAGAGCCGGGGCTGCGTGGGAGTCAGACCCGGCTCTGCCCTGGTCGCGCTGATGTTCCTGGTCGTGTTTGCAGCTCTGGGGTTTCAAACCCACCAGATTTACAAATTGCAGAAAGAACTGACGGAGATTAGACTTCAAAAGAAGTGTTTCTCTGAACCTGAGGGGAAAGCAGAGGAAAAGACAGCAACAGATCTGCAGCACATGTTATCTTGCGGATTGAGAACCAAGTGCTCCATCAGACTTTGCGATGGGAGCCGTGGGAGGGTCGGGCGTTCACATCTGGAGGACGCTTACCAGTCTGAGGACGGGACGCTGCAAGTCAGCGAGACCGGACTCTACCATGTTTACTCACGTGTGGAGTTGATATTTAAGGACTGCTCCCCCCCATCCTCGTTTGTTCACTCTGTGTTTGTGATCAGAGCAGGACGGTTCTCGTCTGTGACCCTGATGGAGGCCCACAGAGCTGGTTTCTGCAGCCAGCAGCCGGGACACATCTGGACCACAGAGAGCTACCTGGGCTCCGCCCTGCAGCTGCAGAAATCTGACAGAGTGTTTGTGACTGTATCGCACCGCTTACATCTCAGTCATTCACATCACGCTAACTTCTTTGGTCTCTTCAAGATCTGAAGGCTTATGGGTGGCAGGCTTTGAATTTTAGGGTCGTAATTTTACTCTAGTGAAAGAATGTAAACTACTAAAAGTGTCTGAGACAGAAGCGACTCTTACTCATCACTGTGCCTAAATGATTCCTATGTTGCATCTGACTCCTCTGACATATTATGACTGCAATGAACCCAGAGAAAATCTCTTTATTTCCAGCTTTAACTGCTGGCTATGATTACTTGTGTCATAACATTTGTGCCTTTTCTAAAAAAAAACAAATATTATCTTTGTCTGAATCATACTATTTGATCTATTCTGTAGTTCTAAAAATATTACAGACAGAAGTGATGTTTTCTAACCATTACTGTGGTGTGTGTGTGTGTGTGTGTGTGTGCGTGTGTGTGTGTGTGTGTGCGTGTGTGCGTGTGTGTGTGTGTGCGTGTGCGTGTGCGTGTGCGTGCAGAGGTCACTTCAGGAGAAAGAAAAAGGCTGGGGTGGTTGGGGTTCATGGGGAAAGTCTCTTCTGAGCAGCGCCACCTCCACAGTGGGTACGTCTTCACTCGTTACGTCATCTCACCGTCTCATGTTTTTCTCATGCATGCTTGTTTTTTCCTTTTTTTTTCTCTTGAGAAAAAGTTTGAACCTGTGTGTGTGGGTTTTTGTGCGCAGGTCAGAGTCTGACCTCAGTCAAGGCGAAGGCGGGAGAGGCTCTGCGTCTCCACAGGACCTCAGTGGGAGAGGAAGCACGAGAGGAGGAGGAGGAGGGAGGGGAGGAGAAGAGTGAGGGAGGAAATGAAAGTGGAGAGACTGATCCTTCCAGCTGTGGGGAGTCTTCTGCGAATGTGACCGCTTCTGGCCGCGGCGTCTTTTCTACGATCACACACGCCGTGCAAAATACAGTGAGTGTTCACACAAATACACACACACACCAGACAAATTGTGTAACTGTCCACAAGAGCAATAAAAAAAAATCGTGTGGTTAATCTGCCAGTGGAAGCAAACTGACAGACTAACGAAGCAAAACTTTAAAAAATGGTTTCTTCAGACATGATACTGATTTTCTGCCTTATTTTAAATGATTTTGTTAACTGTTGTGTAATCTTTTACAATTCAAAACTTTTACTAATAAAGAAATATCTTGTCTCCTCTCTTGTAGGGTACGCTTACAGTAAAGAAGGAAAAAAATGTAAAAATGTGAAAACAGTATTGGATAAGACATAAAACATTTAGAAAATTCCCTTAATGTATCATAAGATGAATTTATAATTTAAAATGAAAATTTACTGTGTAATTATTTTTAGTTTTGAAAGTCAAAAATAATAACAATACTCTGAAAACTATGATTTATATATATTTATATTTTGATTTACCTTAAGCATCTATAATTTTTCCTTTAATTCAAACATCTGGGAATAATAACAGAAAGCACAAGAAAAAGTAGTATTTAAGTTTAAGAGTATTTAAAATATTATCAGCAAGAATAGGCCTCCTTAGTTTAAACTGAAACTAAATAAAAGATGCTCATCAGTCATGTTACGTCTGCTATACCAGCAACACTTTTTTCCTATTCAATGTTCTCTATATATTTTATGTTTTATGTTTTATGTTCAGACAGTTCTTTAAAAGCTTCTGTCTTTCTGCCTTTCTCTCCAAGGGAAAGTCGGTGATCAGTGGAGGTTTGGATGCCTTGGAGTTCATTGGGAAGAAGACAATGATCGTTCTTGCTGAGAGTGACCCAGGTTTCAGGAAGACCAAGACCCTGATGCAGAAGACGGCATCGCTGAGTCAGGCACGTAGACACGCGCATGCTGACGCTCCCAGAAAACCAACACATTTCCCCCCATCAGATTAATAATGTAAAACTTGTGTTTTGTGCGTGGTCGGAATAACTCTGCAGAATGACGGCTCAGCAGCTGTGTTAAAGTTTTACTTCGGCTTCTTCGGCTTTTCAGATGCTGAAAGAGGCCAAAGAGAAAGAGCGGGCGCGTCTCGGAAACCAGCCAATCAGTGCTCCCACGGCTCACTACAGTATTCTGTTTGACGACTACCAGGGCCTGTCGCACCTCGAGGCCCTGGAGATCCTGTCCAATGAGAGTGAGGTCAAGGTGAGGCCAGTGCTCTTCAGAGAAGGCAGTCCTTTTTAACAGCAGCGATAAATAAAATCGATCACTCTTTGTCTGCTCCCAGGTCCAAGCCTTCCTCTCCTCCCTGCTGGAAGAGGAGCAGGAGGAGGTGAAAAAGGAGCTGATCTTCATTAAGGACATCTTCATCAAGCAAGAGGAAGAGGAGGAAAACAAAGAGGAAGAGGAGAAAGAAGACGGAGGACAGACGAAGGATAACGGTGATCTAAGTTCCCAATTAGACTGTTCTACCCCCCTATGTGAGTGACCCCAACCAGCCACCAGACCTGCTGGAGGTAGAGGTGGCCCGCGAGCACTGACCCAGGATCAGGATACGCTTATTCACGTTTTCTCTCTGAACTCAGAACTGATATTTCACTTTGGTTGAATTTTCCATTCAGCATCATGTCAGGGCTTTTGCATCTATTGGGCCATGAGGCTAAATTTCTTATACTTAATGTGACTGTTACAGCCCATTTTCAAAAGATGAGTTTTTGAATACATTTTCAACCTTCCAGACTGACACTCTCATCTAACTCGTCTAGCTACTAGACTTTCCTGGTAGGATTTTTATGGAGCTTCAGCACCTTTAAAATCTCTATTCTGTTGGAGCTTTGGGGAAAGAGTCAATGGTCAGCTGCAGAACATCAATGGAGCGCTCTGCTGTGAAGATCGATTTATTGAGCGCGTGGAGAGATGTGGCCGTTGCATCCATGTTCGGTGCGGAAGGCACAATTGAGGTGCACTTTGCGTGCAAGTGTAGGATCCAGCATTTTTGAAGCTCGAGTCAGAAGATAAAAGTCAGGATATCCTGGCTCCTGCTGCTTTGTTTTCTCTCACAGGTCTTCCAAATGATATTGCTTCATTTGCAGCTTAATTGCTCAGAGTACACCTTGCGATGATACACATTTGTTGTACTAAGACAACCAGTGAATGATATTATAATATCTACCAAGAAGAAAGCAAAAAAGATGCTGCCTGACTCTGCGACGGTTCATTAAGTTGAACAGTAAACAGGTTCCCGGAGGCCGTACAGTAGCGAACACAGAGACACAAGAAAAACAGTCAGCAGTGATGTTTGTCACTTTCATTTATAGTCTTGCATACAGGCAAACTTCTGCTCTTCTAACCGGCAGGAAAAAACAAAACCATCCCTCCAAACCACAGATACTCTAGAGCCTGTGTGATAATTATCAGGATGAGGAGTGTATGTTATTTCAGTTCATAAAAAGGCAAGACACTTCCCAGAGTTGCTCATATTTTCTTTGGACCTTCTTGACTTGCAATAATCTCCATCCACAATGTCAGAATAATATATTTACAGCAAACCTGAGGAAACAGGGATTGTTTCAGCCGTACTCCCACTTTGAATACACAGTTGCTACTCCACTGTGTGAACTAGTGAAAATTTAATATAAATCTGAGATGAGGAACAATTTTCAAGACCACACCTCAAGAAACGACTCCCATCCTTTCTCCGCCAAAACAATAAATACATAATCCTCCTCCTTTTCTCAGCAGCTGGCAACTGTAACTGTGCCGTAACAGTCCTGTTTATCCCAAAAGTCTCAGTCTGTACTAACAAGTCTTTTAATTGCAACAAAAACACTGTCTGTGACTTTATGTAGCATTTAGTGTACATCAAACCTCACAAGTAAAATCTGTTCTCATTAGCACAGGGTCAAAGGTCAGACTCAGGAGCAGAGCAGCCAGTCTCTGAAAAACTTTCCTCTTAACTTTTTCCTCAACTTTCGGGGAAAAAGTTAGAAAATTCTGTTTCAGTGTTGTCTCAAATAATGTGCTCAGATACACTCAAAACATACACAAATTATTTTTGCAAAAGCCCAAAAAAAAGAACTCGTAACCTTGTGGGAACCAGTGTTGGAGGCGTTTTGTTCCTGATCTGTAGTCTCAGCTCTCGAAGTGGAAAATGTTCTACCAAAGTGAAATTCAGTGTCGAGGGGGCGCCATGTGATGCCAAGTTTTTGGTTTTGTATCATATCTCACCAGCCACTTGTCACTTTACATTTTTAAAAGTCGTATATAAATTTATACTGCGCGACAGCTGCCCTGGGGCGACATCACAGCAGCGCAGAGTTCAAAGCAGACCGGCGTCCCTTTACCTCGAGGTTTTAACGCGGTGCCTGATCCAGTGTCGGTGTTCAGGGGCCACTGACACGCTCGCATCGCTTCGCAGGTTCAAAACCGAACCAGCAGAAACAATCTTTCAGCTCAAGACACTGAATTTGCATGTGCGCTGTTCATGTCGCGCTCTAATTGTAGCGGTAGTTTGAATTAATTTGGCATGAAAATGAGAATCAGAAGTGTCTGTTGTGCTGCTGGCTGAAGGCAAACGAATCTCATCGCTCTGATCTCAGCATGTCGGAAATCAAACCGTCGCACGCCGTTCAAATCTGCTTTGATTTTACAGTTCTATCTATAGCTTTACCACGTGGTGTGTAAAAGGTATACTGACATGATGTGTGTGTGTTTGTGTTGTGTATTTCTGCCAGCGGCTGATGGCGAGGAGTTTGTGAGCGTTCTCACTGAGCTGCTGTTTGAGCTTCATGTTGCTGCCACGCCAGACAAACTTAACAAGGTGACTCTCTCTCTCTTACACACATGCACGCACACACACACAATGATAATAATAATTACAGTAATTCTTTGGACGTTCATTGGCATGAATAATTTCCTAATCCCAGTGGTACATCTTATTTGATCAATCCTGTAAATGACTTTTTTTGCTATTAAGTAGATTATTTTATGTTTCAGTGGAACAAGCATTATGAAGGACAAATGTGTTGGCATTTCACGCTATTTTTAGAAGTTTTAAAACCCAAGAAATAAGCTGATTAATACAGAATAATAGTCAGCACATTAATCCATAATGACACTGAGAATTCGGTGCAGTCTTCTGTTGTTTGTCTCTTCGCACAGTACCTCCTAAAAATTCAGATCACCCATCTGCGATTTTCAGCACTCACAGATTATAATATTGCTCCACATATGGTTTCAAATTTGGTTGATTTATTCTGTTCAATGTCTATAGTCTTTTTTATATTTAAACAGTAGCGCATAATAAGTTACCGCTCCACCAAAATAATTATTTCAACCTTTCATCACAAAGTAAATTTGTGAAAATGTCCCCTCTTTTCCTCATTTTTCTCTCCTTAATATTAGATCTGGAAGTAGAAGTAGAAGTATCTGGTCTACACACACACACACACACACAGTCGTTTTTTTACATCCACTCTCTCCTGCTGCAGTCTTATAAGTAATATAAGTTATCACCTTTGAAGTCCCCCTGCATATTAAAATTCACATATATACAGAACCTACATTAGCATATAATCGTGTATCCGCATATAATTAGCATACATCAGAATGGCGATCTCTCACCGTGCCGAGCTGATGGGTGGTAATTATGCATCTCCAGGCTCGGATGAGGGCCCATGATTGGGTGAGCGAGGTGGAACAGCCTGTCACTACGGAGACGGTTGGCAGGGAAACGCCGGGCCAGCCGGGAGGAGAGGCCTCACCTGGAGAGAACGAAAAGGAGGAGGAGAAGAAAGATGAAGAGGAGCAGGGGGAGAGGAAGAGTGAGGGAGAGGAGATGAAGGGAGGAGAGGAAGAGGAGAAGGAGAAAGAGAAAGACCCCAGATCTGTCGAGGTGAGGTCAACGTCATGTGGTGCAAATCTCCACTTTCTCTTTATATTTTTTAACTTAATTTCCTTCTCCTCCTGCTGTCACAGGCTGATTTAATTTGATACTGTTATTTTATATACATGCATCTGTGTGTGTGTGTGTGTGTGTGTGTGTGTGCGCGTGTGCGTGTGTGCGTGTGTGCGTTCATCTCCCTTTTCCAGGCTGTCTACCTGTCATCTGTCGGCAGTCTGGCAGAAGTGACGGCTCGCAGTATCGAGCAGCTCCACAAGGTGGCAGAGCTCATCCTCCACGGCCAGGACCTGGAGAAACCAGCCAGAGACCAGGCACACATCCTCACCAGGTGTGTGTGTGTGTGTGTCTGTGTGCGTGAGAGAGAGAGAGAGAGAGAGAGAGAGAGAGAGAGAGAGAGAGAGAGATCTATCTATATCTATATCCACTTCTGTTCCAGGTTGACATGCGCCATGTGTAAGGAGGTGGAGTGTTTGGCCAAGAAGTTCTCTGACACGCTGCTTTTTGTTGGGGTAGGTTACAGAGACTGTTTCTGTCAACAAATCCCACAAAAAGTAGAAACCTAACAATGCATTCATTTGACCTCAGTGTTTTCTGACTCCCCCTCTCTGTGTCATCCCTCGTCCCAGAGCCCCCAGCCGTTCAGTCCAACATATAAAATGGCTCACAAAAACAAAAAGGCTCAGTAACTTCCTAAAAAGCCTGTAGTTTTTAAAAAATGTCACTCAGTCAGGAGTAAATAGTGTGCACTTACAGCAGCAGGACGGCATTTATGGGACTGACTCAAAATAAACTCCTGTTCATTGTAATAAGGGTACATTATTGGTAGTAAAATGTTGATGTCTGTGTTCGAGTACATCCTGAACGAGGTGGGGAAACACATTTGATAGATAAAGAAAGATTCTTCCAGTCAGACAGCTTGTGTTGCCAAGTTGTTTTTCACACTTCATACCTCTGCCGTGTCCGCTTTCAGTGTAATAAAGGTACATTAATAAAAGGTACATAAACACACAATATAATGGAGGTCTGTGGCACAAGTTAGAATACATCATACTTTCGTTGACAGTAACAAAAACGTAAAATTTGAATTTGAACCACTGATTCTCAATCAGTGCACCGAATATCATGGTTGATGTCTCATCTCTCCTCACGGCTGCTTCCTGTCACTCATCTCTCTTTCTGTCTCTCAGGGCCAGAAGAAAGCAGAGGAGCTGAATCCACTGGTGGACAGTGTGCAGCTAGAGGTGAGACACACAAATTCCCCCTCATTGTAATCAAGTAACAATGACGAGTAACAACTGGCGTAGACAATGATGGGATTAGACAATGATGATGATTGTTATTTCCTGATGTTCACTGGTCTCCTGCTCTTCTGTTCGCAGGGCTCTAACAGTACCAACTACATCCAGAATGCCTTCCAGCTGCTGCTGCCCGTCCTGCAGATCTCCCACATCCAGAGCCAGCACCGCCGTCCCACCACAGAACCAGAAGCACAGATGCAGCACTAACACACACACACGCACACACACGCTACATGCTCACCCGCTTGTCTTAATGTATCTATTGTTGTACAGTAAAGTATAGAGAATAGATTATTCCAGATGTGCTTAAATATAAATTAAGTGCCATAGCAACAGGAAGAAGATATTTTACATCTATAATTTAAACAGTTTAACACAGAGCTGCATGTAGAAGTGACCCACATGCGGGTTGTGTCTCTTCTACTTTGTCTCTCTGAATGTTGTTTTGCCTCAGCTGATAACCAACCAACGTTGTGTCTCAGTGTTTCTCTGCCGTCTCCAGAAGCTGAACCAAAAAACTGAAAATTACTGAATGTGTTGAAGGGACACTATATTAATGTAAATTAAGCTTTCTTTGCACTCCTTATGGTCCATTGTTGTTTCAACAGAAGGAGCATCGACTGACACTAGTGAATCATCTGTTTCCTTTAAATGCTTTAATCTGGTTCGAGACAGTATTAGTGATTATATGCAACACTTTTAGTTTGTTTTGGGGTTTTTTTATGTTAAATTATGTTAGGAAACACTACCTTATATTTCAATCTTAACCAGTTTGATTTGATATAAAAATCTGATCTTGGTACTTTAGTTTAGAAAATATTTAGTTCTCTTTCTCTCTTCTTGTGTACATTGAAGATGACATGTAGGTGAATTCATCTCTAATTATCTGTTGTTGTGCTGCTACATAAATTGACATTTAGGAAAATTTGCTTGTGAATGTTTTAGGAGGATAAACATAATAATATTTATCAAAAGACATTAGTCTTTAAGTAAGTTACAGCTAGCAGCTGGTTCCCCCATTTCGAGTCTGACAGCAAAGCTAACCTAACTGGCTCTAGTGCGTTATCTTACAGACATTAAATCATTCCTCTCCTCTAACTCTTTGCAAGAAAGAAAATTAATTTCCCGAAAGTGTTGGACTATTTTTCTCTTGAAAAAATGACACGCCCTGCCCTCCTCATCTGAACACCTCAAAGAAGCAGACAGTCAAAACATGATGGTGTTTTTTCTGTTTCTCATCTTGCCCTCCTGAATAAACATTTTTAATATTATTTTGCCAGAATGCAGATTTATAGACTTATTGCTCAGGAGAGGTTTATATTTCAACCACATTTTTCTTCTTTTCTCTGACCACCTGTGGAGCTACAGCAGCAATCCCAAGATGCTCACAGTGCATAAGTGCGTAAGATCAGAGACGGATCTCCTGGAAAGATAAAATACTCTCTTCCCCTTCTTAGCTTGTGCTTCTTCCTTTTTAAGAGATGCATTGACACAGGCAAGAAATATATTAAGCAAAGAAAATATTGTTGTAATGCTTTGGCTCCTTTCAGCTACAGTCAGACGTGGGAGAGCCATTTATCAGCCGTGCTTCTGCCTTAGAAAACAAAGTGATTCATCATGTGGAAAGAAAAGTGTTGGGAGCCAAGCCATTTATAGAGGTTTGGACAGTTTACTAATATATTAAGATCCCCTTCTAATAAAGTGTCCAAAGACTATTTGAGGATGATATTGAACATAATAATTAAACAAAAAAAAAAACTTTTAACCATCTTCACATGTCACAGGTGTCTTTATTTCCACCATCACGGTAGGTAGGTAGTTGAAGCTGTCATTTAGATTTTTCTCCACTTTAAGTCCATTTTTGTGCGCCTCCTGCTGCTCTTCTGTCACCGGGCCGGCTCCTCTGTGATGGAGGAGATGGAGGGATGGCTACGATGATGCAGATTTGCTAAAGATAGATGAGATTAAAAAAAGAAGAAGTCACAATATGGTGGCTTTATTTCTCAGCATGTAATACATTTTATTTCCAGTTTCTGTAAATGAACTCACTGACTGTTAAGTATCAAATGCAGTGAAACAAATATAATATTTTATATAAATATATGTATATATATATA
>JBAJHX010000051.1:16495870-16540690 GCA_037176925.1 Amniataba percoides | reverse complement strand
TGTGTGTGTGTGTGTGTGTGTGTGTGTGTGTGTGTGTGTGTGTGTGTGTGTGTGTGTGTGTGTGTGTGTGTGCGTCTTACTGCACATGCATCTCCCCCAGTAGACTTTTCCGAGCACAGTTGTGATAATAGCCAGCATCACCAGGCAGAGCAGAGCCAGCCAGAGCACCCTGAACACACACCACCACTCGTCTGTTGGATACAGATTCAAGGTTACAGCAGAGGCAGGCTTAAGCAACGTAAAACACACAGGCCTGCAACAGCTATTGTTTTCTTTATTAGTTAATCTGTCAGCTAGCTTTCAACTTTTAAAGGTTTCACAGGGCTTGCACAATTAAAATGCTATTGTAGCTACACAGAGAAAATCATCAATTATCAAATATTTGAATTGGAATCGAATAGAAACAATAAAACAGAACAAAGCACCAAAGGAAGACATAGAAATAAATGAATAAATAAAGGATAATGGGTGAACAGGTAAGAAGACTGAGGGGGGAAAAAAAATAATAGCATGAGGCACAGCAAGAAATAAGAGCAGGAAAGAGACAGAGAAAGTATGGAAAAGTTTGGTGGAAATGGGGCAGAACAATTAAAGTGAAATGGATATTCAGCCTTCAACGCGCACACTGGAAAATATTACTTAGTCATAACTGCAAGCTTGGGGGAGTGTTGGAGAGCAGAGGAGAAGGATGGGAAGCCAAAATCAATGCTGCCTTGGAGATACAGTAGATTAAGATGAACTGTAACTCTCAGATCACACAGCATGAGGGGAGAAAGTCACAAAGCCGAGCTGGAGTCAAGAGAAGAAGAATTGAGGGAAATTTGTTCTATTGAAAAAAATGACTTCACTGTGGACTGAGAGGGGGAGACGGGTTTGAATGAGATTGAATCAATTTAACCTCAAATGAAAACCGATTGGCCAATTTCTTTGCCTTTTATTGTCTCCTCTCCTCTCCAATCTCAAAGTAGAGCCACGCTGACCACACGAGGGGGGAACAAAGAGGCACCGCTCTCTCATCATGACTCCAACCTTTTGGTGTGCGTTTCCATGGCAGCTTTTCCTTCGCTCCTGCAGTCACAACCGTTTGATTGGAGAGCCAAAGGAGACAGCGGCTTTGATTGGCTGACTCGGTGGACGGCGGGGCGGGGAGACAGCAGTAAAAAGCCTTCATGTGCCCTTCATCTTCCTCCTTCTTCACCTCATCTACCTCCTCCTCAGGTGGGCGGAGGTGTAAGGAGCTGAGATTTCTGTTGCCGTACAAGGTGAGATTCAGGGTCTCTGCATCTCTGAACTGAAGCTCCACTAACATCTTGAGATGTACCTTTAAATCTATACACGGATACAGGGATATTTAGATAAACAGATACATGGATACCTAAAATCATATACTAATGTCAAGAGTTTACAAACGTATTAATTGAAAAACAAAACAAAACAAAAACAGCAGTGTGTCACTAAATGATGAGGTCAGCAACAAGATGATGTTAAGCAGATGATGTTAAATTGCTTAGATTAGCATGTTAGCAATAGCAAGCTAGCACTATGGATGGGTGTTTGGCAGTGTTTTACTGAATCCAAATCCATTATGGAAACTTAGGTGCTTGGGTTTGTCTTTCAACATGGTCAAATAACTTAAGGTTCAGATGTCTAACCACCTTTTGTTGGACAGGAAAGCAGATACTCCAGGCTCATTAATGCTGACAACCTGCAGCTACAACTAGAAAATTAGATGAGTGTCATAATATCCTAAGGTACGATGAGTATTGTTTGTCACGTGGTCCCACATGCTGCGATCTGGTAAGTGGTTATTAAGTTTTTAGACTTTAGAGGAAGAAAGTCCAGACCAAAGTGGTGGACCTGCTGTGACGCTAACATGGCTCAAACCAGCAGAAGCTTATCTGTATAAACTGTGTGATACCTGAAGATGACGTGCTGTTGTGTAATGCTGCCATGTCCGTATCAGTTTCACACATAAACCAGCTCTTTTCTGGATCTGTCACGTCGCTTTGGTTGACTTGTGTGCAGGACTGCTCCCACTTTTCACGCTCGGGATTCTGTGCAGGGTTGCACATATCCTTCTCCCTAATTTCAGCACTGCTAGTCTTCCCATTTCCTTTTCTTGTGTTCACTTGATTCTCTAGCTCACAGGGCCGGTAAGGAAGACAAAGGAAGTTCACTTTAAACTCTGCAAGACAGAAGATGAACAACAGAAAACTCAGAACAATTTGTCAGCGGGAGCAGACTTGGAGTTGGGGGCACGAGCTAAACACTCTCAAGTTAGAAATCAGAGCAAGATCTCAAAATGGAAGCTGTTGCCTCCAGTTTCTATCTGACTGACAAAGACAGGCGAGAGAGACAAAGAGAAAGAGCAAACGCATTGAAGGAGAACACGTGCACGAGTACAAAGGCTAAAGCGAGATGCTCTCAAAAAGGGAGGAAGCTTTTCAAGGCAACACAACGCGGAAACATTTTCAAAGCAGCTGTCAGTCACTGTTGTATGGCGCTATATTTGGGACTTTTAGGTCAGGAGGAGAGAGAGGTTGAATCAGGAGTCGACTTGAAGAGGAAGAAACAGGACAAAGTGACTCAGCAACATGAAGTTTACTGCTTTTTAAAGGGCAACTTTTGATATAAAGTTTGAACAAAACTAGAAGGCTTGAAGAAAACCGAGCCAGAGCACGGCCACAGTTCTTGCTTTTTAATGCTTCAAAAGGCTGTGAAAACACAAGCAGGCACGCACACACACATGCACACACACACACAGAGGAGATAAACCTCCATCCGAAGACATTTGGATGACCCACCTCTGTACAATGTGAAGAACTCAGGGAGGCAGATGATGAAGGCGAGGATCACGAGGATGATAAGTTTAGTCAGTGCTGCCCTTGTCATGGTTGCGCCATAAGATCACACACGCGGACACACACACACAAACACACAGTTCACTTACGACAGAGGCATGACTTGTGGCCTGAGGCATTTGCTTCCTTCTCTTGAATCAAACGCATTAATTCACAGCGTGCCTCTGCCCATCAGAGTCTTTGTAGAGTGGCAGAGGCTTAACCGCCCTCACAGTGTTGTTCATATGTCTTGTAGGGGCGGGCAGCAACGCAACGAACACATGTATGAAACGAAGCAACTTCACTTCCTATTACACTTCCTGTTATTTTCTCAGAACTAGTGAGAAATGGAGAGCTGCAGAAACAACAAAGAGTTTTTATCAGCAGAATGTAAGTAGAAGTGTTTTGTGTTTGGGTGTGGATTTGTGTGAGAGGCAGTGTGATGATGCTGGTCCTCGCTGAAGAAGAGATGAATACACTTTATTAGACGGAGTGAATGAGTTTAAGTCTGGTGTGAAGAGCTTTAAAGAGACAGATGTTTGTGTAAAACAGAAAAGGAGACAGAAAAGAAGAGATAACCTTTTTTTAATGAAAAGGAGGGATCATCTTGTCAACTGTGTCAACTGATGATGCTGAAGATTGCTTAAGTCTGACCTAAAGAAACCCAACTGCGACCTCACTTTTTGTGTTATTGTTGTTTTTCTCATAAATATGAGATTACTTACGTAATTGACTGAAAATATAAAAGAATATGACTCACTTTCTGCTAATTATGAGTCAGTGTCTCTGACTTCAGATATCTACCACAAACATCAGATTCTAAGTGATTCTAAGTGTTTTTCTCAAAACTGTGATACAAGTTAGTTTCTCTCAATATATGTAATTTGATAGGAATAATATTAAAGTAATGCTAAAATCCTACATCACGTCTTAATGATCATATTCTACATCATACTTTTGAGATGCTACACCATATTTACATAATTTATTAATCAAAGTCAAAGTTACCTCATACTGTGTTAAAATTACCTCTAAGTCCTCATTTTTCACGAGAGGGTTTCTTATAATTTGACTGTATGTTTGTCAGAAGGAAGTTTCAGAAATGAGTTCCCACAGACCTCAGGTCAGCTGACATGCCTCTAATTAATGTTACCACATAGCAGAGAGCTGGTTGACAATTCTTTTTATTTCTGTGGAGGAAATTAAGATGATTTTTTTTTTTTAATGTAATTATTCTGAAAAAATCTATTTTTCCATTGTACTGTTTGACTTGATCTCTGTTGGGTGTTTAGTGTAGCTCAGATTTTATGGTTGGGTTCCTGAGAGCCACTTATCTTGGCAAACCCAGAAACACACGCAGGATCAGACAAACACACACATACTCAGACACACAAACACAGTGATGAGCATGGCTGGCAGGTGGAGCCTTATCTCTCCTCCACAGCGGCTTGCCTCTCTCAGGGCTCAGTTGGCGGCTTAGAACCGGATGGAAGCAGCCAAAACTAAAAATCACTTTCTGTCCTTTTATGTCCAATCAAAGCTGCTTGACATTTGGAGCATTTCCAAATATTCTGAGTGGATGTCTTAAATGTATTTATCAACATATACCTGTGATTGTTGACAGAGTTGTGGCATATAGATTAGCTGTGTGTGTGTGCACTTGTGTGAGAAGGTGCCTCTGTCAGTGTTTACCTGCTGAAGTTTCCCTGAGAAAGACACCATCTCCTTCTTAACGTAGTTCAGTTAAAGTGATTCATGATCAGGATCATCTTCATCAGAACAGATCATTTTCAAGATGTTTCAAGGGGATAGCTGTAATTTGGTGATGATTACATGGAAAAAGATTTTTTTTAAAGTGTACTATTAGAATTGAGTAATTCCAATCAGTTCTCTTTAATCAGTGTGCATCTGTGCTGCTTTCCACACATATGGTGAATACATTTCCAATCAAAAGTTGATAAGGAATGCGTATCTATTTGGGCTAAAATGAAACACTTTCATTCCTCTTTTCTGCATAAGCTTCTTGGAAATTATTAGGAAATCATTAAAAAAATTATAGAGCCATCAGAGACTTTTTTTACTTGACTGGCTGCAAAGCTCAGATATTAAGTTGATTAATTGAAAAACGGAATAATAATCAGAAACTAGTCTGATATTTGATTAATGCCCATATATTCTCTGGTTCCCATCAGGATTGTGCTTCCTGTCTCTGTTTTATATGTCTATTACTTGGGAAGCTTTTTAAAAGTTGGGCTCTATTATTTGGGATACTGGATATTTCATATCCATATACGTTATTGTTAAAATAACCACCAGATATTTAGTTGAGAAAACAATCTTTACTAACAGAAGCTCATTTAGGAGAAGTGACTGCAGTCCAGCCATTAAGGTCTTTACATTTCATAGGTTCTCAGTATCTGTCACATTTCTGAAAGGTTAATTTAACCTTTTGAATGAAGTTGACTTTATCCACACTTGACACTTGGAGATGAAAACTTTAGGTTAAATGTATCATAAAAGTATATAAGCTGAAGTTTTATGTGTCTATGTGTTTTATGCTCAGTGTGTTATCTCACAACTCCACTCAGATGGTACAAGCTGAGAGTAAGAAGATAACAAGAAGGCAGCGGAGGGGAGTTGGACGCTGATCAAAACAAATTTTATTGGCCAATTCGACAGAGTGAAATTGACTGCTCCACTTTTTTTTTTTACAGAACCAGCTGGAAACACCTCCAGGATCGTCGAGACTCCTTGAAACCTGGTTAAGAAACCACAGGTACGGATGTGCTCTCCTTCACTGGGATTCTACCATGCTCACTGACAAACCGACATAAACAGGAAAATAAAACCTCCTTTTAGTCCCACGCAGTATGAGCCAAACTTTCAACCTGACAGTTTGCCAGAAATTGAATAAATCATATCTGAGGGTGATTGGGTGGAAGCTCCAGCAGATGGACTTGGAAGATTTAAATTCAAGACCTGACCGAAGATGCCTGGAGAGAGTTGGGCCTTAAAATTAAAGCCAGGTGTTCAAATGCTCTGGGTTCAACATGTTACAGCCTTCATTTTATTGTTTTCACAGCAGGAGGTGTGTCTGATAGTGCTTTTAGAGCAAGTTATCTTAATTAAGTAGAGGCCAGATTGCTGTAAAATTCAGTATGAATAATGGTGTGCTGGGAAAAGTTTTTTTTTTACCCACTGACCCTTCATCTAGTGTCTCGATGAAGGTAAAAACTTTGCCCTTCACTTTGGTCTTAAACAAGGTATCTCAAAAATAAGCACCACATTTTTTCTCAAAGCAACATCTCAACATTATTTGCTTTCTTTGAGTGTGAGATGAATGCAGTAATGGGTTAAATATAAAGCTAGAGCCATGAGATTATTAGCTTTGCAGCAGAGACTCAATGGGGTCATTGTGTCTGGCCAAGAAATATTCCTTCAAAAAAAAAACCCTGTGAAACCACCAAAAGTTGTTTTTACGCAGACTGAACAAAGGAGTATAAATCATGTTAATTTGAAAGCTTTAAAGGAGCTGGTCTACAGAACTTTAAACAGCGAAGGCTAGCTATTTCCCCTTGTTTTTAATATTTATGATAAGTGAGGCTAACCATCTCCCAGCTCCAACTGAAGAGAGAGTATCAGTCTTACATCTTGATATTTTAGTAGGCCATTGACTATCTATCTATCTATCTATCTATTGTGTGTGTATTCTTCCAGATTACCATTAAATTAAACCAAAAGATAAATCTTTTCATTTTAATGACCCCATGGCCTTTACTTTAGCACCGTCCTCAGGACAAACTTAACAATTTTATGTCCTCTGCAAAAGAATAACAGCGCTGTCATTATGTTGTTCATTTGCTGCAATACTTTAATGGTCTGCAAAACACTCTGCAGTCTCCAGAGATCACTGACATAACTTAAGATGTTTTGTCTTGTTTATAGAAAATAAGCTTTGGAGTTTTGGCATACCTTCAGACCATTTGGATCATTTGACTCAATCAAACAAGTCACACCCAGTCTGAGGCATCTGTCACACTAAGCAAAGACTACACATCTATCACTTTTAATGCTCGCAGTCAGATGCTCTAATGATGAACACGACAGTGCTGTGTAAATGCTGACTGGGTGAGAAGTGTGTTCGTGGGTGTGTGTGTGGTTGTGAAACAGCACTAAACATTTCTTCAAATTTCCAGTAATTTGCTCAATATTATGAACATTAGCCATACATCCTGTCGTTGGCTGCCTGCGCTGGTGTCACCGCGGACAGAAATCACTTGAGAGTTACTGCTGTGGGATATTTTTGGAGCTCTGCATTACTGCAGAAATCTGATGTAGAGAGTTTAGAGATTGAATGTAACGGCATGATGAGATTAGGGATTCAGATACACGAGAGGATATCTAACAACGGGCGATGCTGTGCAGGCACCTCGCAGGTTATGGTTGTATTTGAGGAATTAGATGTTCTACATTTGATCCCTCTCATTGTTCCCTCGCTGCGATGAACTTAATCCCTGGATCTGCTTTAAATGGACGCAATGATCTTGGATAGGCCATCCATATCTACAGTGACTTGACGTTCTCTTTCATCCTTTTCCCCCTTTTATTGTGTCTGTGTCGAGAAATTGACACAGAAGAGAGGCAAATGCTTTTGGATGACAGAACCAGGAGGAGGGTGCAAACATTTAAAGGTTATCTACTGTTTATGTAGTACAACAAGCCACTGAGTGACAGATCCTCTTTTATTTATTAAGTGCGCAACTGTATCAAATATGATGTTTTGATTTATGCACTGATGTCCTCTTTGAATATGTGTTAGTTTTTCTGATTTTGTTTTGGCAGTACATTTTTAATGCTTTGTCTCCTGTGACCTGTTTGACTCGCGTCTCTTTTTGTTACTTGTCGTTGTGAGTGGGCGAACAAACTGGTTTCCCCTCTGGGAAATAATAAAGTTATCTAATCTAATCCAAACTTGCTCTGCTCAAATTGTATTTTAGATTCTGCATCAGTCATACGGCTGAATAAAATTTTGTATGCTAATGAGACGAGAAAAATACCACTTCAGATCCCCTCCTGCCTACATCCTCATATTTTAACTGTGTCAGATTTTCTTCTTCGCCTTTCATCTTACATTTTGAATCTCAGGAGAAACCAGACTCGTTTCACCTCGGGCAACATTTCAGCCAAACATGAAGCTAATCTCAACATGGTGGTGTTGTCATCATGATTATGTTAGCGGGGTGACTTTGAACATTTAGCTCACAGCACTGCCTCACCTACGCGTAGTCTGAAGCTGCCTTACAACAGACTGCTCAGATCCACTTTGGCTGAGTATCACCATGTGAGATTTTTGAAGAAGGTCTCAGATGGTATGTGAATGGCATCCTTGATCTTTCTCTGGACCGCTGACTCCTGTCTGATGACTTTGACCTCTTCATGATGCTGCGGTGGCTCATGTTACCCATTTGCTGTGTGCATTTACTCTCTTTTTCAGGGTCTTGCAGTTTCAGTTTTCAACTGTTGTTGCACAAAACCATAAAATACTAGGCTATTTGTAAAGCCTGCATATAAAAATGTTTGAATGCCTTTTGGTGAGCATTTCAGCAGTGATTCAGCATTTACATTTAAAAAAATTTCACCATGTTTTCATAGATTTTTTTTTATTTGGTTAACTTTAGCTTTTGACATGGTATGACATAATGTATAGTCAGAAGGGAAATACTTAAAGCTGCAATAATCAATAAGTTTATGACATCATATTAAAGGGGTCACTCCTACTGATGAACCTACAGAGGTAATTATGGACTGAATCTGCAGCTTCTCTCAGCTTCACGGAGAGTTTCAGCTCAGTGTTGTAGCCGTGCAGCCCAGAACTTGACAGTTTTGGTACACTCACTGCTCCCATAATGGCCTCAGCAGGAAGCTGCTTTCAGAGAAAAAGCTCTCAGAAGGCTCTGCACACTACCAGCTCTGCACTAAACAGACAGATAAACACGGTTAGCACGCAGATAGCACATTTAGCAGCTGCAGAAGCAGATCTTTCCTTCAGTAGTTGGTGGGGACCAAAAACAGAGCAAAAATCAAAGTGAATGTTGGACCTACATTTACCAAGTGGCCAATAACAACCTGCAAATGAATGATGTTGCTGTATAACTGCTGAATGTGCAATCAAGCAACTGTTTGCTGAAAAAGTGATGATATGTCAATGTTGTGCTCACAATAAATATTCTGTTGCACCAACATGGCCAAAAGAAAAATCTCGTGTGCTCAATAAGTGAGTGTGCTGACTATGTTAAAAGTATTTTGGAACATTTTTTAAAATTATGAGCAGTACTCGCAAACAGGCACACAAGTCAAAGGAGAGGCAAATGGGAGAGAAATATAGTGGGGAATGAGGTATGAGTCGTGAGCATGTTTTTCCATTAAAAACAGAGCAGGGGGAGGAGGAGGAGAAGGAAGAGGGAGAGCATGGTGATTTAGTGCTTTGTCAGCAGTAAGGCGTCATCTGGCTCTCCAGAGACAAAGCCACTGTGAAGGTTTATGACTCTTTATGGAGAAATTACGATGTTTCACAAAGAGATTATCATTATGAGCGAACCTTTAAAGGTGATGAAGGCTTCCAGACTTATCTGCCTCATGGCCCTAATATGTCTGTCTGTCTGTCTGTCTCATTGCCTGTCTGTCCGTGTCACAGTCTTTTACATTAGTCTTACGCGCTCTGAATGCAGTATGTCCTCGACTCTTTCTCCTCCCGCCCCTACTGTTTTGTTCACTAAAAGAAATACAGAGGGGCCTCTCAGGCAGTTTCAAGGTTTTTAGTTAGGGTCAGTCACATCTTTTCTTGTGTGTGTGTGTGTGTGTGTGTGTGTGTGTGTGTGTGTGTGTGTGTGTGTGTGTGTGTGCGCGCGTGTGCAAAAGTGTTGGGAGAGGCAGTACTTCAAACGACAGCACACACTAAAGTGGGCTAAAGTGGGGTGAATTTACAGGAAGCTCAGAGCCATCACGGTGCTGCATCTCTTTTGTATCCCTTTATGTTTCACCTCCTCTCACCCTCTCCTCTCTCCTCTGCTGTAACCTTTTCTAGTGAGAAAATGCCATGTCAATAAAAGCCTTTTAACATGAGGAAAAATCAATATGCTCAGATTGCACCTTTTTTCAAGCATGCACAAAGAACAAATCAGTGGTTCTGCCAAAGGTTGCTGGGTAAAAAGCATGTTTTCTTACATTATTTATACTGAAATTAGGCAGACAACCCACATGCTTTTTGAGACTTTTTGAAATATTTTTCATGTTGTTCTGACTAACATATAACATAAACACTTTAAAGTGTTTTATTGATACCAAAGCACACCATCAACTTTTATTGTCAGAAACGGAAAGCAGGCTCACAGGCAGGGTTGCAATGAAAATGCACAATAAAAATGCATCATAAAAACAATAAAAACACAATAAAAGCACATTAACATAAAAGCTCAATAAAATGCATGATAAATAGATATACCTATACACCAACATCAGTTAGTGAGACTAGACAATGAATCTCTCATTGAACTGATTGATCCAAACGTCATTGTTGGCCCTCAAGAGTGATGGTCTGCAATAACTCCACTTATCATGGGAGTTTGAAACAATGCAGCCCCTTTATCCTAAACACAGAAAAGTCAGAAGAATTAAATCTTAAACTTGAGGGATTTTTAGATATACATACAAAGTATTAAAGCTGTGACTATGATATTTTTATGTTAAAATAGATTAAATTCATATTATAATTCTTATTATGTCAAGGTACCACCCAAACTCTGCAGCTCCTTTCAGCACCGCAGAGCCTTTAGATCATTTTAGCTCCTAGTTTTTGTTTTTACAGTACAAAACTTTACTGCTCTGGTTCAGTCTCACCACTCTTATGGTATAATCAGTTCTTTTTAGTGAACAAGCTTTAACTAGCTGTATGCCACCAGCCCCACAGCAAACGGCACTTGCAGCTGAAGCATGACGTTACTATAGACACTTTCATTACCTGCAGAGGTTGCTAGAGATCAAATCAGTGTGAAACAGAAATAGAAACAGTGAATGTCATGTTTCGTTCCACGCCCTGTTTGTTTTTTGACCTTGTGTTTTGTTTTCTTGTCTTGTGTTGCATGCATCCTGCATTTGGGTCCTCCTGCCTTGAGCCCCAATGAATATTAACAGTGAATACTGACTCTTACATTCATCAGCTGTTGACTGGATAAATTGGTAACTGTAGGTAGTGGTGAAAAGTGTTCAAGTACATTTACTCAAGAATTGTATTACAGTTGTGACATGCTTGTACTTCCATTTTATGCCATTTTGTGCTTCTACACCACTAAATCTCAGAGGAAAAATGGTACATTTTACAAAAATCTTTTAGACAAAAGTCTAAAAATCTGGAATTGGCTCCACATTGAGGAATATTTAAATACTCCTATATTAATTTGACAGTGGTAAAAACACACATATTTCATGACAACATTCTGCACAATGAGCACTTTTGGTTCCTTGTTTTTGTCCACAACTTGTATGTGCTTCCTCCAAGCGGTAAAGAAAGAATAAATTATGACTGCTTTGAAAAGACTGAGATTATGAGAATTAAGATTTTGAGAGTAAAGATTGCATGATTGTTTATTACTTGCTATTTCACACCTGAGGCGGTTCAATTTGCTGATGAAGAAGCTAAAGCCATTAAATGGCCCTGTCTGTTTGCATTTTCACGAATAAAACATTCCTCCACTGACTGAAAAGAGTCATTGTTGGTGGCTTAGGTGGATTAAAGATGATCTGCTGTAAAGTGTGGTCTACTTTACTTCTGGTTTTGTAGAGGAATTTATAGATTTGTGCACGTTATTTGTGCCATGGTGACCCCCGCTATTTATAGAGCTCTTGTAAGCATAATACTGTGAGAGCTTGATAAAAGATGAACACAACATTTCCCTTTCTGTGTGTGGTATTTCCAGAGCTGACTGTTCTTGTCATGCCTTGTAGCGTAGCTTGTACAATGAGAATAAACGAGCCTAACGTTACAATAGAAAGCAGCTCACACACACATTAGACACACAAAGACGCACAGACATGCACACACACACGGTTTCTCAGGCATGAGAGCAAATTTTTATTCCAGGAAGTTTATTTTAGGATAATGTTATTCATGAGTTTGCAAGAAAAAAGAGCAAGCAGATGTTTTGGGAGAAAGCCGGCTGGTAGTTTTGACATTTCAGTGACTTTCATTCTTTTTTCATTTTCTGTCAAATTTTATGCTTTCTGCTTTCCATAAAAAAAATGTATCACTGAAAGGAAGCAGGTTAATTCTGTATAGTTAATTGTAATGTTTTTGGCATGATGAATATGATCATATGTTTGTGAGAGCCTTCAAGCTATTAGGGTTTGATTAGCAATTTATCACCGATCTCCAGACTCTCAATCACACACACACACACACACACACACACACACACACACACACACACACATCCTAAATGCTCTTCTGTCATCCGATGATTTCATTCATTCTCTCACTCTCTCAGTAAACCAGATGCATGCTAAACACTCCCTTGTGCTAAAATACGAAGTAATGAGGGCCAGTTATGAGTCGATAAGCTGCAGTGTCAGCGTCCTCCAAAAGCCCCCCCTTCCGGTAATTATCCACCGACAAGACCTCCTGCCTCCATCCACTGATTCTTATTCGAAACCTGTTTCATCCTGCCATTTTCCTGTCATCCTGCACTTAGCCACAAACTCACCTCTGGATGTTTAAAGGGAGGTGGTTCACAGTCTCAGGGGAAAGCAATCTCAGTTAAAGGAATGATTTTAAACTACAAGACATCACGCTTGAATTTTATATATAGATTTATTTAGATATTAGATTTAGTTTCTGACTATTGGTTATATTTACTTTACACTTAACAGCAAGTCAGTAGTAGAGATTCAGCAGTGGTGAAATCAAGTCGATCAGTCATTCTGGGCTCAGGCAGTCCCTGAGGAGGATTGAAAAATTATTAATACAAGCTATTTTCACGGGACCCTCTGCAGCTTTGGTCCCTGTAAATTAGTACCCACTGCCTCCCTGTCATACGTATTCTCTCAGATGAATATATTCACTCATCAAAGTGAAATGGCTCACAGTTGTCTCCGTGACAGTTCCTGGGATAACCAGTCCTTGTTGCAGTGTTGTTTTTGAATATCCTTGGAGGACAATGACAAACAAACTCACATGTCTCCTTTGCTGCTTCTTATTCTGCTACACTGGCAGCAGCCCGCAGCCCAAAACATGCAAACAAGCCAGTGTGTTCAGATTAACAGCCAGCTGTTTGGTTTGTGGCAAGTTGCCCCGGTGGATCTTCATACTGTAGAGTTAATTGTGATAGATAATCCAGGAGGTTAATTCCTATGTTTATTTTCAGTTAGTGTCAGAGACACGTGTTTGAAATTATTTGTGTAAATTTGAGGTTTGTTTACGAAGCTTTAGGAGACTCGTGTAGCTTGACTTGATTCAGTGTTTTTTGAGTCCTTACAATTTGTCAAAATGGACACAGTTATGAGAATAAAAGCCAGTTTGATAAATACCACACTGACTGTTTTGATGCATGTTATTTAGCCATTTTGTAAGTCCTTAGTGCTCCTTCTTTCCTCTCAATCTGCCTATCTACTACTTTGGTTCCATTTTAGAGACCATTTTGCTTTGTTAAAATGCATTTTCAGATATATTTGGATATGTTAACTCTGCACTATGCTAAATCTGCACAACACAGGGGTAATAATACTGACAACAGCAGAGGGACTAGAGGATAATCAAATATGCACTCATTTTTATGCTAAAGGTATGAAAGGGGAGGTCCAGCTGCTCCTTTTCCTGTCCATCTGTGTCTCTTTTCTTTAGAACGGCCAAAATAAAATACAGCCGTCACTTTCAGACACTCACACTAAGTGAGGAATTGATTGGGAATTGATAAAGCATCACCGAGCTGACTAATTATGTAAAGATTGTGACTTGCTGCCCGTGATTTGTTTGAGATTCAGCTGACATTCAGGTACAAGAGCAGCCAGGATTGTACTACGTGTTTAACCACAATTATGATATTATTTGTTCGCTTTTGTATTCTGCTCTGTCACCTCACCGATTTCTCCCTCCGTCCTCCTCCCTCTGTGTCTCTTTGTTGTCTCATAGGTTTATGGATCAATGATCGGGGGGGTAAGGTGACCTTCCTCGTACCGACCAATCCACAAGCTCGCAGGATAGAGTGCTACCTCATCCAAAGACTAAAAATGCTTCTCAGGCATCCATTTCACACCAGGAGAAGAGTGGGGCAGAGAATACAGTATGTCTGTGTGCATTTAGTGCAGCGTGTGTATGTGTGTGTGTCCCACTTGTGGGATAAATTGTGGAGTTATATGGGCTGATTGAAGATGACTTGTCTAATTGGGGGAAAGCTGGTGTCCTCAATTGCTTCCACTGCAAGTTCCTTAAGCACAAATTGGTTTCTGTTTCCACTGGGGTAAAATTAAGGTTATAGCATACAGCTCCAGGGAGTAAATCTAGATAAATAGAAAAGCCACAAAAGTGACATAAACCTGTCCTGTGTGTCTATGTGACGCGAGCTACAGCGACAAAATTACGGTGGCCGAGTGCTCAACCCATCCTAAAGCCACGTCAGTTAATCTATTTGTATTAACAATGGATAAGATCAGATTAAAGGTGTCTCTTGTAGTGATGAAGTTTTGTTGCGTCTTTCAGCTTGTTAGGTACAGGCTTCAACTTTTAGCGTGAATTAATAATTCTACATTTACGGGTTATGGCATAGCCACAGACCATAGGTGGGTGGTTGACACACCCCTGTCATATCTGACATGTGCCTCCAAAAACAGAACAGGCACCAAATGTGTGAATTGTGATCTCTGTGGTTGGCTGCTTTTGTTTTTTCCGACGTGTTTCCGATAAGACTAGTCATATCCTCTCAGAGAAGACAAAAATTCAATAATGTGCCACTTTTCACACATAACTCTTCTTTGCAGTCATCTGCACTGCAAACTCTCCTGTTCTCTGCAATCCCTGCTCTCAAGCACAGTTAATGAATGATTGTGAACTTAAATGATTGCACTCCTACTGAAAAAGCAAACAAGACAAAATAACATTTTAAGTTCTATGGCTGTGCTGCATCACAAAATAAATGAAAATAAATAAAAAGAATGTTATCGCCAAATCACCATGAATCAACACCTACACCTTCATTATGTAAGGAAGGCCTCCCTTCAATCCATGGCATCAAGCTTAAATGCAGCTTTACTCTTTTGGTTCACAGCATTTTTCAGCAAACAAGATCTAAAAACCGACTGTGTACTGGTAGCGTTAGTGAACATAGTGGAGTATTTAGCAGCCGAAGAGCTCAAGAGTTGGTGGAGACCAAAACAGTGCTTAAAGCAGTGTAAATATTGGACTTACACTCATCAGTCAGCCAGAAATCAGTGTTGACTGCAGTCAAGTGGTTGTGTCAAGTTGACCATAAGAACTTTATAAGGTGATAAAACATCAGCGTTGTCCTTATAGCTTCTTCAGCTGCCCCCAACGGCCCCATAAAATCAATGAATACAGGTTTAAACTGCAGTGCGTTAAGCTCTCTGTATAAAACGACTTCCTAAGAAAGATATTCCTCCAAATGAAGCTGCCCATCATGTCATAAATATTTCCCTTTATTTGGAGCAAGTCTTACATGCAGTTGAGAAAAATTCCCAATATGATCTTACAACCCAAACACTGGTTTTTCTACAGAGCTCTGCTGTGTATCATTAAATTTAGCTGCTTAAAATTCAAGTTGCTTTCCAGTTTTTTTTTTTCGTTAATGGATGCCTCAGTTTCTCTGCTCTTGACATTTGACAGTGAATGTTTCAAGGCTTTTACACAAGTGTATGGCCTCAAATAACTCATCACTGTGTCAAGGGACTGTCAGTACCAACATAGCAGCTACTCTCTCTCTCTTTGGTCCACCACTCTCTCACTACTTAGGACTCTCTCCCTCTCTTTTCTGCGAGAGCAATGGGCTGTGATTGGCATGTGGCTGCAGGTCAGAGTAAATTATTAAGGCCTGCTCTTTATTTGGCCATAAATGCTTTCTGTTTCTCTCCTCCCAACTCTCTCTCTCCCTCGTGTTTTCTACTTCCTCTCCTCCCTCAACACTCATTGGCCCATTTAGGAAGGAGAGTGAATGGGGTAAGAAGGAACTGGAAAAAAGAAGAATGGGAAAATATATACGGTTTGTAGAGATGGACAGAAATGGAGAAAGAATGTCAGTAGAGAAATGCCTTAGAGAAATAGAGAGAGAGAGATTGGGGGGTGACAGAGGGAGAGCGCTGATGAATTGCACAGCAAGCACTTTTCTATCCTCCACCTGCCACCTGCCCTGCAAAGGAGACCTGAGTGCTTCATGCAAGAGCAAACACGCACACCTGCTTTATACCCTAGAAAAGACACATTTTGCTGGTGTGTGTGTACAGTACACGTATGTGCTTGCAAACTAAACCAAAAACAGAGCAGCTGAGTGTTTCTGTCATTAGAGAGCTGTTAAACTGCCCAATAGGTGAGAGAAAAGAGAGAGAGAGAGAGAGAGAGAGAGAGGACAGTTACCAACAGAGAAAGAAAAAGTAGAGGGGGAAAATAGAATTGTTTTCATTTCTATCAATAATTCAGGATGTGCGTATTATCTCCTGTTGTGTGCAGCTGCAAACTTCATGCCTCAGCGATTTTAACAACGGCAAACAACCCGACACGTGCATGTCCACACATGCAAACTCACTCACACACACATACATAAACATGAGAATTAGAGATCTTTTGGGGTCATTTTGCACACAGATGTACGATTTATGTAAATATGATATCATTGCTGTGAGAAATTCTGACTACAAAAAGACGTGGGTTGGTTATTAGTGTACTGTTTTTTTAATCAGTCACCCAGCACCTACTTAGCATAACTCCCAGCTATCTTAATCTCCTGACTTTCTCTTCTGATGTATATGCTTATAATCTTTAAAGCTACTCTAATGAATATTTTCATAATGACAATAAATGTGTGGGATCATTCGTAGTGATAAACCCACAGAGAATTGTCATCATTGTGGTTTAACGCCTCTCAGCTGTTTTGGTTCACTCATGCCGCTCTCATCAGCATCATCTCCAGCCGCAGCAGGCAGCTGTTTCCAGTGAAAAGGCTCTAAATACCCACCATGCACTACCTGCTGCGCACCAAACAGCAGAAAGACAGAGTTAGGAACTGGCTGGTGAGCACAACAGAGCATTGTGCAGCTGAAGAGACTGATATTTCCCTTAGGAGTTAGTGGAGCCCAAAACAGGGCTATAAATGGCGACTTGATATTGAACTTTCAGTCATCAGGTGCCCAAAGACACAAAAAAATATAAATGCTATATTCATGTCTGCTGCAACTGTTAACATTGCTAACATTTGCTGTTGCCCACAGGTAGCCAGAAAATGTGTTACAGAAGACTTAAGGCTGGGTCGCGTCAAATTGTTTAAGAAGGTGAGTGCACAAATATCAACAGTCAATCAGCAGTTATTGAAAAAGAGCTTAAAACATTTTTATGTTATAGCATTTTTTTTATGTGTAACAGAAAAAGTATCCTCTCATAAATCGTTATTTTAAGAGTGATGTGAGTAAAATAGAGTCGAAATAGAAAAATAGAGGGAAAAGATGATGGGATTTAAAAATGGGAATAGATGACCTGATGGTGAACTGTCTGGAAGCGGAAGTGGATCAGTTAAGGAAACCATTTACTGGTAAGTCCTTTAAAAAGAAATAAAACAGAGCACGAAAGATTTCCCCTCGTGGAGCCTCGCCGCTGCGTTTTAGATGGGCAGTAGCTGCGACAACGATGTGTATTTTCAGCTATGTAATATAAAAGTTCAGTGTCATCCTTTGTGTTTTAGGGATCAATAGGACATGGATGTTGTCAGGCCGACTCAGTTTGCCATTGTTATACTCGCTGCTGCTGCTGCTGCTCCTGGAGGGTGCAATGTGATTTGTCGAGGGTCACACAATCTCATAACACCTGCTCATAAACTCCTGTTTGTCCTGAAGCAGCAGAATTTAATGTCAGAGTTGAACAGGTATGCACGCCAAGGCCAAAATGTCAGGTAGACAATCAATGGTAGATCAATTTCTGCTCCAATATGAAGTCTATGTGGGTGCGTGTTTGGGCAGGAGCAGCTATAACAAGGAGTTTGATTAGACTGGATGAAAGCCAGGACCCATTGCTTTTCAGCTGCGGCTGCTCCCATCATATCCTCCTCCTCTTCCTCCTCCTCCTCCTCCTCCTCATGCTCTGGGCTTGCTAAACAGATGCACAGCTCAACAAATGTGGTTAAATTTGGCAGTTTGCATTCTCCATTCTTCCTCCCTGCTTTTCTCTCCATCCTCTCAGGCAATTAGAGGAACCAGAGCTAGCGAGCCAGACCACGGCCATTATGTTGTGCGAGCATGTGTGTTTGTGTGTGAGCGTGTGTATGTGTGTGTGCCCAGGTGCTTTAAGGCAAAAAGGGAGAAACTATTTCCTCCTCCCACAGCAACAGGCATGGATCAAAGTAATTGGACAGTTTGGTTCACACTTGAGCAGTCCAAAGCCTTGTGTGCATATGACAGTGTGTGCTTTTGTGTGTGTGTGTGTGTGTGTGTGTGTGTGTGTGTGTGTGTGTGTGTGTGTGTTTGTGTGTGTGTGTTTGCTATGTGTGTACTCTCAGACTCCCAGACCTGGCAGTAAAAAATACAGCGCACATTTTTTTTTTAAACTAAACACACATACCAAACACACACACTCAATAACATCTTTTTCTTTCTACGTCTGTGTTGAATAAAACATGGCAGTAAAAGTGTGTCAAAGTCTTGCTCGGTGCAGAGGGAGCTAGATGGAAGGTTTCTGCTCCAATATGAGATCAGATACAAAGTGTGTGTGTGTGTGTGTGTGTGTGTGCCTCCCTCTGTCAGTGCAAGGCAGATATGTAATTGTGGGCAGTTAGGGTGTTCTGATCCTTGGCTGCTGTGTTGCCATCTCTGGGATCACGCAGGCTTTCTCTCTCTGCCTCCGTCTTTGTCTGTCTGTCTCATTTTTCCTCCAAGTCATTACAATCTGCAGTCAAATCCATCTTCTAGTCGCGCTCACACAAGGCATGCCTAATTAACACAGGTCTTTCTCATATACTGGATCCATCTCTCCAAGGGGAGAGGATAGCGAGAGGAGAGAGAGAACAAGGGTAATGGATGGGAGAGTAAGTGGGGGAAGAAACTAGTAAATGGACAGAGGAGGTTGTTACAGGAGGCGATCAAAAGAGGAATAGAGAAGAAAAGGAGGCATTAAAGTAATGGACGAGCTGCTCCACTGATCAGCGGGCTGAGGCGCAGTTCGGTCTGATTGTTGCAAGATTGAATCCCCCTCATGAACTTTACTGCATGTTTTCTGACTGATAACACACAAATGCGATGGAAAAAAGGGAGGGTGAGGGAGGAGCAGCGAAGTGAGGAATCTAAAATGTGCTGATGGACTGATGTTGAGTTTCTTTTATTCTTTCATCTCTCCTATTAGTTACTTCTCAGGAAACTGGGACAGCATAGTCCGTCTGGAGCTAAAACACACACTCCCCGAATGCAGATAGAGCCCAGTGCGCACACACACACACACACAAACGCACACAGAGACCACAGAGAACGCTGTCCTTCATGTGTGCGGTTCTGCTATTGACTGATGTGATGGAGGATAAGAGGGAAATTACCAGCTGAAGGTGGTCTGCATTTAGGCCAGATTAGACACACACATACACACACACACGTTTGTACTTCTATACTTGTGAGGACTCTCACTGACATAAAGCGTTTTATAGCCTCCTACCCCTTACCTTAAAGGGATTTCACCCATCACAGTCAGTTTACAGGTCTTGAAGATCACTACTGAAAATGTTAAAAGATTTTTTTGGCTTCTAAAATCTGCTCAAGTGTCGTCATTTGAGGAAGCACCGGTAAAGACTGAATAACACCTGGAGATGTGGAGAGACAAAAAGTGAGGTTGGATGATCTCTGTACTCCTAATCTCTGCTTGAGGCTAGCAGCTCAAGGCTCTCTTAGCCATCACTTGTATACCTGAACACACCCATCATCTGTATGTCATTGTGAGTAATGTAGGTACCAGGTTTTGACAAAGAACCAGAATATAAAAATATCTGGTTCTAGTAAATCAGTTTTTATTTTTCTTAAACTGGAGTGCAATGCTGAATTGGTGGAGTGATGTTTTCATCATCACATCTAGTTCATCAAGTGAACCTTAAATCCAGGTCTTGATCAAATTGGTCCTCACAAAGATAGACATACAAACACATACATGGAGACATGCTCAAATTATGGGTCTCCGTCCACCCTGCAAGCCTTGGTGTGAAATTAATTTTCCGTTCAATAACACTGAATACTGTGCTTCCACATCAATTTAATTGCACACACAAACACACACACACACACACACATTCACTCCTTCTCGGTCATACGAGGAAGAGCCGGCGTGTCAATGTGGAGAGGTAATTATTTGCTTGGCCAGTCTGAGCCTGCTCGGAGTCTCAAGGACGGACTCGCCTGCAGCTACAGTACAGACCGACGCCACAATTACACAACGGAAACAGGCAGTGAGAGTGTGTGTAAGCGTGCATGTCTGTGTGATGTACGGGCCGTGACTTGAATGAAAGTGTGTCCTTGTGTTTTTATGTGTATGCATGCAGAATGTGTAGTGGATATATGGTACTCTTTTTTTCAGAGGTGTGTGTGGGCACATGTATACAGGCAAGTCATGCTGTGTGTGTGTGAGTGTGTCTGTGAGCTTGTATAGAACAATGACTCTTACAGCGTCGTCCCTGCAGGTCTCCACCTCAGGGAATCACAGTCACAGTCTTACCATTACATGCACACACAAACACACACACACACACACATACACACACTATACACATTCCCTTGTGTGTCACAGTATAATAGCAGGGATGGGGAGCAGGAAATTGAGGTTGGGAAGGAGATTGGGGAGAGTAGAGGAGAGTGTGGGTGGGGAAGAAAGGAGGGAAGGGAAGGTTTCAAAACTATACAGTATACAGAGTATACACTGTAGGGAAGAAAACGAAGACAGAGAGGGAGGGAGAGATTGGAAGAAGGCCATTGGAGGGTGAACATCAGTCATGAGAGATGAGCTGATCATCACAGACGGGCCAGACAGATAATGTTTCACTTTCTGGCCTCATAAAATCTTTTACGACAGCTCTCCCCAGATGACTGCTACCTGTTTTTATTTGGCTCTGCATTTGTATCTGTGTGTGTGCGCGTGCATGTGTGTAGCTGAATGCAGAGTACAAAGTGCGTGTAAATAAGGTTGCATGCACCCATTCGCACGTTTGCGTGCTTGTGTGCATGCATGCTTGCATGTGTGAATGCACATAAACAGGACGATTATCAAGTGCGAAGTGTGTGTGAATGGGATTTCACTGTGTCATTTTCTTGCGTGTGTGTTTATATGTGTTTGTGTCCAGAGTGCCGTGCAGCTGTAAAGCTGTGCCAGAGAGTTTTGAGTGATAACCCTGGACTACCACAGCCAGGAGACCAATAACAGTAGGCGGCTCAAGGAGGCTCCTGCCAAGTGACCAATGATTAGATCCAACTGAAGGAGACCTGAACTGAATGGCCCGTCATTCCTCAGCTTCATTCCCCCTCAGAGCCCCATTCCCGGCCTCCCCCAGTAACAGGACGGCATTTCCATCGTGAGTGTTGCAGAAACGCGCTGGTTTACTCTCTGGGTCCTCAGTTTTGTGCAGGGCTCTGCAGGAGAGAGAAAGTTCGACTCCCTCTGTGGATGCTGTGTTCAGAAATTTAAAAGGGAGCATTATGAAGAGATCCAGATAACCCTTTAACACCAGAGCCCTTAAACTCAAGCAGCACGAAACAGCACATGAAATCCACTCTCTTTCCCCCAGATCACAGGCTGATGTAAACATATTACAACTCTTGTTAGGCAGGCGCCAACCAGCAACAGGGAACGTGGCCAAGTTTGTCTCGTGATGCAGAGTTTAGGCTTGAAGAAGAATTAAGACCATTAATCAATATGCAAGACAGGTTCACAAATGAATATTTTAGTTGGGGTGTTGACTAAGATTGCAACACATCATAGTCTAAACATTAATGAAGCAGCTTCTACAGGCACCTATTTGAAAAATGATCATGGGTAGTTTAGGTGATAACTAAGTCTGTTTGGCAGTATATTAGTTCAAAATAACTAAATTCAATTTTAAACAAAATATCCAAATACACCAACCAGAGATCTTGTTCCCAACTTCTCTGCTCTGACCTTTATTTCTTTGCCTTAATGATGCTGCCGCTTTATTTTCATGCCTCCTAGCAGACGCTGTGCGTGTATTGACTTTGTAGTATCGATCACATAGAGCAGCGGGGTGGTCCTGTGCTCGGTCGTCAGCACATCCTGAAACCCAAGGAAAGCCCCGTGTTTCTCAGAATCTGGCAAACAAAAGCGGCAAAAGTTAGATCTGTGTTCATCTGCTCCGTTCAGTCATGTATTCATGGAAAGACTGAGTCTCTCGGCTGCTAGAATCTGTGAGGCCAATTTATGAGTAACACATCTCCCGTCTGTGTAATTCACAAACTGACCTCGGCTGTTTGACTTATTGATTTTCGTTAGAATGGGGCTCCTAAAGCATCCTTCCCCTCCTGTTGGTGGGACTCCATCCAGAACACACTGCGTTCCGGCTGCGTGCCTCTCGGCTTCCTGTGGTCGTCCCGGGGTTACTGCAGAAGGTGAGGAGGGTTCTGGCTGGCTACTCTGCTGGGTGCCCCCGGCGCCCGGATGGGATGGCTCCCACAGGACCCGCTCCCACTGATCATTACTGTCTATGAATAGCTGCTGCATTGCAGATGGAGGGAAGAGAGGGAGGAGAAGGAGATGGGGAAAGACTGTTGTGATGGGCGGAGAAGAGCAATGGTTTGTGGAGAAACAGGGGAATAAGGAGATGTGTGTGTGGAGGAGGAAGTGAAATTTCATTTTCAAGGACACTCAGGTCCCCCACTGTGGTGATTGAAAGTAAAGCTGGCTATTTTTCTTTTTCAATATCTGCTCAAGCAACAAAACCAGCACATAAGTTTATTGCAGCCAGGTTTCTAAACAAAGTGTGATTGTTAGGAGGCAACAAGACTCGAAGAGAGAGAAAGAGCGAGGCCGGTGCTGAGAGGAGTGAGTGAAGACAACCAGACAGGGGAGGAATGATGATGATGAAGAGGCTATATCCACCGCCTCATTATGTTTCAGAGGCTTTGATTAACACGTAATGATTTCTGCAGCCTCACATACCCCATGTTCACTCACACAGTCACCATGACACATTTCTATAGGAGTACATTCATTCCCTGGATACTGTATCCTTTCATTTAAAAGAAACGTTAAATGCCTAATCCCAACCCTAATAAGGAAAAAGCAAATATGTACGCATGTAACTGTGAGAACAAATTTATGTGAGACTGAAACTAGAACTGAAACTGGTGGTTATTTTCATTGCTGGTAAATGTGGTTCTTGATTAATCAATTACAGCTACAGTCTTTTTTAAAAAGGCACAGTGTAATGTGAGTACAAGGTGACATTTCCAGCATCTTATTTTGTATTGAGAGCAATCCAAACAACAATTCAAAAGTTACTCAATTTGCAATGGCATGAAATATCCACAAATCTTCAGAAGGGAGAATCTGGAACTCAAGGATTTTTTTAATGTTATTTCTCAAGAAAAAACTGATTAATCTGTCAGAGCAGTGACGGAAAATGAATTGGTAGGCCTTAAGTGTTTTAGAAACAGATCAAACATTCTCAGCTGTGAACATTTTCTGCTCTTCTTTGTTTCCTATGATAGTTAACTAAACATTTTTTTATTTCTGGGCTGCTGTCAGATAAAAGAGACATCTTACAGACTTTACACACTCCAAATGGAAAAATCTCGTCCTATATGCTGTGCTGGTGGTAAACAGACTGAATGTTGTGTTCTGTCTACTATTAAGTATTATCGATTGATTGTCTGGGCCTGTTGAATAATAAAGAAATAATGATCAGGTCCTCTCTGGTGCTGGATGCCTGTGGCTCGCGCTGGCTTGTTTGGCAGAAATGTGACATTAATTTGTCCTTGTGGCAAATGTTTGTGGTTTGGTTTGTGCATGAGAAGGCAGCGACGTGAAAACTCCGTGCAGACCTCTCCCGCTCTCCCTCTCCCTCTCCCGCTCTCTCTCTCTCCCTCTTTTACTCCGCTGTGTTTCGCTCTCTACCTCCACTCGCGGTTAACGCGCGTGCGGTTGCCAGGAGAGACGCGCGTGCAGTCCGGTGTGTGCGGCTCGTCACGGCAGAGCGGCACGGGCGCTCCCCCGCCATTTCCTCGCGCAGAGCCCTGGAATGTCGAGTAGCGGCTCGAGCTCTTCCTCGCGGAAGGAGTTCGACGTGAAGCAGATCCTCCGGATCAGATGGAGGTGGTTCGGCCACCCCGCGGTCCCTCCGCCGCACTCCCCGCCGCTGGGAGACTACTTCGCCGGGAGGAGAGCGGGCGGCGGCTCCGGGGACGGACCCTCCGTCAGCGGCTGTAGCGCCCCGAATCCTGCGAGCGTGAACCCCAGCGCGGGGGGTCACGGCGGGCTGGTGTCCAGCGGCAGCGCCGGGTCCAACCTGTGCCACGGCAGCAGCAGAAAGTTTGCCGAACCGGCGGGGAGTCGCGGCGGTCCGGGAGGAGCGGCGGCGGGAGCGGCGGGGAGCTCCTGCCCGCGCTCCTTCAGCCAGCCAGAGTGCAGGAGCTCCTCCGCGGCGCTGTCCTGGGTCTCGCCGCCGCCTCACCGTCGCTCCCGGCCGGTAACGAGTATGGAGCCGCCCGGTGAAGCTCCGCTGCCCCAGCTGGCGCCCGAAGCCTCCGCTCACGGTGCGGCCGAGGAGGAGGAAGAGGAGGCGGCGGCAGCGGCTCCGGCAGCGGCGGGCACCGAGGAGAAAGACATTCACCCGGACACCGACTCCAGCTCCTGCAGGTAGAGAGTAACCCTGCGACCTAAACAAACTCACAGCGCAAAATTAAAGTTGTCACGTCAACGCGACATAAAAAATGCACACACACAGTCTTAAACAAAGTTAGAGCACCGAGCCTTTACAGTTCCAGGAAAGTATGTCAGTGTTTTTTTATTTGATTGTTAACCAGCATTTTGAGTTTGAGTGACATTTCACTGTCATCACATCATCACTACTAAGCAGAAACTGTGAATGTGGTGCTGCTGAAGACAGAAAAAGGGAATGGAGAGCAAGAGGCTGCTCACACAGTGTGCAGCTGTGGAGGGCTAGTCATTACATAGATACATGCAGATATATATACAGACAGACAGACAGACAGAGGGAGAGAGCCTCTGGGACAGCGGGTGTTTCCTCTGATTTCTCCCCCTCAACCTCCTAATGAGGCTTCACCAACCAGGCCCTGTTAGAAGACACACACACACACACACACACACACACACTTGTGAATTGTCAGAGTCAAATTAACAATATGACTCCAGGGCTGAGCTCTGCACGTTGCCCTGTGCTGCACTTGACATTTGTATTGTTTGGTTTAGTCTGTGACAGACTCCCCAGCTCCTCTTCTCGCAGTGCTCATGCATTGTTGGCGTGCACATGCGTGACAGTGCGTGTTGCCTTGGCGTGGCCATTTCAAGCTGTTGTGGTGAGAAAAAGGCATTTTAATTAAGAGTTGCCATGGAGACAGCAAAAAAACAAAGCAATTTAGGCCATCATAACTCCTCTTAGGCGCATCTGCAAAGGCTCTGGGATTTATGTTTTTATTATGATGCAGCAGTAAACGTGGTGGAGTAAAGGGACAGATCCAGACTGTGTGTGTGTGTGTGTGTGTGTGTGTGTTTACTATGCTGGCATAATGATGCATCTGAAAGCCTCCTATCATACTCTGTGTTCCCAAGACACACATCAGAAAATATAAATGATTCATAGGATGCACACACACATGTACACACTCACACAACCATACACACATTTTAAAATAGCTTTCAGTAGGGGAAAAAATGCAGATGTACTTTTTTCCCCAAATGGATTCATGTCTGATGCTCTTTCATTCTACATCCAATGTGTTTTTACCACATGTGTGCATGTTTGTATGTACTGGAAGGGCGAGAGGAGAGAGACAGCTTTAGAAATGTCTATTGTTATGCGAGGCTTGATGTCATATCCAAAGTGATGATGGGAGTCTGGCAGCGTTTACTCAGAAAATTACCTCGGCTTAATAGTAACGCGTGCGCATCAGCCTCATTAGCATAGACAAAGAAGAAACTGATGTGCACCTCAACACATTTGTACTGTCCATGCGTGTGGATATATCCGTGTCCTTGCACATGATGATGTTATGGTTGCCATACCAACACAGAGATTAGTTTCTGCAGCATACGTGTGCAGCCCTGTGCATGTATGCTGTGTGATTTGTGTATGTGTGAGCGTCTTGTCCCTGTCCTCCCTCTTGAGAGCTGCTGTGTACAGTATGATGCTCCCCACGAACACGAGTGGCTGAATCCCAAATGGGATCACGAGAAGAGGGATGCACACAGAATCCCAGAGTGGCTGAAGGCTCGCTTTGCCTTCACTGATCTCCTCTCCCTTTTTACTTTCTCACCCCACCCAGTTCTCCTCCATCCACCCCTTTTAATCCTGGTGTGCCTCCCTTACTCCCTTACTCACCCCCCAACACACACACACCCATCTATCCCATGTTCATCTCTGTCCACCCTTGTCTATTCATTTGTCCCTCTCTCTCTTTTTTTCCCTCCCTGCTAATATGTTGCGAAGCAAAAGCGTTTATATGTGTGTCACGGAGGGTGTAACATGTGACCAGGCAAGCACCGTGACTATGATTACATCGTATATCAGCTTACAGAACTTCATTTGCATTAGCTGTTAGCCTACAGGCTAATCAGCCTAGATAGTTAATCACAAGGGAGTGTGTGTGTGCAAATGTGTGTGTAAGAGAGAGGGAGAGATGGAGGGAGAGAGACACTGAATGACAGTTCTGTGAGTGTCCTTGCCTGATGCAGGGGTTTAAAAAATCTGGCTGCATGCTGTTGATTCGCCCCAGACACACACTCTCTCTTTCTCCTCTCTCTCTGTTTCTCTCTCTGTCCATGTTGAGCGCCTGCCAGGCTCAATTAAGGGGACTGGAAGGCAGCGTTCCCCCACTTCAAAGCCATCTCCTCTGGCAGTATTTAGCCACACCATTCGTCTACATACACACACACACACACACACACACACCCAAGAGGACAGGAAAGCTAGCCAAAAAGCCTCCTCCGGGGTTTAGAGTGGGACAGGGAAGAGAGGAAACAGAGGCAGAGATGGATGTTGGGATGAGGTGGAATGAAGTGAGTGATGGATTGGCTGAATATGTAAAAGTGAGGCTGGGAGGCAGATGTAGAGGAGCAGAGGGCCCATCAGCAGCAGCAGCAGACACAAACGTGCACATAAATGCACGCACGCTATGAACGCCACTTACACCAGCATTGTCTTTCAACTTTTCTTAAGTGTTAAGAGATTATTTTTAGTTAAAGTCATTATCATTTTCAGGGGACAAACTTTGCCTCAGAGTACTCAACTCGTTCTAGCTGTGACTTTTTTTTTTAAGTTGATGTGGCAAACAGCATTAGCAAACAGTAGCTTATTTACACACCGAGCAGACATGTTATCATTCATTTTGAGTCACAGTCTGGCGTGCCTCGTCAGATATTCGCGCTCTTTTAGCTCCATTTTTACTCTCCACCCACTGCTGAGAAAATTGGTTTTAATTCAGGAAAACCCCCTTTAACTGTATAATGCAAAGGCAACAGAAACAGATCAGGTAAATGAAATGCAAGCATGTACCCAAACTAGCCCAAACACTACAGGTCACAGAAGATGGTGAACACACGCTAGAAATAAACACAAGAATTATTTCTGATTTATAACCCAGTTTTAGATCATCTCGCTTGTGCGTGTAAAATCATGTTGTCTACACCAGCCACATTTTTCAGTGTCTTCCCAGAATTTCCGTCCTTCTTTCTGTCTGTTTATGCCTCAGAGAATACGTGTGTGGAAAATTGCAATTTAGGACAGTTTTATTTGCAGCAACGCCCCCCACAGAAACACACACACACAGAGACACACAAACACACATACACACACTCTGTCACATCCCTGAAAGAGTGTGATTTCTGTTTAACTGTGGAGTTGAAACGATTCATCCTGGGAGTATCAGTTTATTTCTTATCTGTTTGTGCTGTAGGGCCAGTCCTGCCACTTCTGCTGTTAAATTAAAAATGGAAGCACGGCTCTGGCTCTTATATATTAAAAGCTGGTTTGGGAGCCATGACAGCTGATGATTCACTGGGTGGCTATACTTAGGTGCTTATCTTTGATTGAACACACGTGCCCACACCATTTTGCGCGCACACCTCATCAGTTCAGACTGGAAGACTTAGACATAATGGCCGTAACCCAACATTCCCACTGGTGACTTACGAATGCTGAAGCCATCCTGGCCGAAAACCCTGCTTCATTTTTCATTGTTGGTGTAGATGCAAGGAAACTGGTTTGCCATTAGGAAGCAGAGTGAATTACTGCATATCCTATGGGCTCAGCTCCCACAGCTATTTAATTGGCAGCTTCTCTTTTAAGTGAGCTAAATTTATCTGGCCATTTACTCCTAGTAATTGGACCATTAAAGAGCTTTTGTCTGCTTCTGGCGACATACAGTAACCCTGTTGGAAAGTGAAGGAGATGGTACAAAGAAAAAGATGGCACATGGAAGACACAGAGCAGCTGTCGGGGCTCTCTCCTCACATCTGTCTCCTTGTCTTGAACAAAAGAGAATCTGCGTCAACACATGCACTCAAAGCCTCTGTCTCCTTCTCTTTGTGTCTGTTTGTCCATGTGTGTGTGTTCGTGTGTGCGTGTTTCTGTGAATGACTGTGTATTGTTGTGTGGGCACAGGACGTCTAACAGCAGCGCCACGCTGTCCTCCTGCGTGTCGATGGAGCCATGTGCATGTCCAGAGGAGTGCATGTTCACCGCCCTGTCCCACGCTGACGTCACCTTCCGTAAGATGGAGGGCTACCTGAGGTCCCGCCAGCTGTGTGATGTCATACTGGTGGCTGGAGAGAGGCGGATACCTGCACACAGGTAGGAGCAAAGAGACACAAAACTGTAACAAATGTTACACAGTATAATACATTGTAAAGGTTGTGTCGCTGAATAGTTGTACATTATTTGGGCTGCAGCTAATATTCTCATTATTGATTAACTTCTTAGATACTTTTTGCAATTCTTATTTGGGTGAAAAAAATTCCCAGGTTGAACCAGGTTGATGCCTTTTTAAATTGCATGTTTTATCTAATCAACAGTCCCTGAAGATATTCAATTTACGATTATGTAAAAGAGAAAAAAAAAACATCATGTCTTCACCTTCACGAAGCTGCAATCACACAATGTTTGCCACTCTTGGAAACTAAATCACGACATGTTACTTGATTTAGCTGAACTGTAGTAATTGTATTAACACTATATCAGTGTGTTAATATCAGTGATGTTGTGGCTGAGTGAAAATTTGGATGGCTACTCTTAATGATAGAATATTAATGTAAATAGAAATACAAGTATTAGTTTCAGTTTTTAACAAATTTTGTTTTTCTCAGGGGCAGATGTTTATTTTGGCCTCTTCCCCTTTCCTGCCCCAAATTCTCTTTGAATGTTACCACACAGTCACACGCTCATGTACTCATTCTGCCCACAAAGAAGACAAACACGATCTGAAATGTACACACAGACAAACATGCTGTGCAACATAACATCAGCTCCTGATTAAGTGATTAGTTGGTCAACAGAAAATATTAATATGAAATATTAATATTTTTCCAGGCACTTTTCAAGCCAAAAGAAATGAATATTTAAATATTTTCCTATCATTGTAAATTGAATATCTTTTTATTTTGTATATTGTTTCTTTTTAAGTGACACAGTTATCTGAACACATGATCTCTTCTCTCTCTCTCGCTCTCTCACACACACACACACACACACACACACACACACACACACACACACACAGGATACAGTTTGAAAAGAATCTTTCACACAAAAACAGCAGAGCCACAGTTATGCTCATAAAATCTTTTTTATTTTTGTAGTCTCTCTGTACCACACAGTCAGCTGAGCCTCTGAATCATGCATCAAACATACACACACACACTCACTCGTGCCCGTCACCCACCTCATATCCCCCGCTACACTCCTCTGTCGCCGTGGTTCTCTGGGCATGTGGCCACTGGTGCAGCAGCAGAGTCCATCTGCACATGGATGAGACAGAGAAGCCAGTCCTCCACCAGCAGAAAGACCCCTTTTCTCTCCCTGCTTTCCTCTTCTGCCTCATTTCATTTCGTCCTCCAGGCACAGATGGTGACAAACAAAGGACGGTGCTGTACGAGAATCCTAATGGTGTGTGTGAAAGAGTGTGTCGACATCTGAAGACGTGTGTGTGCCTGTGCCAACAAGGGGGTGGGAGTGAAGACATCTTTGTTTAAAAGTGGATGTTTTGTTTGCAATTGATTTATTGTGTGTGTAGGATAAAAGCGTTTTTCAGGGAGCAAAACATACACCCTCCTTCTCTCCCTCTCGCTCTGTCTTACATGTACACACAAACAAAAAACTGCACCGTACATGCTGAATAGGCCATTTGTACTGTATACAGCTGCATATTTCTTGTGGAGTTGAGCAGAACTCAAGCTCTGTAGGTATTTAAAAAAGATAGAGCACAATTGTACAGTTTGTGTCCCTGGGGCTGTAACCTACAGAAATAGTGTCTTGCAAATCTATTTTTGTACCCCCATATGGACACATGTGTAAAACTGCTTTGTTAACTGATTTTACCTAGTATACCTTTAGTTAAAAAACTTTTGTGTCCATTTTTTATGCAGACAGGTATGCATCAGGGGCCCATTATGTGAATACTATGCTTCCTGTCTGTTTCTAGCCAACCGAGACTCAAAGTCTACAGCCATGCTGACGTCTCTGGGAACCCGCCGTGAGCTAAATACCCACACAACCAAAGTGGTGGACAAATTAATTAGTTTTTTGAGACATTTCATTCAAAACCACAAATGTGAACCTAATGCTGGCGCCAAAAGGAAAAGACACTGGATCCCCAAAGTCATTATGATTCATCGTCTGGTAACCGCGAATGTCGTTATGAAGATGTCGATGTAGAGATGTTTCATTGGCTACGGACAAATTTTGAACCTGTTTGTTGCATTGCAGGAAATGTCAGCAGACCACCATTAGAAAACTTCCTCCAGGTTGCATAAATATCTGCATTAGATTTTGTGGCAATCTATCCAATAGTTGAGATATTGTCCTCCATAGAGCCACCCCAGTAGAAAGGCTTGTAAGTGTACTTCTCCTATACCTTTTATCTTTGTGTGGAGAAAAGTCGCAATAGTTGAGTAAGTCTCTCCAACGAGCCCTCCTGTTGTTTTTCCCCTCTCTGTTTTTCCACTACTGTATCTCTGCACCGAGCAGTACATCCACACTCAAACACAAACAGACACACTGTTCAGTTTCCAGCTCTTGCCCTCCTTTCCTGAGTCCAACTCGTCTGTTTCCTGCTCCCTTCACTCTGGCATTTTGTCTTCTCTCTGCTCTCTCCATTACGGCGTGACACACTGCCTGCCACGGCACTGTCTTTCAGCAAGGTGCATTTGTGTGTAAATATCCGGGTGCTGTATATAGCCTGTGTCGCTCACTGCAAGTCAGACAGAGACCCACATGAAAAATTAAGGAGTGAGAATGTTGTGCGTGTGCGTGTCAGAGAGAGGGAGACAAGAAAGAGATACCTGACTGGAATACTGCCAGAATAACCTCCTGCTGACTATAGTGTATTTTGACATCTTTGTCCGTAAAACCCCTCACACGCGCAAACACACACACTGCTCTTCTCTGCTTTAGGCTATCTGTCAAGGTCCCTGTGTCACACACTCTGTAATGAGATTATATACACACACACACACACATAAATACACAGAAAGTACACACATATACAAGTCTGTTGACCGTGAAGTCAAGAAAAATACACACACACACATAGCAGTGGAGGCAGAAAATTGTATACGCATACAAAAGCATTTTAGCTTGTGGAAATGTCTTCATATGCTCTAATGTGAGCTTCATCATGATCAGTTTACCCATCATTAGCTGTATTTAGCCCGATATTAAAAATACTGAACCCTGCAGTGATCTGGAGGGCAGCTGGAAATGTCACTGTCACTTTGCATCCGTTAGACTGTCACCAAGAGCGGCGACTGAAAACTAAAAAACTACTGCTCATAAAATATTAAGGAAGTGCTTTCTCGTACCTTTTTAATACCTTGATGTTTGTGACTGTGTGTGTTTTAACTTTGCAGGGACATGAAAGGGTAATGGACTGTTGCGGCTGGGAATTAATTAACTGTCTTTTTACAAGTGACCTTAAGATAATTCCTCTCTGTCCTTCGTCTGGCTTGCCCTCCATTACACCACATATCCCCTTTCTCAGACTGCTGCCTCTAAAATTCTACACTGACCTTAAGCATATTCCTCTCTCTTTTTCTTTCTTGATGAGCTCAGCTGCTGTGATGGACACATGCAAATTGAATAATCTCCTCTCTGACTGCTCGGATTGGCATGTCTTTTATAGTGCATGCCGGCACTTGATCTGGCTGGGGTGGTGTCTTCTTTTATATTATTTTGTGTGGACACGTCTCTTTAAAAAGTTAGTGGTCTGTCAAAATAACAAGCCATATGTTACTTAAATGTTTTGTACGTGGAGTTGTCATCAACATCTAGAGACTAACAGTATGAAATAAGGAGGCAAAGACTGAATAGTGTGTATACAGTATTTACTTTATAGTCTATATATTCTCTATTTTCAAAATGTATGATCCTTAAGACATCATAATTGCTTCAGACTGCAACATTGTAAGAAGCTAGGAGAGGTGTTACGAATTGTAAAAGTGTATTAATGTGAGAGAAGTTCCAGGCTCTTATGGCAGCTGTGTGTACACTATGCCACATCTTCTCCAAGTATCAGTTTAGCTTCACATAATATTCAATATTATCTAATGGTTGCACTGGTTTAAAAGATGAATAACCCTAAAACAAACAAATGAGGTCAGGTCGGTCTCTCTTGCGTCTTAAGTTATGAAAATTCATATTCGCTGTAAGAAACTTGGTTCTTACTGCTGCTGAGGGAAAACTCGCTCGGTTGCTGTTTCACTATGAAGCATTTAACCGTCTGAGAAAGCTCTTTATCCTCAATATGCTCAGTATGCACAAACATCTGGAGCTGCCTTAGGCCCATGCCAGGCTTTTGTTTGCACAGTTTTTCTTTTTCTAACATCTCTTCAGAGAGAGGAGTGTACACGATGTGAGTCCCGTTTGGAGGGGAGTTGTTTCTTTCAGGGAAATCAGGTGATTTAATACTTCTCATGTTCTAATGAATTATTTTAATCCTGCCTGGAGGAGAAAACATGGTCCTCCTATAATATCCAACTCTTTCTTATCATATTTTGCCTTACCTTTAAATCACCTCCATGTTAATGTGATGGCATTTAATACAGACTCATGCTGTGTTGAAAGTGATGCAAGAAAGTGATTTTTCAGTAAGTGCAAGACACTGACACATTTATATTGCTGTCAAATTACTATTGCATTGTCTGAAAGTGGTTTGAAATAAAAAAATAAGTTTGCTGAGAGATGTGTAGGCAGTGATGATGAGGAATAACAGTAAAAAGACAGGCTTTCAAGTCTTTAATTAGCAGAGTAAGTGGAAAATGTTAGATGTAGTATGATACCAGGAAGCCCTCCTTTATATACAATAAAAACCACAGAGCTACGTGACAAAACATCTCTCTGGGCTAACATATCTATTGTGGTTACTTTTTTTTGCTTGTATTTTCACACTTACAGCTCACATCTGTCATAATGTTCCACTCCCACTTCATAAGCCCACTGTCCCAAATGTTTCCCCCAACTTTGCCGATGATTGTTGGTAAGTGATGGTTGAATACTCATGCTATGGAGTTTCCATAAACTGAGAATAGACACACGTCATTTCAGGTGCTGCTAACCAGCAGGTCAGGACACATCAGCAACAGGGAAGTGACGGAAATAGTTTTATAAAGAATGAAAATAAGGGCTTGAGCCAGAAGTTCCAACTTAATTTCTCACGTCCGCACAGTCTATCGGATTGTCTGTTTTGCAAGTATTTGCTGGATGCAGCCCTCCAAATTTCCGAAATGTTGTTGAGCTGTGGGGTAAGGGGGTGTCAGATCTGCCCTTTGCTTCTCTGTTCTGCATCTTTTTCCCTGTCAGTCCCGACTCATCCTGTCAGCGAGGTCAAAGCATTCAGTTCCTCCATTACAGCCATCCATCCTCTCTGATGACTGACGCCTTTCTCTGTCTCTCTCTCTCTCCCTCTCTCTCCTTCTCACAGGCTCGTCCTCTCATCCGTGTCGGACTACTTTGCCGCCATGTTTACCAGTGATGTTAGAGAGGCCAAGCAGGACGAAGTGAAGATGGAAGGAGTTGATCCTGATGCGCTGTGGGTCCTGGTGCAGTATGCATACACAGGTACATGGACATGCTGATCATATTCATTAGAAAAAAGATCAGCACATGCTATCAGGCTTCTCTCTTTCTCTAGAAAAAAAACGTACATGATGTACTGGTTTCTATCAAATTGTATAAAAAAGCTCAACACATAATTTCTGTAGTTGTAGTTCATACATAAAACAGATTAAACCACATGAAAGTATAAAAAATGTGCAGCTGGGTGTGTTTATATGTGTATAGTGGAAATAAAACACAAGCTAGTACAACTTTCCCATGAGACCCACATGAGATGGACTACGGAAAAAACATCCCATGTGGACACACTTAGGCTAATATTCTGCATTTGTCATATTGCCAACAAATCCCTGGTCCAAGACCAAAACAACAAATGAATTCTTCTAAGTATTGTCTGTGTGGTTTATTCCTCTGTGTCATAGAGCTCTGCTGTCATCCAAAAAACAGTTTACACTACTGTGACCCTCAGTCGATCCTGCTGCTGTAAATACTCACTAACACACCAAATGTGTATTAATCTGCAGCTGAATATAGTTCCCATGTTTGCTAAACACAACAGTACCCAGATGTTTTAAGAGGTTACTTAGCAGACTTTTTTAAAATGCACCAAAATGCATCTTAGCCTCAGTGGGAGTAGTGGTTTGGGTAAGGCTCTGTACACAAAGTGCAGAGTGTGCTTTAATATAAGAGAAACAGATTACTTTGTGCTTACACTGCTGCATCAGCTTGTGTCTCACATGTTTTAATATTTTTTGGGATAACTATGATAATCCTATTGGTAACAGACTTTTTAAGGCCACTGAAGCTATTGTTTAATCTTTCCAGCAGACAGTGTGAAAGAAAAATAGAAAATCCTGCATAGGTGTAATAATCGTCGAGTAGCTTTGGTTTGGGATTTTCGTGAAAAAGAACGGTCATCATCTATTAATGGCTAACATCTCCAGGCAGGCATCTTCAGAAGCTGTCCTGTTTTCCGAGCCAACTAAGGGCTTTCGTGACCAGTTGCTTTATTTCAAACCCTTTTTAAATAATATATCTTAGACACTTTAAAATATTCAGCCTGTTTTTTTTGTGACATCTCATCTTTTGTGCAATCGGACTGTCCTCCTGCTCCTTCATCTCCTCTCTGCGCTCCAGGCCGCCTGGAGTTGAGGGAGGACACCATCGAGTCTCTGCTATCGGCCTCCTGCCTGCTGCAGTTGACGTCGGTGGTTCAGGCGTGCTGCTCGTTCCTCATGAAGCAGCTCCACCCGTCCAACTGTCTGGGTATCCGCTCCTACGCCGACGCTCAGGGCTGCCACGACCTGCAGAGGGCCGCTCACGCCTACACCATGGTGGGTCACACTCCTTTGTAGAGCTGCCGCGCGGAAATGAATGAAACAACTGCTTCGGGATAAATATGGAACTGAAATGATGATTTGGATTCGGATAGACCGCAGGTGGCGTTCAGGTTTTAACAAGTCAGTGCAGGCTCACCACTTACCCGCTCTTCCTCCTCCCACCTACCAGTTTGTCTTTGGTCAATTTCCAGCCTTGATCTTATTCTCGGTAACAAATTGGTTCCTCATTCGCCACGCACCACACAAGATTATCGCTACAATGGCTGTTTTTCAGCACAGGGTTGCTATAGTGACATCTCCATCGCCTTGATTATTTTTTTCCTTCTCTTGTTCTTTCCTGTCTTTAAGTGCTATTTACTTATTTATTTAACTCTGCCTGCCTCTGTGAGTCATGTGTCAATGTTCATCTCTTTCCTTCTCTGTCTGTTTGGCTCTAAGTGGATTATTGTTAAACCATAATCTAAGGTAATTATGTCGTAGAGGTGGCTTTATCTGGGTGTGACTGTCTTGCCCGTGTCTGTAATTCACTCACACACACTAATTCACACACATACACAGCTCACAGGATTATTGCAGCCAATGTGTGGCAGCTGTACGATAGACTCGGTGGAGAGAGGTTTCAATTACTTTCATTTGTCTTTGTATTTTAGATATTTAATTTATGTGTCAATCAAGGTCACGTTTCCCTGTTGCATGTTTTCCTTCTTGTGTTCTGTTTCCTACAGATAATAGTCCATCAAAATAAGTAAATGGATGAACTAAACAACGGAACTGTAACAGCTATAGCAAACTACTCTATAGTCGCAGTACAACAGCCATCATCATCTTCATCATCTCCTAGATTATTGTCACAGTTGACATAATTACACACAGTTACTAAGCACTACAAGTGTTGTTGCACTTGTTGTCTGGTCTGTCCATTAAGTCATTAGCTGATTGTCAGAAAATCAACCTGCAACATTTTCGGTGATTAATTAATCATCAAGACCTTTTTCAATCAAAAAGATAATCCCTGGCTATAGCTTCTCAATTGTGTGGAAATGTCTTTAGTTAATTATATCTCTTTGAGTTTTGCACAAAAGGAGCTATTTGCAGCGCATTTGGAAGTTGTAATGAGTATTTATTCAGTTTGTGACATTGTGTGGGCAGAACAGTTGACCCTAACCCTAGAAAATGCTAAGCAGATTACATTTTTGATATTTTTCATGATGAAAATGGTTGCCAGTCGCAGCCCAACTCCCTGCTTCTCAAGTAATCTCCCAGTCTTATACCACTAAATCATCCCAACCTTTTCTCATCCAGAGCTTTTTTCTTCAGCTTTTAATCCATCTTCCTCTGACCTTTCTCAAGCCCTCATTTCCTTCCCTTTTTCTCTCTCGCTCCAACTCTTGATCCATTTCCTCTCCCTTTTCATATCTTCCTATTGTTTTTTTCCACCCCTCATTCATTTTTTTCATCTGCAGTTCATTATTCATTCATCCATTACTCTTTCGAAACTCATCTGACCACTTCCGTCTCCACTCTTATAACCATTTCATCTTTCTGTCTCCCAGGAGCACTTTTTAGAGGTGGTGGGAGGCCAAGAGTTCCTGTTGCTCCCAGTGGAGGAGATGGAGAGGCTGCTCACATCTGACGAGGTCAACGTGCCAGATGAGGAAACTGTGGTAACATCTTTGTTAACGTGGGTTCAACATGACACGGCCACACGGGAACGTCACCTACCACTGCTGCTGGCTCACGTCCGACTGCCACTGCTGCAGCCACAGGTGGGAGCTGCGACAAACAAGCAACTCTTAACTCCTTATTTAAAACATCTCTAAGTAAATATAATTTATATTTATATATTGCAAGATGAAAACAGTATGAAAATGGTAACTTGTAATGATCAACCTAATTTACTGTTTTAGTTCATGCTCATCATCTCCTAACATCATAATATTTTTTAAGGATGTATGTTAAGTATGAAGCTGTTTTCAACCAAAGAGCTCTAAAAAACAAACTGTACACTACCTGCTTGAGACCAAACACTTTTAGCTAGCTTTTGAACATAGTTTAGTATTAAGCAGCTTAAGAACCGGATAAATGAGCAGCTGTTTGCTAACAAGTTTGCACCAATTTAAAAGGTGATTTGTCAGTAGTTCATTCACAGCTTGTTTGTGTTACCCCCCAAGTGGTTACAGCAGGTTTAATAATCAAGGCTGCACCCATCTAACTTTGCCTCTTCCAGTACCCCAATAACTACTGCTCTATTTATAATTTTCCTTCCTATTTATAATTTTCCTTACTCTTAATAATTCATTTTATTGTGTTCAAATATGATGTTCCCACTGCATCAGATTCATATTGGTATTGTTTCCAAATCAGGCAATGTTGAGTTTTAAAATGACTTTGACAAAGCTTTATTAATGTGGATCGACCCGCCTTGGCCAGTCCACTCATAAGGTTACTGTTCATACTGATACTGATTTTGAGCATCACTTCTACGCATCCCCATTAATTATGAATAAAAAAGTAAAAGCTTGTGAGACAGTTTTATATCCGTCAGGTGCATCCCTCTGTCTCACCCTTTTAAGCTCTTAAATCAGTTAAATGGGTAATAATGAATCTGTATATTGCTGAGAAGCAAACGGTGAGTAGATGAATTACAAACACTAACAAGAGCCCATTAGTTATCTACTGTGTTCATGAGCTTGTTGTCCATTTCCCTTGATGTGTGGCATCAATCAGCGCACTGTTTTTATGTTACCACATAAATATTGTAGAAGCCTTGTCAAAGTGTCTTACAAACTCTTGCCGCAGACTTTGCTGTGAAAGATATTATCAGTCTTCTTCCCAATGATCTGTGCTTTTTCCACTCACTATCCACTTTAGGCAATTAGAGGGATTATAGCCATTACCCTAACCATAGATCACAACCATTACATTATTTGGTGTCTGTTTGTGTACGTGTGTGTGTGTGTGTGTGTCTGTGTGTGTAAATCTGTGTGTCTGTGTGGCTGTGTGTGTGTGTCTGTGTGTCTGTGTGTGTGTGTGTGATTGCGTGTGTCTCCGGTCTTTCTCCTGCTCTTTCCTAGCTTGCGTAGCAGAGTATCTTAACTGGTAATGTGATGCTGAGCAGTTTATATGCCAGGCAGAACCTCGGTTACTGCCTAGGGCACAAACACACACACAAACACACACACTTGCACACACACACACAGTCTTAAACCCTTAATTAAGTGTGATATCTCCCTTAACTGCGGCTAAATTATCTGTTCTCTTCATCTCCCTCATCAGTCATTTCCCTCACTATATGTACAAAAAAAATGCAGAGATAAAACTCCCCCTGTGGGCCTCCCTTCTTCTTTCCATCAGCCCACGTTCATACATCTCCCAGGTTTGCACTTGTGCGGTATACAGTACGAACCCCTCAGATATATGGCTTTGCCCTGGTCAGCTGAAATCACAAGTAGCTGTAGCGTGTAATCAGGGTAGAAGATGGATGGCAGAGAAGCAAAGCAGTGGAGTCGCCCGAGAGCAGAGAGAACAACAGCCAGACCGACAGAGAGCTGGGGGTGGATTCAAACTTTAACAGTGTATCTATCACCCCACCACCACCACTGCCACCGCAAGACAAATGAATTAACATTCAGAAACCACATGAGGTGTGAAATGCCAATAAAACCTCAGACAGGCAAGCGATCAATATTCATCAACCAATTAGTCAGCTCTCTATCTAGACTAGCGTACGATTACTCATCAAGAGGATGTCAATGCACCAAATTAATACCTTTAATCCCTTCTCCTCATCACCACTGTTAAACACTAACACACACACTGGGTGTAATCTTGGTGTCGGTGTGTTCATTAACAATGATCATTTAAGAAAATGATAGAAAATTAACAGAACTTCAGTTTCAGTCTCATCAACTGTAGTCATCGACCTTTTCTCTGTTTGTTCAGATATAGTAACCATGTACTCACAAACCAAGCTTGGACTGGAAAAAAACAGTATACCCTTTCACACACAGGTGAGGTGAAGAGCAGGACTGTCACCTTAAAAAACTGAACCTTGCGCTACATCCAGGTCGTAATACCTCAAATGTGAGAGCTTTCATCTGAGGGCCATAGGTTCAATCACCATTGTGCTGAAAATCATTAAGATTCTATCATTAACTTTATGAAAAATGCTGAACCCAATGAACTCAGGACATTTTTGCTTAAACAAAACTAAGAGTTTTTGTTGCACTTTGTAATTCAACGAGTATTTCCATATTCTATTGTATGTATTTTTAGTTCTATATTTTCAGCAGAAAGAGTACTAAGATGAAAACGTAGAATAAAATATAAAGATGGATAAATAAAATAGACAAAATAAGATTTGGTATGATAAAATATAAAGATAAGATTGGATAAAATAAATAATAGGTGAAAAATAATGAAATGTTACACTGTATACATATATAAAAATGACAAACTGGAAGTATTGCACATTGGATGTGTGTCAGTAGCAATAGTCATGGCTGACGGTGTATTTATCAGATAGCAGATAAGCAGCTGGCCTCACTGTCCACCTCAGACTGAACACAAAAGGTGTTGAGCTTGGCCGGGAGCGGTGTGCTGGGTTGGGCACTGTTCCTGTTTTTCCCTCTGTAGCCTGTGATGCAGCGTAATCCACTCCACATGCATCTTGGCTCAGAGCTATAGTAGTTGACATTAATCTAAAATGACTTAAATTTAATTTACAGATTCATTTTCTTTAAATTGATTGATTGATTGATGAATATATCGGGCGGCACAGTGGTTAGAACAGTCACCTCACAGCAGGTTGAACGGCGTGTTTGGTTTGTCTGTCTTTCTGTGCCAGCCCTCTGACTGACTGGTGTCCAGTCAAGGGTGTATTGCCAGCTGAGATAGGCTCCTGCAACCCTGTGTGTCAGGTATAGATAATGAATCAGTTTCAGCTATAGTGTGTGTCTTCATGTCCAGAAGGAGAAGGAGAAGGAGAAGGTGGGATGCCGGCAGGATTCAGGCTTATCTCGCCCTCCACATTCAATCCTTCGCAGCGTGGTGGATAAATAGCACAGGAGAGGACAAACATGATTTTCTATCTCCTGTCCGTCTTTGGCACACACTCTCACACACACACACACACACACAAATGAATGCCGAAATAGGGTTCACCCTAATTTGTCCCTCTGTGATTGTATGCAATGGAAGCGTGGGTTCACCCTGCCGTGTAAGCTGCTTATCCATTTACCATGCTTGCTTTACGCTCTCCACGTCTGGCTGGGAAATTGATTTTATATTCAGTGACCAAATTGAATTATTTAAGCCAAATGTTTTTTGGTCTTTTTTGTGGTGGTGGTGGGAATTATGGCGTGGGGGCGAAAAAGGGTGTGAAAATAATTTAGCTTTTTTATCTTTTCAATCAAATATCCTCTCTAATACTGATGCTCTGTGTGAATCAGTCATTTCTGAACATCCCCACTGCCTCAGCCAGCAACACACAAACTTGCCAGTATACACACAGTCTGGAAACTTCAAATGACTTTTTTTTAAAAATCACCTCCTCAGGAAACTCTACTGCTTTCCATCTATTAACACACACACACAAACATACACAAACACACACAAACACACACCTATCTAAATGTAAATCATGTAATTCATGCCCTCTTGCCCTCAGGGAAAACTTGCTTCTCACCACTCTGCCTCTCTCACAGGCAGTGATTTCCTGTGGATGTATTTTAAGGAACAGGCTGGTGGATTGAAGTGCTTCTTGCTGTAGCCCCTAGCTGTTTGTGTGTGTGTGTGTGTGTGTGTGTGTGTGTGTGTGTGTGGGTGTGTGTGCGCGTGTGTGCGTGTGTGTGTGAGATCATAAATGAGGTTAGAGGGTATGGACTAGAAAGCTGATGAGATGTTGAGCACAGATTAGTCCTCTAGTGTGTCAGATGATCTGTGTGTGTGTGTGTGTGTGTGTGTGTGTGTGTGTGTGTATGTGTGTGTGTGTGTGTGTGTGTGTGTGTCTGTGTGTGTAAGCACTAATGGCTGCTGGTCTGATCTGATCTAATCTCTCAATCAATGAGAGAACAGATTTCTTTCGACCCTCAGATCTCCACAATCAGTGATAACGCCGTAACCCACAGTGGCCTACGGCCGCAGTACACACAGCCACACACACCCAGCTCTTGTTTCAACTGCTTGTTGACAGCTGTTGTCACATGTCCCTCTGTGTTTTTGCATGTGTGTGTAGTTCTTGGCAGACCTCGAGTCCAACCCTCTGCTCAGGGACAGCATGGAGTGCCAGCGGTTGCTGATGGAGGGGATGAAGTATCACCTCTTGCCCCAACGCCGGCCTCTGCTTCAGAGTCCTCGCACACGGCCCCGCAAGGCCACAGTCGGAGCCATGTTCGCCGTGGGTGGCATGGACGCTACGAAAGGTAAAACAGTGTGACATCACTGAAAACAAAATTCATAATTATGGCTTGATAAAGAAACTATCTATGAATTATTAGTCCTTTGTCTTGTGATCAAGAGAACGTTTCTACCTGAGATCATCATAAACAGAGCTCACTGATCCATGTGTGCTTACAGGCTCTGTTTTTCTACATATGCGCTGAGGTTGTTGTTGTTGGAGAGTAAATGAAAGTAAAATAGTCCCACCTAGACCTACCTGATGTCTCAAAAGGGGGTATCCTGCTCAGATGGATCAGTATTCTGTGCATGTTTAGAATAAGTTGCAAAAAAACAAAGGAAAAAAAGTGTGTTGCTGGTAGAGAAGGTGGGTATAAAAGCAGTTGAGCAGGATGCAGCCACAGGCAGTAAGTCCATGTTGCTGAACAGTTCAAATCTGAAAAACTGCAGAGTGAGGGCTACAACTTTATGTTAAATGTTTGTCTGTCGCTTTCTCCAGGTGCTACCAGTATCGAGCAGTACTGTCTGCGTCGGGACACGTGGAGGCAGGTAGCCACCATGAGCGGCCGAAGACTGCAGTTTGGCGTAGCTGTCCTCGACGGCCGTCTGTATGTGGTGGGCGGTCGAGATGGACTCAAGACCCTCAACACTGTGGAGTGCTACAACCCGCACAGCAAGACCTGGAGCGTCATGCCTCCCATGTCCACGCACAGGCATGGCTTAGGTTAGGTTCTGTTTATACAGAAATGTGATATATTTAGTGCACAGGACCTAGAGAGGTCAATTAGTCTTGAGTGTCAATAAAAATAGAGACTTAATGGATACCCACAGAGCAGAGGATGCATATTGTTTTTGTAATATAAATTGTCAATATGAGCGTTATATAAGCATTATAAAGTGAACAGCAATAGATTTTTGTTTACTGTTTTTTGTGTGTGATCTTTTATACCAAAAACATATGTTTTTGCTCCAGACTCAGTGAGGTCAAAGGTCATTTTTAGCTACAGAGCAGTAAGTGATTCATGCTCAAGAGCACTTCAACAGGGTGACCTGAACCTATGCATCTTGTTCAAAGGACAGACTCTCCACTCACTGTGCAAGCCTGCTATTATCGTGACAAAATTCGACAAGGCGTGCTGTGCTGCGCTGGTGCTTTATTGTTTTTAAATAAATGTGTCTATGCGCACGTGTGAAGGGAAGGAGGGATTCAAACACACATCTGGCATCACAGATGTTCAGACAGATAAATCCCCTGAGTACAAAGGTGTCAACACGCTGCTAACTCCACATGCCTGATACCCAAGGTGTGGTGGCACACACAGTAAAAACTCACACCCTTGTTCTAACCGTGTGTGTGTCCAAGCTGATGGTGTGTTGGTTAGTTGCTATGAATTAGTAACACATATGTGATTATGCGTTGCAGGGGTAGCTGTGCTGGAAGGGCCCATGTACGCAGTAGGAGGCCATGATGGCTGGAGCTACCTCAGCACAGTGGAAAGGTAAGAAGATACTTCACACAGCTGTTTTATTCTGTTATTTACTCATCTTAAAGAATAACTTCACCTTCATCATAAATATATGTTTATTTACCACTTACTTTTTCCTCAGGTAAAAGTAGTTCACGCCGACAGCAGTTGTATTATTCAGAGTAACAAAGGCACTGTCACTGGAAAGAGATGTTTCTGCTGAGAGATGCAGTGATGTGAAAATATAATCTACAATTCGCCACACTGGAGATTTCATCACATTATTAATTCAGATCATCCATGTTTTATGACGGCAGCAGGGTTTAGTGAGTTGTTTATGTCATTTTCACTAGATGGGACGCCCAAGCTCGCCAGTGGAGCTTTGTTGCAAGTATGGCGACACCCAGAAGCACGGTGGGAGTCGCTGTACTCAATGGCAAGTAAGTGAGCTCTCAAATCCACTTGCATGCACATTTTCATATTTCTATCATAGATTTTTATATTTAAGCAGCTTCTGACACACAGTACTTTTCACCATTTCCTTTTCTGACATTTTCTGCTTGTTGTTATGTCACGCACCAACACACCATGTCAAATTCTTTGTATGTGCAAACCTGCTTGGCAAAAAAACTAAATTCTGATTCTGAGTGAAATAGCCAGTATGAGCACATGCACTGTGCCGCTCAGGAAGCTTTTAGTTTAGAACATCTGTTTGTTGACATCTTGCTGTCATTCCTCTGAATACTGTATGCAAGTCACTTTAGGCAAAATCATCAGCCATATTAATGTAATTAAATAGATTGTTTACATTTTTAGTACAAATTTCACAAGAATTGCCTTGTGGCACTCAGTGTGTTATCCACACTGTATAGTGGCTGATAGATTTTTATAGGCATATAACAAAATATTTTGGTCATGCAGGAAGCTACTTAGCTTTTTATCCAGAGGACAAAAAAATCATTTTCAAGATTCAAGATTCAAGATTTCCTTTATTTGTCCCACAATGGGGAAATTTACGGCGTAACAGCAGCAAAACATA
>JBAJHX010000051.1:16477322-16495673 GCA_037176925.1 Amniataba percoides | reverse complement strand
TGTGTGTGTGTGTGTGTGTGTGTGTGTGTGTGTGTGTGTGTGTGTGTGTGTGTGTGTGTGTGTGTGTGTGTACACCAGGATGCATGCATTTGTGTGTGTACATGTATGTGTTGTGTATTCTCTGGGCTCTTTGCCTGATGTGGAGCTCATTACTTGCTTGGCTGGTTCTGATGCACTTCTTTCTTTGCCCTCCACACACACACACGCAAACTGAATGACTGCTCGGGGTTGTGATGCCCCAAGAGTGTTAGCTGATTGATTTTGCTCACCTTACATTGTCCCCAAATCCTACACACACACATACACACACACACCCTTGTACCATCTGTTTCAGTGTCCCTAAATTGAAAAGGAACTTTTGTGTTTGTGTGTGTGTGTGTGTGTGTCCAGAGGGATAACACCATCTTCTGTCTTCCTCAGGTTGTATGCAGTAGGAGGTCGTGACGGCTCATCCTGCCTGCGCTCAGTGGAGTGTTTCGACCCCCACACCAACAGGTCAGAGACGAGGGACTTCATTTGACCAGAATTAATTGCCGTCTCCTGCTTTATTTCCTGTCTGCTGTTCTCTCTAGTGAAGTGCATCTGTGCTTTTAAGGTTATTTACCCACAGATCAAAGGAGACAACCAACCCTCTCAGGACCTTTAGAATAGACCGTGTTCAAACATCGTTTGTTTATCAAGCACATTCATTACACATTCACTCCACTAGAAGAGCTGGCAGAGTTCTTATTGGTCCGCCAGCAAATAATCTCCTTTTTAAAAGGCTGAGCAAATTTCTAGTTCCCACATTTGTTTTATTTGTTCCTCATAAAACTGTGTGAACATCTGTTTCTATTCCATCATCAGGTGGAGCAGTTGTGCTCCAATGGCTAAAAGGCGTGGAGGGGTGGGTGTGGCCACGTGGCACGGCTTCCTGTACGCCATCGGAGGTCATGATGCTCCAGCCTCATCTCTCGCATCTCGGCTCAGTGACTGTGTGGAGAGGTGAGTCTATATGTACTGTCTGTGTGTGTTACCATTTCAACTGACAGATGCAAATGTAGAACATGGATCATGCATGTTGCTTTTTATGTGTTATTTTTTGTATCACCACTAGGGGTGCAAAAAATAACACATTTAAATATAATATATAAATTCTGGACACGGTGGGTTGAAAAGGATATTTCCAACACTGTGATCCACTTATGTATGATATGACACCAGAGCAGGTCAGAATGCTTTAAATAAAACTAAGATAAGACAGAAAAAAATGTACAGGCATACAAATAACACATATGCTGTGTTCTTTAGCTTCAGCTAAGCAGAAAGTTGCATTTTGTGTTATATGGTGCATAAATACTGAATGCCATCTCACCAGACTTTAAAGTGCTTGAAGCACAAGGAAGATATTTCTACCTTGTGGCCTGAGAGATCTGCTGGGGTTATAAAGTGACAACAGGCATGAGCTATTTTGTGGAGCTGGACCAGCAAGCGAAAGGAGGATTTTGAATTGTATTCTGTCCTGCGTGGAAACCATGCTGATTCTAGACAAGTTAGAAAGAAAAGAAAAGGAAAAATCATTCAGTTGTCTGAAGTGCAATAAACCTACTTTGATTAAATGCCTCTTATGTGTTGGTATATCTGTTTGTGTTGTGTGTGTGTGCGTGCATGGCGTCTGCGTACAGGTATGACCCTCAGACAGATGTGTGGACAGCAGTTGCCCCGATGAGCATCAGCAGAGATGCCGTTGGTGTTTGTCTCCTTGGCGACCGTCTCTACGCCGTGGGCGGTTATGACGGGCAGGTATATCTCAACACTGTGGAGGCTTACGACCCTCAGACAAACGAGTGGACACAGGTACGCACACAAAATGCATCACTCACACACACACAGGGAGAGAGTCTATACAGTTTAAAATGCTTTATTCTCTTATCTCTCTCACACACACACAAGATTTATACGTATGCACTTGCTTATATGGACATAAAAACAAGTAATAAATCATAATATACACCAATAAAGTTGTTATATAAACACACAATCCCAGTTTGACCTTATTCCAGCTACTCTTCCATGTATCTTGGCATGTTGTCATTGTTATGTAAATGTATGTTTTCTTCATGCTAATATTGTCTTTGCCGCTGCAGCAGTGGGTGGGGTTAGGTGGGGGCAGGGGGTGGGTTTTCAAACTTGAACGGCCTCATTCAGCAAACGTCTATCGCACTTCAGTTTATACCTCATCTCTCTCATAGCCGCAGAGGATTTCCAACCAAAGTCTTCTAGAAATCTGCTATTCTGGAGACACGCGCCACGCTGAGAACAAGAGGGGCGTCGGGGGGGGGGGTGCACCACGCAGAGAACGCTCAAACTGGCACAGAGGGATGAGGACAAACTGAGATGTGAGGGGACATTAAATGTGTCCTCTGTTCATTGTCAGAAACTGAAACAAACAAACCAGCGGATGAGTAGTCTATCCTTTCATAGTAGCATCACTTCCTGTGCTCACTTTAGCACAGATCTGTCAGTCTTTTTACTTCCAAGACAGACAACAAGGTTGCTAAGTTCATGTTTAACATTAAGTGACTGACAGACAGACAGACAGCATCGACTGTCTGCATCTACCAAAACTAACAGGACTAGACAGCCACAAAAGTCACCAAGCTTTCCTTATAGCCACAGGATTAGCATCACTCCTGACTCCCTGCTGTGCCTGGAGTCAGTGTTTCCTCACAGGCAGCATCGAGGTCGGAGCCTTGACGCCAAGTATCAATGTGGTACATATCCTACATTCTCATAATAATCCATTCCCTTCAGCAGGATAGCTGAGTTTTAAAATTCATTTCTGATCTTTGACACAACAGTTGGCAAAACAATCGCACCTTAAGGTCAGTTAAGTAGTTGTTATGGAGCTTTCCATTTTGGCACATGATCTTTATCACAAGACGGATTTGTCCATTGGTCACAGAAATGTAGATGTTTAAATTTCCATTTATCTGAATGCCTTAAACCTACGACAATCCATTTTTTGCCACCATTCAGGCAGCTAAAACGAGCTGTGAACACAGAACTGACAGGTTATCATCTCTTAAGTTCATACAGCAAACAGTCGCCTGTTCACACAAAAGACAACACACAGAGCAGCATTATCATTCAGTTTGGACTTTGGTTTCTGACCAAGTGATGAACATAAGTCCAGTATTTGCTCTCTTTTAGCCCTATTTTTAGTTTCCCCCAAACCCTTGGGAAAATATGTGGCTCTTTAGCTGCTAAATGCTCCACTATGTATACCAGCTACTTGCCAACTATATGTCTGCTGGTGCTGAGAAGGTAGTGTACAGGGTTTTTATAGCTTTTTCTTTGGAAACAGCTGCTGAAAACTACACCATTAGCGTCAAGTTCCAGGGCAAATTCCTGTAAAATTCAGTAAAACCAAGGAGAGATGCTAAGTTGGGTGATAATTCTCTGACGAACAGAGAATTATCACCCAATTAAACATTACAAATGGTAACTTGAGCCATTGTTATTTTACAGATATCAATAATAGGCACTTTAAGGACTTCTCATCCGTGTTGCCTTTAAAAGTTGTTCCTAGGTTATTGACTATCCAGTAGATTTAAAAATAGCCCATAAATGTAACAAAATGTTCCCCACCCCAAACGGCAGCATGTGATCTTTCAACTCAGCTGCAAACATGAAAGTGACACGATTTCAGGGAACGACACTGCTTTATAGTTCTGCACCTTCAAGCATCCAGCTGTGACTGTGATTCTCCTTTTTCTATCTTTCCAGGTAGCGCCTCTGTGTGTAGGCCGGGCAGGAGCATGCGTGGTCGCTGTCAGACTGTGAAAAGGCAAACGCTGAACGGTGAACTGTGCTTGATGCGGCTCAGAGGCCCTCCTCCGTCATTATTTGATGTGGTCACTGAAGTCACACCGAGAAACCCCACCTGCCTGCGACCAGCACCAGGGAGTGATGGACTGATCGCTGAGCACGCTTTGGGGTTTGACACTTCCACAAAGACAGATTTTATTCTGACCACCGCTTACCACTAATTTGAATATTTAGGTTCAGGCGCCTCTTAAACTTCTCATATCTGAACACAACTTCTGCCACTGACGTGAACCGACACTCCTGATAAAGAGGAATCTGCAGCGTTTATCTGAGCATGACAGAACAGCTGCTGTCTCACAGCTTTTTTCCCCCTACCTATTATTTTGTTCCTGTAGACAAGGTGGGATGCACACGCACACACATAAGCCTACATGTCTCCTTTCAGCTTCTATTTCTGCTGACAGAAAGGTGAGAGACAGAGAGAGACTGTCAAGGCCGCTAAGATGCCTCATCATTTTACGCTCTCGCTTTCCCTAACAATATCCGATCGCACGTATTGATGCTATTTTAATATATATCCCCTATTATTTTATGCTGCAGTTGGCAAGTGCTCTCCTCCTCTTTCTCTCACCACTCACCCAGCCGACAGATGAAAGAAAGACTTTTGACACAATCAGCACAAGCTTATGAGCAGCTATACTGTAAGAAAATGCAACGCTCTTTATTCTTTTCAGTCGATAAAACATATCATCACACTTTATCTAATATTTTTATGTGTGTGTGTGTGTGTGTGTCTTCCATGTTGCATCAGCTCACATCTAAACCATACAGTGTGCTGTGATGTCCATTATTATAGCCTGTTTTTTGGGGGTTTTTTTTGCAAGCTACATTGGCCAATTTATGAATTTGTTTTTATCTTTGTAATCCTGCCATCATTCTCATAATTAAGGCTTTTATTGGGTTTATAGCTCAAATAATAATACTGTGGCCCTTTGTTGGTCCCTGCAGGGAAATTTATTTTCCATTTCCCACAGAGCAGGGTCAGCTACTTACAGGCTTGATTTTATACGCAGTTAGTTGAGCGTTTTCCATCCTACCTTCCTTTTCTCCACTGTAAATGTTTCCTGTGTGTGTGTGTGTGTGTACATGTATTCGAGTGCTCAGAGTATATTTTTATCTCAAATTAGAATCTTGCTGCTTCCCCACTCCACATCTTCAATTCCCTGCTGCTTTCTCTTCATCCCCATTTTCCCATTTCATCACCACACACACACACACACACACACACACACACACACACACACATCCATGCACTGTGTTTTAGAGGAGGATTGGATACTCAGAAAAAATGAACAACAGACCATATAATGAGACCATGAATTTAATAATGCTGATTCAGCCCGTGCGACATTTTGTTTGATGTCGAGTTCAAAGCGTGATTAGATTTGATGCTGCTGCAGACAAAGTATCAAACGTCTGGGGGGAAATGAATCCCTGGAAACGACCTCATGTCTTCATGAATGTGGCTTTGTTTGAGGAAACTTTCTGTACATGCCAAGAAAGCTCAAGAATACAAACACGCTAACTACAGGTTCAGCACTGAGACATGCCAGTATACTTAATTGTATATTTCCCCTGTGTGGCTTAATCTGCTCCTCTGAGGTGTGTGTTCGTGTGAGCGAACATGGGTGTGTGTGTGTTCATGCACTCCTGCATGCACGCCAAGTGTACAGAAAGCAAAGTCCTGACAGCAAGAGGCAAAGCAGGCATCCTGTCTGAACTGACAGATCTAGAGCTAATGTAGCCCCCAGGATGCACTTCACAAACACACACGGACATAACACACACATACACACACACTTAACCACACAGCTGAAAGCCAAGTTGCCCCAGGAGCCAGCGAAGATTGAAAAGCCTCCCATATTTGCCAGCATGACATCTAAAAAGCCGAGACGGGCAGGCTAGCGATTCCCCACAGCTGAGCTGATGTTTATTCAAGCCTAATGCACTGCTGCATTATTCTATTTTCTTCCCCTTCAAACCTGCCCGGAGTTTATTTAGAGAGTAATTCTCTTTAGATCAGAGGAGAAGAAGTGTGTCACCTCCACTGTGTTGATGTCGTCAGAGAGTTTGATTTCAGTCAGAAGTTAAAAATAAAGACAGACATTCCAAATCAATCTATATATTTAGTGTATATGATGTACATAAATGAATATAAAATCTGTATGTAGTCTTATTCCATTATGCTGTATATTATACACTGCACACTAAATATACTACGTGGTATTGTATGGTTCTTTTTGTACCATGAATTGAGATGAAGGAGTAATAAAACTGATGGTCGGTGAGCAATGGTACAGCTGCTCATCTCCTCTTTTTGTACCAGAATACACCTCCTCTTTTACAGTATGAATTATGTAAGTACCATATCTGTAATTTGCTGTTATTGGTCTTTTATACATTAAAGTCACAATGTGATTTAACGGTTGTTTCTATGGGGGCTTTTTTTGTCCTGCATAAAATACTAATGCACAACAGTTTAACAATAAGGGCTAAATCATGTTTATGGTACAGATGTTTTTGCCAAGTGTTTTCCATAAGTCACAAAGCACTATAAATGTCATTATGTTGTAAATGCATATGTTTATATGTGGTTCTTATCCCTAATAGCATCCCCATCAGAGCAGTCCTAGCAATGGCCTCTGCAGTTCAAGGGTTTCTGTGGTTTTTATGCAGACTTTCTCTGCTTAAGTATCATTCTGAATAAATTTTCTAGGCCTGGAGGTTAATATGAATCCTCATTACTCTTAAGTGTGGATGCTACAGCTTAAAAGCTGCAGCCTGAGCCAGAGAATCAGCATTAGGTTTAAGTGTCCGCAGAGTGAAACAAGTATGAGGAAGAGGAATGCTCACAATTTACAGATACTTTAACCCTGGGACAGCCACCGGTGGCCAACTGATTCTCTCTGTTATTTATTGCAGGGGAAGCTTTAAATCATAACCTGCTCTGACAAACGGCTCCTGCTGGTGCTGAGAAATGACGCCAGTGACCTTGTCTCGCTGCCTTAACGGCACCTGAGTCTATGACGCCTGACAGGAACAAGAAGGAGACAGAAAGTGCCGGACTGTCTGACTCCTCATGTTCGACATCTAAATCTAGGAGGCAGCTGCGAACAGTTCAGAACTGCAGATGTGCATTTTACCGCAGTGTCTGTCAGTGCTGTGCACAGCTGTATGCATCTGCATTTACCGGGACGCTTAATTACCCCAATGCCCCCCAGTGAACCAGGAAGTACATTATTTAATGATGTGCAGCCAAACTCTGCTCACTAGCCACACATTTTAATTTTTAATTGTAGTGGCAATCCAAAGATAACAAAACTACCAGGCTGAATGTGGGTATTGATTGCACAAGACTTCAGGAAGAATTCAGTTTGACTGAATGTTGCAGCCATAACAAACATGGGAGTCTTGTCACTTGTTTTGGATTTATGCAGAAAACATACAGCTTGTGACTGAGACATATGAAATATGGTTGCTTTTTTAACCTTAAAGGAGTTTAAAGTCATACAAAAGGAAAAAGCTGCTCCTCATCTACCAGCACATCATGATCACATCATGCAATCTTGGCAGATGCAGTTGAAATTTGAAAATCTCGCTGGGAAAGATTTTGAAGTAAAATGGAAAGCTCCTGAGCAGCCACTAAATAGACCATTAGTGTCATTTTGTCACCTTGTATTTGCATTTAAAGATCAGAACACTTTGTAACCTGTAACTCTGTCTCACTCCTATCAATGTAATGACAACTTCAGTTTGCATATTAATGCATGTTTATTTTGCTAACTATGGTGTTAAAGACGATAACAGTGATTACTTGGTCTACAGAAGCCTTGATATTATCTTTCTAATTCGTGTGACAATTATTAATTAAAATAGCCACAGGACGGAGCTTCTTAAAGTTCACTGAAGTATGTATGTGGCATTTCTTGCTTAATTAGTCAAGCATGAAAGTTTAGATTCTGCTCATTCAGTGAATCCTGCTAAATGAGACTGACCTGCGGGGTTAGCCAGCAGTCAGTCAACAGGAGTTAACCAGCCTATATCAGCGACTCGCAGGAATTATGTCCTGCAGTCCTGGAATAATTTACATAATCTAGTCCTGTAAGACAAAGAATGAGAATTAGGTTTCTTTCCAGGTAGGTCTTTGCACATAAGTAATGTACCAGCTTCAGAGTGAGTCAATAATATTCCTACAGGACTCCTTCATGACTGAAACAGAGATCTAGTCTTGTGGGACTTCTTGAAAGGCTCAAGGCTTAATTAACTGCAAAAAGACTGAGGTTTGACCTCAACAGTTTGATTTTAGCAGGTAAATTAGATTAGAGTAAATCCCAAACCGTTCTTGATTCATTGCACCTCTACAAGATAAGTGTATTTAACTGATTAAATTTCTCTTTTTTATTGGATGGTGTAACGCTTCAATTTAAGAAAAAATTACCATAAATTGCAAAAGCACCGAGCTGCTCTACTCACTTAGGGTTTATTGTCTCACTGGCAAAAACATTTCACAACATTCATTTTTCATTCATGTTTTTTTCCCCCTTCTTTCTGCTCTAATTTTACCATTTTGCTCGGAAATCATGCAGCTGCTCCCTCCAGTGCATCTTAATGAGATCTGAGTCAGCAGGGTGTATTCTGCTTCGGCATGCCCGAGCACAGTGAGGAATATTTGTGTCACACAGATGGCATCCCATCATCCCAGCTCCCAGGTTTGTAAGGCAGAAATAAGCTGTCAGCCCTCCATCAATATATGGGACAGCTCAGAAGGTGCTGTGTCACCAGGAGTGTTTTCCTCTCTGCCTTTCATCAATAATGAAATAACACAAAAGAAGGAGTGGTTGACCTTGATTTATTTCAGACGTGCAGAAGAACAGCGCAGTGAGTCTGTTGAGTGTGGAGCTGGAGAAGCTGAAGAGGTGTTTCCTCTCTTTCAAAGAGCATCATTGATTACAGGACAGCAGAGAAAATAAGATGGGACAGAGCAGATGTCAGGAACACTGAGACAGTGGAGCAATGAAGTCCTAAAACGTGTGCAAGATTGCCGTCTACTGGCTCCATGGTGGAAGCACACTGTGTAAAGATCACAGGGATTAGTGTATAAAGGTAAAACTGCTACAATTCTACTACATCATGTTTCTTCTTTCTTTCTTCATTCTGTTTTCTTGTCTATCTTATCGTAACTTATAAACAGATGGTGAACAGTGAGCAAAGGTAGTATGAAGGTATAATGCTCAGTGTGTTAAGTTTATAGTGACAAGTGCAAGAGCTTAAGAGCAAATTAAAAAAAAATCAGCATGTGTAAGTTTCTCACAGGAAGGCTTAACATTTAAATAAAAAAATACTGTATTTTTTTTAATCATGATATAAATTATGCTCATGTTAGCTGCACAATGTAAAAACTCTCCAGTTTTCTTTTCTGAATCAGCCACTTCCCCACCACGCTGTCACTTTATAGTTTTTATTCAGCAACTACAGTTATGAATTATAATTTGTGCATATAAATATTATGCAGCAGTAACTGTGTTTGAAAGAAGTGTTGTTTCTAAAGTTGGGCTTCAAGTGAAAGATCAATCAAGATGGAGAGAATTATTTCACAGAGAAATAAAGCAGGTGCTCGACTTGATTTTGGTGCAAAGTGAAACAAGGTCCTTGGGGATTAGTAAAGCAAGAAAGGCTGGCATCCTTATTCTGCATTGCACAAACAGGTACAAATCGTTTAACGGGTGTGAAAATTTTAGAGTTTGTTCTGTGCAATGTGTTTTGTATATGCTGTCCCTCGCAGCCTCGCAAAAGACAACAATGCACCATCTGTGGGTAAATAAGATTCAGTGAGCAGCTCTCGTCTCCCACAGCCAAAAAACAAAATCTCAAACAGGTGGCGTCTGCTGCTGCATCCAATCCTGCTAACTAACATCACAAGAGTCCAGTGTTTCTGTCAGGATCATCTTTATCTGCATAAACACCGAGAAGTGGCACTTGAATATGAGACACAGGCATCAGGAGATTTATTCATCTATAGTCTCAGTGTTGCAGCCTGCAGCATGTTAACCAGCCAACAATTTGGCCAGAGCCCCAGATGGGATCATTTATTCAGTGAGCTGACAAATACTGCACATGAAGTTGAAGCTCTGATAAATATGAGTTCCATTATTTGCTGAATTGGACTCCCTAAAAACATGTAATAAATGTCCGTATTGTCATTAACAATCTCTCAGTTTACTGTTCATGGTACAAACCCCTGTCAGGAACCGTGAGACAGATGTGGAGCTCAAATCGGAGCCTCCAGTGTTTTACTGTCTGCATAATGTAATCTACCTGCTCAGCATACACAGCTGGCTGCGCAGAGATTATGTGCACAGCGTAACACCTCGAGGCTGACTTTATGTGAGCCTCTGGAACGGCTTTTTCAGAAGAAGGAGAGCTTTCAGGTGTCCTCTGTTGTTGGTGTGTCACATTTCTTTCAGCTCAATCCTTCTGTTTTAAGAGGAAGGATTTGGTTATTGTAGATGTCAAATTAAATCAACAGGATGCCGGTCGACAGCATGTCTGTTTACTGTGAGGGACTGCTATGTGCCTTTGGGCCTTTTTCACAGCAGATGTCGTGATTTGTCATAGCAGGAAAAACACAGGTGCTAATGATGCATTAAAATATGATGGAGTTTGAACAAGAACACACAGTATCAGAACACTCAATCTAAATGGAATTCAGCTGTAATTAATTTTATTATTCACATTGTTTTTCCTTCTTTGACAATGTCAAAATGTCCTCTGTAAAAAAGTTTTTATTTATTTTATTGATTTGAATTCCAGACAGCATCTCATAAATGCTGACAAAGTACAGAAGAACACCTCATAATAAAACAATATTTTCTCTTCTCCCAGTCTTTGTTGTCCCACATGGGAAATTTGCCTTGCAGCATTGCAAAAACAGACTAATAAAAACAAAATCATCCGACGGTGAGAAAGAATAAAAATGATCACTCATACAAAGACACACAATAAAAATAAATGAAACAGATAAAACCGAGCAACAAGAAAAAGAAGTACAGTGCTGTCAGTTATAGGGTGGAAAATCATTGCATGGAAAATTTTGATTTCACATAATAAAAGCGAATCTGTTGCCCTATTGACGTGTACATATTACACATATTAGTACTAACCTAAAGCGAGCTGCTCAGACTCTCCACCCCCAGCATATCAGAGTCACACAATCTGCATTCATTTTATTTCTTCCCTCATTTATTCAGGTTTTTCCTTTAATTTCTCACCTGTCAGACAGATGCTGGATGTTTATGGGGACATGGCCTCTTCCAGGACAACAGTGCCCCCATCCATAGAACAGCAGGGCTTCACTGAATGGCTTGATGAGTATGAAAATTATGTGAATTAGATTTAAAACAGTGCTTCCAAACACCCATTTCAAAACTCCAAATGGTGGAATATCTTTTGGAAGAATGGTGTTCATCCCTCCATTAGAGCTCAGAAACTTGGAGAATCAGTGCAAAGGAGCAAAGCTGTTCTTGCAGCACATCAGATCAGAAACTAATGTTCTGACCCAACACTTCACTAAGACACTTTATGCTGGTTTTCCCTTTAATCAGTGCTGCACTGAAGTATAATTTTGAGGTACTTTGTCTACTGTTTTCCATTTATTCGTGTACTGTCTACTATTTTAGTTTAGTTACCTTATAGGCCTCTGCAACACTTCACTCAAACCACTGATGTTATTTTTCCTTTCATTTGTGTTTATATCAGGCTGTTCTCTTTTGGACGCTCCTGATTGGCTGACGGCTGTTGCTATGACATCGCCGTAGCTTCTACAGACGCGTGAGAGTGAAGCATTGTGGGATACATACAACAGTTATTTTCGAAGATGGTTTGAGCAGGAAAAGATTGATTTTAAGTTCAGTTGATTCAGCGCCGTCGAGATGAAGGTACGTACCTGCGCATTAGATTAAAACGGCATCTTCTTTGGTGTTTTAAGTGTTCAGTTGTTGAGTTTTAACCCGTGAACGAGCTCCAGAGAGCTAACCGAGCTACGTGCTAACAGCAGCGTCAATTAGCTAGTGAGGCAACTCGTAGAAAACAAGATTCATGGATCATAAACATTTTATATTGGTTAAAGTTAATGTTACTCAACCAGTTGTTTTAACCGACAAAAGCTTAAAATAAAGTGAATGAACGAATTGCGTTTTTGGTGTGTTATATAGACAGTTTTCCCAGCTTAAGTGAAGTGTCAGAATGAAATATCTATTTCAGACAGAGGTGGAAAACAGTGATGTTTAGGTTGCCAGTGAGTCTGAATAATCTCAACACAGTCTGTCAAAGTGTCGACCAGCATTTTGTCTGCAACTAAGATCATGTAAGGATCATGCTGAGCGTGTAAAACAGCGTGTGTTTGTGTGTCAGTGAAACTCATATCACCTTCGTAAATCACATGTAAGACACTGGTTTAAGAAAATGTTTCATTACATTATATTGAAAATAAATAGCCTAAATCTCAAGATACATTTTCTTGCACACCTGTTGTACTTAAAGTATTCAGCTGCCTTACTTAAGTAGAAATACTGATACCACACTGGAAAATACTCTGGTAGAAGTCCTGCATTCAAAACCATACTGTACTAAACAGCATGTTGGAATTGTCAGAAAAATATACTTAAAGCATCAGAAGTTTTTCCGATCATTTCATCATTTGTTTCTTGATGAATATTACTACTGTATTAATTTGTGTGTTGCATTTCATTGTTGTAGATGTTAAGGGTTCAGCTTATTTGAACTGCTTTATGTACTTTGTTGAGTAGTTTAATCCTCTGCAATATATCTTGGTCTGCAAGATCAAGGCCTCTGTCCTCAGACTGTTTCTTAAAAGTCGAGTTTTAATGAGAAAAGCAACTTTTCAACTTTGTGACAATGCTTTGTCCAGCTTATTCAAGGATAGCTTAAATAGTTTATTTTAAGGTAGGAAATAGGAGAGTTTTCTCAACCCCCAAATGAATAATTCATACTTCAATTCAATAACATCACAAAGATACACAGATGGATATGAAGGGTATTAAAACTGTGATGTGAAAAGTAACCAAAGCTATCAGACAACATTAGTGGAGTAAACTGTACAACATTTTCCCCTGAGATGTTGTGGAGTAGAAGTATAAAGCTGCATAAAACATAAATGCTGGAGTTTATATTTAAGTGCAGTACTACTAAATATACTTTTATATATATGTGTGTGCATGTGTCAACATTTATTAATTTAGCCTTTTTTGTAGTATTATTATAATCTGGTAATATCTTTAACAAGAAACTTGAATTGGCTGTAAGATAATATAAAATAGTAATTGAACCTTCAGAATTTAAAATGACATAAAAAGTCATCTTTGTGTCCACAGAGTGTTTTCATCCTCAACGACAAAGCCTGGGCGGGATCTAGCCTAATATATAAGTGGCAGAAAAGCCTTGGTAATTATATCGCTGTTGCAGGGTGAGTATTGTGTCAGACAGTATTGTACAGTATTATGGAAGGAACTGTGCTCCCCTTTATGAGATCTACATCAGCACATTAACTTAAATACGCACATTTTCTATGTCATCCAGACAGGACAACTCAGTGAAAATATTTGATCGACATGGACACAAGCAGGCTGAAGTCAGCCTCACAGGGTAAGAGAGCGAGAACATCATTCTTGGCTACAGTGATGATTAAATATGTTTAAGTGGTTTCTGCTCAATGAAAAGTTGTTTTAATTAATTTCTGCTTAATCTTGTTTCTCCTGCTCCCCACAGACGCTGTGTGGGGATGGACTGGGATAAAGATGGGGATATTTTGGCAGTGATAGCTGCAAAATCCAGTTCCATCTACCTCTGGGATGCCAGTGTTAATAAAACATCCCAGATAGATAGTGGCATGAGGTATGACAAACAAGTTGGCATAGATACACTGGCACTGCCTGGATACCTAAGGCCAATGTTAGTGATTTCATAGTGCCCACCCATGTTGTGAAAAAAGAACGACAACTACTTTGTAGCAATGAAATGATCACCAATCAGTTCCACTACTCTGGGTTTTATTTCTCGCTGTTGGTTTCAACAGAGATCAGATGTCATTTCTGCTGTGGTCAAAGGCGAGCCCACTGTTGGCTGTTGGGACAGTCAAAGGAAACCTTTTGATCTACAATCAGCAGACCTCACGCAAGATCCCCATTCTGGGTGAATACAGCTATAACTCACCTGCACATATACATATTCACACATTTGGTCATCTTTAGTTGCATCTGGTGTACTGATTGTCTCCCCCTCTCTCTCAATAAATGCCAGGTAAGCACACCAAGAAGATCACCTGTGGGTGTTGGAGTTCTCAGAATCTACTGGCTCTGGGGAGTGAGGACAATACTTTGAGCGTCAGCAATCATGAGGGAGACACCATCAGACAGGTACTCAGTGGCTCTACTGTATGTGGTAAAAAAGGTGCAAGGTAAACACATAGACAGTAAGTTGACCTGCCTCTTCTTTTGCCAGGCAACACTTCGCGGTGAGCCTGCTGAGATTTACTTTTCAGTGATGAAAACAGATGAAAGGTCTGGTCAGGGAGAGAGCACTGTAAGTTTGCCTATTTTCTGCCATTTGTCATTGTTTATTTTACCTGTTCTTTTTTTTTCACCAGACCAAAATTAGGTTGTCACAGCGTACTTTGTGAAAAGTGCTTTGTGAAAGTGCACTTTTAAGTCTATATCAGTTAAGTAACTGTTTGAATTTGACTTCATAGTGTATGTTTGTGATTATTTAGGTGAGCGTGTCTGTGGACAAAAAGATACTGATGCTTTTTAATATCAACGACCCTGAAGACCGGATGGAATTGACCTTCCAGCGCTTCTATGGAAACATTGTTTCCTACCGCTGGTACGGCACATGATCACAAACGCTGGCACACCAACAAAACACTGCTACTGAATCCTGGCTTGTACTAAAATCCCTCCCTTGTGTGTCTTTTGAAGGTACGGTGATGGATATATCCTGATTGGTTTCTCCCATGGTTACTTTGTGGTTATTTCCACTCACATCAAGGAGATTGGACAGGAACTCTATCAGGCTCACAACCACAAAGACAGTCTCAACAGTGTGGCCATTTCTCCAGCGTTAAACAAGGCCGCCTCCTGTGGGGACAACAGGTACACACAGGCTTTCAAAAGAAACCACACAGCCATTGTGCCATCAGTGAAAAAAACTAAGGCACTGTGTTTCTTGTTGCAGCATAAAGATCCATGAACTGTCTGAGCTCAAAGACATCAGCAATGTAGTTCGGCTGGATGATGAGACCAAAGGTGAGACGGTCCTTTTTTCCAGCCATACTATAGTAGGCATGTCTCAAACACAACACCTAACCTCTCGTTCCTCTGCCTCTCTGTTTCCCTCCTCCAGGTCTGGACCAGCTCAACTGGACCGATGACGGCCAGCTGTTGGCGGTATCCACACAGAAAGGGACGCTCCATGTCTTCCTGACCAAGTTGCCCATTCTGGGCGACAGCTATGGTACCCGACTGGCTTACCTCACCTCCTTGCTGGAGGTCACTGTGTCCAACCAGGTGGACGGGGTGAGGAAACAAATGCACACACAAAATTTTGAAAGCTCAGAACAGAAGCTGGGGAAAAGGACTTACAAGAAATTAGGGTAATTAAAATGCAGAGCTACATTGTGTAAGACTAAGCAATGTTACAGCTGGGTGATTACACCGTACTTTAGATTCAGTCCCTCTTTGTGATTTTCCAGGAGACTCCTGTGGCCATAGAGGTGGAAGTGGAGCCTACGTTCATCGCAATGGGACCGTACCATGTGGCTGTGGGCATGAACAACAGAGCCTGGTTCTACGCCTTAGTCGACCAAGAACCTGGTGTGTGTGATCATGTGTTACCTAAGCGTGTATAAAAGCATGTGATGTGGCGTGTTGATGTTTATTGAAACATGTGTAAGTGAATGAATAAGTGTCACCAAACAGTTTTGTTTGTCACTCAGGTTTTAACAGGCTGAAGGACATCGAGTATTTGGGGACGATAGCCAGCATGTGCCTGAACTCAGACTATGCAGCAGCGCTGTTTGAGGGAAAAGTGCAGCTTCACATGGCAAGTCCTTCTACATGTCGGCTGTTTTTATTGACCAATGAACATGCTTCAACATTTGCTGTATGGATATACTAAAGGGCTGTATGTTTCTGTTTTAGATTGAAGGCAAAGACCAGGAGGAGAAGAAGCAGATGAAGTTGTTCCCAGATGATAACAGAAAAGGTCGGATCCTTTGCCACGCCCTCACCGCTGACTTCCTCTACTACGGCACTGATGTAAGTCTCAGCACATCTTTACCTCAATCAGTTTCAGCAGGGCATCATATGAATAAGTTTCCCCTGCAGCTGTTTTATAATTAAGCTGCTCCACAATGGAAGCTTTCCCCTCTATATCTAATGGATGTTGTCATCTCTCTCTCTCTCTACTGTTTGGCAGTTAGGTAATGTGGTGTGTGTCTTGGTGGAGGACTGGGACACTGTGAGCAGCTACAGTCACTCGGTTGGTGTGAGGAAAGTGTTCCCCGACCTAAATGGCACGCGGCTGGTTTTCATAGACGACAAAAACAGCGGCTTCCTGCTCTCCCCAGCAAACGTCAGTAGATACGGTTACCTGACACTACCTGTGCATACAGCTAAACTGTACAACTGTTCACCTGTACACCAATTTACTCTGAGGTTCTTTGCACTGATAAAACCAGGTAGCTAAATGTCCTGGCAAGACAGGATGGATTCATATTTCATGGGGATAAGATAGTATTATAGTATATTATAGTATAGTATAGTATAGTATAGTATAGTATAATATAGTATAGTATAGTAAAGTATAGTAGTATTAAAAACTGAAAACTGAAGCTCATTTTCTCATCTTCATCTTCTTTCATTTCATCATCTTCATCATCTTTATAAGGAAAGTAATTTGGATTAAGTGTGGCTCAGTCTGTTACTCTGGTGTGTGTCCAAACCAGGCAACTGACTCCTGCTTAGAGCTGCCCAACTTCACTCCCACCATCACAGGAGTGCTGTGGGACAACTGGCATGCTGACAGAGGAGTGTTTGTAGCCTATGACGATGACAAGGTCTACACCTACGCACTGCATAAAACCACCATATATGGTAGGGTGATGTCACACCATCAGACACACACACGACACACACACTTTCTTCTCTCTCAGATTTATCTTTAATGGCGCAAGATTTAATAAGTGCAGACAAAAAAAATTCAAAGCTTCAGGGCTTCAAATGTCTGAAGGTTTCAATGACTAGAGGCCCTGAGGCTGGTGTTGGCTCTACAGCACCTCGCTGGTTTGAATTATTTTAGTCTCCTATGTGTACAGTGACGATCTTCATCTGTGGTTTTCGTCTTTTGACACAAGCTGTGATGCAATGCAATGGAAACAGTGATCTTCACAAGAATGAAACAAGCTTCAGAGTGTTGGTATCATCATTCATCTCTGTTTGCTTTTATTAAACCCAGAGGAAAAAATATTTGATTTTTATTTTAAAATATAGATGAACAAAAAAAATTCAAAGAAGATCATTTTATAGTATTTAATGCAAAAATCGGGGTTCTATTACCCCTGAAATATTCCTGCTTCCATTATCCCATGATGTAGCTGTAGGTATTTTCAACTTTATTTCCTCCTCTCCTCCTCCACTGTGTGCCCAGGCCCACAGGTGGTGTTGGTGGGGAGCACCGCACTCCTCTTTTCACAGAAGCCCTTGCTCTTGTACAATGGGGAGCTGACGTGTCAGACGGCGAGCGGCAAAACCAGCGATGTGGCTCTGAGCACTCACTCCTTCCTGAAGCGCTCGAGCACCACAGAGGCAGCTTCACCACCAGAGCTCAGCAAACAGCTCGCCCAGGCGCTCATGCTCAAGAGGTCAGCCCTGCTGGAAAAACAGAATAAAAGGGAGATATAGCTGTGTTTTGTTTTAAATAAATAAATCAGTCAGTTATGGGCGCAAATTTGGTTTGGGTGTGCACAGATGGTGACATGCATGTTGTAGATGGACAGTTGTAATAACATTTTGAATTGTTGTTGATTCATATTTTTCATATAAATAGTTTCCGTCTTAAATATTTAACTCATCATTGTCATTAACACTGTACATCAAAATACAGATGTAATGAACAAGACAGTGCCAACCAAGAAAAAGTAACAACCTAAATAAAACACAAAAAGGCAAAATATAGTAATATGAAGAACTTAAAAGAACACTACACAGAGATTCCTCCCACATAGGAAACATTAAATGTTCACTCTAAATTTGACATTGAAGGACAATTTTTAAAAACTGCATCACTGGACAGTGGGTTGTAATATTTCACAAAAAGGGAGTTGTAGAGGTGAAAAATATGTGTGTGTGTGTGTGTGTGTGTGTGTGTGTGTGTGTGTGTGTGTGTGTGTGTGTGTGTGTGTGTGTGTGT
>JBAJHX010000051.1:16449621-16464421 GCA_037176925.1 Amniataba percoides | reverse complement strand
TTCATTACCAATGATTACTGCTGTAAATTGTTGTGTAATGACAATAAATTCTTGAAATCTTGAAATCTTGAAATCTTGGTACAGGGTATGCATATTTGTGTGTGCGTACCTTGATCTGCTCCACTCGCGGCCTCTGGAAGCGCAGATCAAAGCAGTAGTTGGCCAGCGATCTGATCTTCTGGTGGTTACGATCGTTGCACATGCAGATGATGGGAATCTTTGAGGTTCTGATCAGGCCGATCATCTCTTGGATTCCTCCGCGGTCTTCGTTGCCGGCCATGCCATCGATCTCATCCATGATGAGGACATGTTTACTGTTTACGGTCTGAGACGTGCCTACAAAACACACACTAGTTAGATATACCACACTGTATTAACTTCACTACTTTACTTCTGGAAGAAGTTTGTTATGTTCACAATTACAAACAGCCTGTGCTATAGTTGAGGCATCCAGTCAGCCAGGACGTAGTAACAAATCAAATCATGTTTTATGCTTATTGAGTTTAAAATGTTGAGCAGCACTGAGTGATACTGAGTGATCATAATCTTCAGTATTGAGATTTTGTCATACTGTTTTGTTTTAAATTGTTAACAAGAACTAGGTTTTTTTCTTCCCAGTTCTCTTATGTGATCAAATAATACAAGAATAAGTTAAGTAAAGTCCAGGAGCAGCCAAACATCCGTAGTCCTGCACTATAAAACACAGTACATCAGTGTCATGCTCCTGCGTGTTTCAGTAAAAGTATGTAGGTTGAAATGTGTGACACACAGAAACAAAGATTTAACAAGGGATCACCTTTGTAGAAGTTCTCGATGCTAGTGTTGTTCAGTGATTCTGCGACGACCTCCTTCAAGCTGTTTTTGCTGCGAGTACAGCTGGCGTTCATCTCCACATAGCTGAAGCCGAGCTCCTGCAGGCCCACACAGTGGAGGGGTTCATGTAAGCAATACTTAAAAACTACCAAAAAAAACATAACTCCCAAAAATGCATGTTGACATACATGGTACAATGGTGTGAACACAAAAAACATTAAAAAGAAAAATCACCCCAAAACACACCAATGTGTGTTTTCAGACTGACCTCACAGACCAGGACAGCTGTGGTGGTCTTCCCCACCCCTGGGGGTCCAGAGAGCAGGGCTGCCTTGTGTCCTGATCCATCATCTTTCCCTCCGAACTTTCCGAATCTTGCAGCTACACAACAAGAAACGGCACAAAGCACACTCCTTTCAGACACATATATGTTTCTATGTGGAGCTCATAGTTAGTGAAACTGAATGAGCTCTAGTTTTATTTTCTAATCATCACACCTCGAAATTAAAGAGGAGCTAAACTTTCTTGCTACCTGCTGGCTTGGAGGAGCCACCGCTGTGGTTTCTGTGCCAGTTCTGCAGCCAGCGCAGCAGCTTATTGGCACAGCTCTGGTCTCCCTGCTGCCCGATCACGGTCTTCAGAGAGCGCGGGCGGTACTTGTCCACCCACAGCAGGCCGTCTTCCTCCCCGGTAGGCGACGGTGGTCCCCCGGCTGAAGACGAAGGAGTAGAGGAAGAAGACAGGCCCAGCTCCCGGCGGGCTGTGTGACCAGAGCCTCTCCCAGGAGGAGTCCCACCATCTCTGGTCCTGCCAGTCTTTGACGGGCTTGGGGTGTGAGGGGACCGGGAATTACCCTTGGAGGGCGAGATCTTCTGGGATTTGGGGGTGCCCTTTGAAGACTTGCTGGGCGGAGTCTTGGTCATTGAGGCTTTTCTCTAAATCAAAACAGCACATCAAAATAAGGTTCATCGTTATGTTCATGACATAATTTAATAAGAGGGACATTTTTTATTTGTCGTTTTCATGGCAGTGCCTGCTGCCTGAGCATGAACTGTGAGACTGTCGTTTCTCTAGAGTAGCATGTAGCTAAACAATCACCTCTTTGTCACAGGAGGACAGACACATTAAAACACTCAAAGTCAGACAGAAGCCTGAGACACCTTGAACAACAACATAAACTGGCTTTGAGGAGCATTTCTGGTGTCTTTTTATTCTCCCTTTCGATAACAAAACCATAAAAACTGTAAAAAGAGAGAGAAAAATGTGAGAGCTGACCTCGGCCTCGGCAGCAATCTCATACTTGGACTTCTTTCCTGGTTTGGTTCTGATCAGCTCCAACAGACCATCCTCATCCAGAATTGTGGTACCGAGACTCTCCGCCTGAGTATTACGAGCATCATACAGTCATTGAAATTTAATGGCTAGATAAAGGCAAATTATTACGGAAAAAAGGAAATCAAGTCTGAATATATTATTTACTGTGTCTTGCATTTCCTTAAAATATGTGTACAGTGGTGCCTTGACTTAGGAGTTTAATTTGTTCTGTGACAGAACTCGTAATTACTCATTTGTAAAATCAATTTTCCCCATTGAAATAAATTGAAATGCTATTAATCTGTTCCAGACCCTATTTTTTTGTTACGTTTTTGAAAGAAAAATGTACTTATAAAAAATGAATATTACACAATACCATAAAATGTACTGCAGTAAAAGGTGGAAGGTGCAGCACCTTGATGAACCTGAACTCTTCCAGGAGGGCGTGTTCGAGGTCAGGTGGGTGAGCTGATGCACTGTCCAGGACGAGAAGTGCTCGCAGGGACAGGTCATTTTCCTGGAGATATTTCTTAACGTCAGGCCCAAAGACCAGATTCACCCACTCCACAAAGAACTGCGGGGTGACCCACCCCCTCGGGTTTGCCCTCCACAAGACCTGCAGCTTTTCCTTCAGAATCTTGTGCGATTTAAAGGCTCGGGGGTTTTCTGAATGATACACGAGCAGCGGCTTTATCCTGCAGTCTCCGCTGGCGTTGGCGCACAGTGCGAGGGTGAGTTTATCCTTCATGGGTTTGTGGCCTGGCGTCCTCTTCTCCTCTGCGGTTATGCGAGTCCTCCTTGGCATCTTCTTCCAGCAGAGTCCCGCCTCATCACAGCTGAAGACCTGTTGAGGTGTGTATCCTTACGCTGCTATGACTCCGGAGAAAGTTTTGAGGAAATCTTCAGCTGCCTTCGTGTCCGCCTGCGCCGCGCGTGACACCGGAGTAAAAGCCGCTCCTCTTTTTAAAATTGTCCAACCAGCCCCTGCTGGCTTTGAACGGCTCGCGCGACGTCTCCTCCGCCGGCGCGCGCGCGTTCAGGCGCAGCAAATCAGCGTAAAGAACTCGCGCCTTGTCGCAGATTCCAGCCTCCGTCACGGAGTCTTCCGCGCGCCGCTTCTCCGTCAGCCACACCGCCAGCAGCTTCTCCATGTTTTCGTGCACAGACGTCCGCTGCTTGGAGATGATTTTCATGCCCCTAGCTGGATCTAAAAGCTTTATCGACTCCTTCTGCTTCAGTATGGTGCAGATGGTCGAAGAGCTGCGCTCGTACTGCTGCGCCAAGTCGACCACGCGCACACCTCGGTCATGTTTTTCGATTATTTCTTGCTTTCTTCAGCTCAACGCACATCATCCGCTTCTTCCTCTCAGCACTGTTATTCGCATGTACTTTCTTCGGACTCATTGCTGCGCGACACAGATCTCCCACTGCGCGCTGACCGCGTCGCGGGATGCTGCGTTCACTGCGCCGACTAGCGGTGGGATGAATGAAGCACGCAGCTCGTGACCCCAGTTTTAAGTCGCAACTCAAAGCAAAAAAATATCTCAAAAAACTCGTTAGTTTGGACACTAAGTCAAGGTACCACTGTACATTTGTGAATGTAATGTGATGTAATTAACTAGTCTGAATTTGTAAGTGTGGACCAGGTTGGTCACCTTCTCAAGCTTGGAGACTCCGCTGTCTCGGCCCTGGACCAGGTAGGTGGTCTTCTTGCTAACATTGCCTGTCACCTTGCCACCATAGCGCTCGATGAGGGTTTTGGCATCGTCCCTCTCCATGGACTCCATGACCCCTGTCAACACAAACACACAGCCCTCCAGACAGTTCTCTGCACCCTGAAAAACACACACACACACAACGTAGTCAGTTATTTTGAAGAACGATGGATCTTCTCACCACAGCGGGCTGAAGCAGCGTGTTGTTACCTGTGGGATAACCTTGGAGCCCAGAGCTCGTGGTCCATCTCTGTTGAGGTAGTTTCTGTAAGCCGACGCATTCACCTTCTTCTTCTCTGCATCATCAGGACTCTTACTGATGCTCTGATCGGAACGAGAAACGGAGGGGAGGACATGTCACATTTCACTTATTTTTCAATTGTTTTAGTGACTTTGCTCACCATATGTTGTGTTTCATTGTCAGAGAAGTAAACATCCATAATGCCCATCTGGACTTTGATGCAATGTGTTTTTAACGGCCTTGCTCACCTCTGGTTTCTTGGGAGAAGTTTTAACTGTGATGGGTGTGGTTCCTGTTTTGGGTGTAAACTTTAAGTCTGAGCTCGACGAAGCGAGGGGCTCCTTCTTAGGAGAGAATTTCCTTTTAATGGGTGAAACTGGCGTTTTGCTCTTCGGCCCCTCGTCTTTCTCTTCATCCTTTTTCTTCATCATAGCCAGTTTGGAGCTGGCTTTTACAGAAACAGGGTTTTTCTTTGGAGACGGACTTATCACATCCTCCGACATGCTGCCCCTTCGACTGGTCTTCGACGAGCCGCTCATGCTGCCAGCAGCAGAGTCTGTGTTGCTTTTTGTGGGAAAGGCTGGTTTTTCATCAGAGCCTTTACGAGCCTGGGTGAGAACAAGCGAGAAACTATATTTAGCCACCAATAACATTTTAATGAAAATGCCTTCATATTGCTGGGTGCTTTTTTTTCACCTTCTTTGCTTGAGGCTCGTTGTCCAACATGGCCAGTGTTCTGGCAAACTCCTCGTCCTCGTGCACCTGCTTTTCCAGCTGAGTGAAGTCCGAGTGAAAAAGTAAATGCATCAGAACAGAAGAGCAAAGGGCGAGCTCAGCTATGAATACCACGAGGAGGCATTTTAACTGAAAAATTGTTTTACTCCAGGAATTTATTAATTCAAGTATTTAAGCAAACTTCAATAAAAAAGCCCTAAATCGTAAACTTTCAAAAACATACACTGGGTAAGAAGTTGCACTTATTTTCATTACTCATTAACTTTCCAATTTTCTTTTCAGAACAATCAATTATACAGTCTATATAATGTTGAAAATCTGTGAAAGCAAAAAATGTTAATCATCAATTAGAATGTTCTCTGGCCCAAAAGTAGATATTAAAAGTTCTTTTTACCATCAGTCAACCAAGATTTTCAGCTTACAATCATAACGGAAAATGAAATGCAGCTTTTTGACACATGTTTTTGTCATTTTTACATGAAAAATTACTTGTTTCAGCTGTAATTACTACAGATAAGAATGAGCAGCTGTTGCATTGATCAGCTTACCTCCATGTCCTCATCCATCTGCAGCTCTCTGGCGATTTGCTCATCGCTCAGCAGATCATCTATGTCCTGAGTCGGCTGAGGAGAAAATATGTTTTTACAAAGTCAGCCTGTTGTAAAAGGATTCGATACTACATTTGAACATAAAGACCGAGAGGAGAGAAAGAGAAAACAAGAAAATGGTCCATCCACACTCACAGCCTTTCGTTTGGTGCTGGCCACAAGCTTCTTATCCGAGCGCTGAACAGTCGCACTGCCAAAGTAGTCGATTACTGATGTTGGCGTTTTTTTGGGCTGAGGAGGCGGTGCTGCTTTAGGGGTGACTGGCCCAAGAGGAGACTTTACTGCTGTTTTACCCTGAGTGGCAGAGGCCCTCACAGGAGACTTCAGCCCCTCTTTGGCTCCTGGACGAGCACTGTCTGCTTCTGACTTTGACGATTTGACCGTGCCATTCTGCTTGGCTTTGGAGACCTTCTTCAAGGACTGAAAATTGTCGCTGTCTGAGTCTACAACCAACAAAGAGAAATGAAACATCAATATATAGTTTTCCTGAATTAATAAAACATCAGTCCTCATGTTTCAGCTGGACCAATCTTCATATAAATGCATCTGAGTCTCTGCAATAAATCTAAATATTTAAAACACTTGTTTTTATATGTATTCTATACATTAACTGATGGACCAGATAAACAGCCATATATCAGAAAATTCAGTGAACTATAAATGTGATTGTAACAACATGAATTTCAGATTTAGCCCAAACATGCATGTCTACAATATGATGATAAAACATAGTCCCTTCACCTGTTTCAGAAATATAGCACACAGGAGCTTTTTTAGAAGGCGGTTCCTTCTTGCTCGTCTTCGGTTTCTCTTTGGGAGATTTTATTGACTTCTTCACCGACTCCTCATCAGAATCTGAACAGAAAGAAAAGAGAGGAGGAAGAGCAATGTATATGAAAACATAAGCTAAGCATCTTTATTCTGAAAAACACAGATGGATTTTCTTTTATATAGTTTTATTTTTAGATTTTCAGAGTTTTCAGTTTTGAAAGTAAGGAACAGATTCAGTTTCAAAGGAGGCTCAGTGTAAGGAATTAAAAATATTGCAGTGATTATGACATTTGTTTACTAAAGGAGAATTGTAGTTTGGTTGAACTTCATGGTTTCTTATTTCAGGACAAACATTTTTTAAGTATATGAACTCTGAAGTTACAGCATTGCTAGGCTATCTTGGCTCAATTGGTAAATGTCTAACAGATCAAATAATATAATCATCATCCCATAGGCATCCATGCAAGACAAGTAGATTAAGAGAGGGTAAAGAGACACCTTTGAAATCCCTGGTGTGATGAATAAACGTGTCATCAGCCTAGAAATAGACAGATTTGAATGGTCACACATGAGAGGCGTGTACGAATCGCAGAATCGCTCATACCTGATTCAACTACGTACTTCTTCCGTTTTTTCTCGCTGTCTTTGCGTTTCTCCTCCTGCTTTGAGTCTTTGACCTGAAGCACCCAAACACAATAAAACATTAAAGTTAAAGATGATGAAACAGAAGAATCATTATAGGAAAGAGGGTGGGAGATGACAACATTTCCTCGCCTTGGTGGTCTTTTTCTTCTTCACTTCCTCGTCTGAAGAGGAGGGATTCATCTTCTTGTTCTTCTCCTCTGTTTGCATGTTTCCATTGGCGGCAGGTTTCTGCACCGCAGGCTTTGCTGCAGTCGGTGCAAAGAAGCGCCTGATGTCCTGTGTGCACATACAACCACGATATGTCAAACCAAATCACTTATCCACAGAATAAAATACAACTTGCATGCATTTTACCGCAAATTAATGCTTTACGGTTTTTACATTTCAACTTTCTAAGATTGTTTTTTTTCAGTAACATGTGCAACTTTTATTTTTTTCTAAACCACACAGCAGAGAAGTGTTAAGTGTTACACGACGAGAGAGCAAAATATGATTGTTGATGTGTTTTTAGTCGCTCATTTTAATTAACAGATGGAGTCCTCTTTAGCTGTAACTTAGCTTAAAACGCGCACTTCAACAGCAGCTTCAACGAAACACACGACTATTTTGTCTTAATTTTCGCTTTGCTCACACGGACAGCTTGAAGCCTGAGTGAACAAATGGTTCAAATGTTGCAACGTACCATTATAAGCGTGTTTCCCCGCAGTTTTCTGCCCGCTTAGTTTCAGTAAAAGTAATGAAATCCCTCTTCTGCTTGGCGCGAAGCTCTGCGGTCGCCCGGAGATGACGCACAGACGTCAAACGTTGTTGGCGGTGTGCGCGGTGTACGTCAGTCCGCGTGCGCTTTGTTTTGTTTTTTGTTGTCTGTTTTTTATACAAAACAACAATTTTCATAACCTAAAAGAAAACAGCACATAAATCAGTCTGCATGTTTGCATTCAATGGAAGAAATCAGAAAAAGATAAATGGAGAGAGAACATAAAATATATGAACGTGTTTAATATGTGATTAAAATAAAATAATATGATATATTTCAGTCTCAAGGTTTTTAATTTATATAAGACTGAGACAGGTAACACTGAAAATCAATAAGACTGATTTAAAGTAGGCTGTTTGTTATTTTCCTTGCATGATATAAATTGATGTAGCTTTTACCATGACACACAGATCAAATCATGTGAGGCAGACTTATATTGTGAGAATAAACAAGGGACACTAAACATAAACTCAAAAGATAATGTGAGATTGATTAAATGGAGCAATGGAGCACCACAGTCCCTGCCACTGCCCTGCTCGCATCAGCAGTTTTTGTGATTGTGTCTCACTCTCCTTTATTTTCTTATGGAAGGCGATCCATCATCTTCAACATCTGAATCCTCTCCACAGTGAAGCTGCTGACTGTGACTCTTGTTTTTGCCTTTTGGCTCAAAGTAGAGTGAATAACAGTGAGTGTCAGTCTTCATGTAGTTTATATAGATATTTTTTGTGTAGTTTTAAGGAAGCAGAATTTTTCTCATGAAACAATAAAAAACACTGAAGCTGTAGATGAAATATGATCAAATATGAAGCATTATGAGTTTCATGTAATTCATCAATTTTTGTTTTAACATTTCCATTATTTTTCATGCAAATATTCCTTTGCATTGTTTGTTATTGTAGGGAGCAAGAGATTTACAAATTTCAATCGCAATGACAAATTTAAGTCTTGAAATCTGAGTGAGATAATTAATTGGATGATTGACAGAATTCTTTTGTGCAAACCCATCATAGTTCTGGTTTCATGAAAGTTGGGGATTGCTGATTTTGCTCTAATTGTAATAAGTTGTAATAATTTTGTACTACTGGTTGAAAATAAGTTCCACTTCAAATATATACATTTCAAAACAAACAGGGCAGAGCTACTGATGTGATTAAGTGTTGCTTTGTTATTGCTGAAAAAAAAAACCCCACAACACTGCATTTCTATTCTCCCTGAAATAATTTCACAAGTGTGACTTAAACTGAACCCGTCCTGTTCTACTCTCTACTACTATACACAAGGTGACAGAAGGACAAGAGGACTGATTAATTGGAAAAGTTGTAGTTTTATTGGTCATTAGGGACTCAGTGAACAATTATTCGGTATCTTGCTCCACCACAGTGGTCTTCTCGCTGACATAGATCCCATCCAGAAACTTCCTGATGTCCTTTTTTCTGACCGTGGTGGCCTGCTGGATCAAAGCCGCTGAAAAGAAAGAAGAGCCCAGAGTGAAGGGAGGGAGCAGATCACGTTCATTCAGCAGGTAGGTGGCTTAATAGATTACCACAACATGCTCAAATGAATGACACCTGAGGCACTATTCAACAAGATGTCTGAAAAATACCAAGCATACTGATACATGCTGAAGTTAGTTTTAAATATATTAAACTAATTAAGAAGTGTCAAGAATCACAAGAAGCAACAAACTATTATACTCTTATATAAATATGTTTATATGTGCATAGATATATATGTGTATATATATGTGTGTATATATATTTATATAGTTATATATTTATATATTTTGGCATTGTTTGGGGAGCCCGGGATTTAAGAATTACATTACTAATGATTGCTGTTGTAATTATTGTGTAATGACAATAAATTCTTGAATCTTGAATCTGAATCAAACCTGGTTGGGCAAGACTCAGTGAAGCCATATTGTTTCACAAATGTGGCCCAAATGATAAACATTTCCAACAAAAGGGTTGTGTTGTTAAGCTTTGATATCATGGTAAAATATGAACACTTAATTGCGTGCAAGTCTTTTTGGATACACCTGCCATGTAAAGATATGTCATCACAATTTGGCAGATGTCTGAAAGAAAAAACACAAAACCCTAATGCCAAAAACAAAAACTTGTTTGTACTGTGAAAGACAAAACTTCAGATCTTTCTGGGACAGAGCATTTTAAGAAAAGTAAAGAAAACTGTATCAACACATTGTAAGGAACATGCAAGAAGCAAAGAAGAGAACAGCCACAAGGGAGGCGTCGACTGCGTTGTCTAACCTGCAGATGTTACGTTTACTGTTCCGATTCCACTACTGTTCCCTTCTCAGACACGTAAATACCGTCCAAGAATTTTCTGATATCCTTGTTTTTGACTGTGGTGGCCTGTTGGATCAGAGCGGCTGGAACACAGAGAGGTTGGGATAGTGAGCAGCTAATCACATCACGCACAGGATCACAATAATTACAGAGGAGACTGGAGGAGAGAGTGGGAGGAAAAATCAGAATGGGGGGGGTTCAGGGAATATTCTGTAGAATAAGAGAGGAGGGGGATCAACTCTGCCAATCACCAACATCTTTCCTGTTTGTGTCTGTTCATTTTTGGTTGACAGAATAAGAAACTATCAATTATATCAGGTATTCTGTTAATGAAATAATGACAGTTTACAGCAACTTGGGTGAAAGTGTCTTAACAGTCAAGAAGGGGTGTCAAAACAGCAGGTCATGTCATGAATCCTTCTGCTCTGATGGAGGAAAAAAATAAAGTAAAATGCAAAACAGCTATTCGAAGAAAAAAACAAAAGCTACCTGAGTTTGACACCAGCTCAATGTCGTTACCCTCCAGCACCAGCTCGTCCTTCTGGGCAGCGGATGTTGTACAGTTCACACCTGGGAGACGAAGGAGTAAACGTTCAGTATTTACAGCACGCCAAGGCTGCCATCAAACATGTGAAAATCAGATACAGAGAGGGTTAAAAACAGCCTGCACAAGTTCAACATCTGAAGGGAGGAAACTCAGTGGAACAGACATTCATTAGCCACAACATGTAGGAGTCTGTAGTCTAGCAACCGGACTCACCGGGCCTCATTCTGACACGGCGGATGTACTTCTCTCCCAGGAAGTTCCTGATCTCCACCAGAGTTCCACTCTCCTGAATGACGACGTTGATGGGGAAATGGGCATACACGGAGCGCATTTTGTACCGGAAACCCTGCAGTCGGGAGAGGAGAGGCGCTGAGTCGAGCCGTAAAGCCAAACCAAACAAATTCTTCGAACAATAACTAGCTGTAGAGCCACGCAACATATACCACAATTACAAATTACACTAATCCCACCATAAAGGCAGGGCACAGAGCTCAGTCCAGCACTTTGTCTTCAGTACAACGAGCCATTGTCAGTAACTCAGACACCAGCAGACAAGCCGAACATCGTCTCACCAGTGTGACTCCCTTGATCATGTTCTGGACGTGGCTGCAGATGGTGCGGACTGTGGCCAGCTCCTTCCTGTTTCCCCACCATTTATCCACACGCAGCTGAAGAAAACAGCACAGATGCTCACATCAGTTTCAAACCATACAAAAATGAAATTTCTAATGTATCACTAACCAGAAAATAAACCAGCCATCACTTTAATCATGGGACTTGTCGTTTGTCTAGTAAAACTGAGCCTAAGAATGAGTTTGTTCCAGTCTCAAATGTTTCTATTTTCTACTGTTTTATTTTAATTCTTTGAACACTAATCATCTTTGGGTTATGGCCTGTTGTCAGAAACAAGCAATTTCAAGCTAACATTTTCAAAAGACCCTCTTTGAGTAATTAGGTCTTCAATCATCCCTTTTTTGCTGCGAAAGTTGGAAATTCACTTTGACGTACGCCATATATACACACACAAACAGCTCAGGAACCTATACATACCGAGTATCTTTGGGGCTGTTCTGGCTTTACACCACAGAATACAGCAAGTTATTTAATCTCAAAATCTGTATCTGGGGCAAGTTACAAAAGACTTGGAAGACCCCAATTTTTTATCTAAACTTAGCAAAACTACAGTACTGAGCTGTCATTTAAGTTATGAGAGTGCACTGACAAGAAAATCTCATTTTAACAAATCTCTTGTGCTGAATTGCAATTAGGCTGTCAGAATTACAATAAGATTATTAAACTTTCACACATGTACATCACATGATCAAATTCCGTCATCCCTGCGATGATCTCATAATCTTTCAAAGATAACCGTGGTGTTGATTCAACCATATGGCCCAGCACCTACACAGTTCATTACATTCACAGGTCAGTCTCCTTACCGTCTTCTGTTTCTTGCCCAGCAGGCTGAGCTCCAGGTTGATGTGGTTGAACTCCCTGACGAGTTTCCCACGGGGCCCCTTGACGATGACCGTCCGCCCCTTCAACCTCACCTCGACTGAAAACAAATCACACAGCGTAAGAAGCCATACAAAGTAAAAACCAACACCTCAAACATGACCATAGATGTGTGAAGACTCACCATTGTCGGGGATCTCGACAGTCTGACTGCTGAGAATGGTCTTCATTCTGTAAAGACACAAACACAACACATGTTTAATGTTATGAATGTTTGAATACCTTCAATTAATAAACTTTAATTTTCTAAGTTTGTCTTTTACTTCTGATTAAAGCTGTGTAAAAGATAAACCGACAAGCTGAACATCAAACAGCGTGAACCTGATGTGTGGTTTTTCACTTAAAGCTGATTCTCTCAAACATGTGGTCACTGTCAGCATCTGACAACCAACTTCAGCCTGACTACGTCTTCTCAACTAGCATTAATGCTAATGCTAAATGAGAGCTACATTATGCGAGTTTCATGTTTCTTTATCACTGGACAGATATAAACACACAACATATCATTACTTAACAGGTGTAGTTAAAACACTGTAAGGGGACTGTCCTGTTAAATAACACGTAGTCCGCTGCGGCCTTTAACGCCGACATGTCTGCAGCTACAGGCCGAGAAATGAGAGCGGGACAAAACAACCATCATATTTCCTAACAAACATTTCCTAACAGCAAAATACAGCTCATGTAGCGACACAAAACACTGTCCGCATGTGACAGCCTAAATTCAATCTACAAACATGCTAGATCCGCTAAGATGGAGTTAGATGAAACACGGGGAGAGATTTTCTTCGGCGATGCTCACCTCGCCGGTAGCAGAGGAAAGGAGGAAGGAAGGACGTCACCACGCTGATGTAGGTCGCGTACGTGGCGTCACCAGGCGCGACGAGGCGATCGAGAAAATTATTATTGTTTTGTCAGTGTACGTAGATCAAATTTATAATAGAAATGAATGAATTAGGAAAATATTTTAGTTGTAAAATCGTGCAGCGAATACCGCCATTTTTACTGTCCGGTTAGTAACAATATTTCCTCCTATTTAGCTCTGCCGCGTTCAATGCATGTTGGGAAAACCATAACTACATCAGCTGAGTGGAACAAACACACACTGTATAGTTTATATACTGTATACACGGTGTACAGTATGGTACTGTATTATAAAGTATGCTGTATAATACACTATATACTGTGTATATTGTGTGCATACTGTGTGTGTGTGTGTGTATACTGTATACTGTGTGTGTATAGAATGTATATTGTATATAGTATTGTATACTGTATAACATTGTATGGTAATGTGTAGTCATTTATACTGTATAGTACTGTATATAACCTACAATCTGAGAAAAATTTCAAACCAGATATTGTGACCTTTTGGGGAATTTTACTGTTTTTCCACGTTTTTTCACCAGTCTGAAATGTAAACATATGCCTTAAATGGAAGATGCATTAAGATCCTTTAATAAAAAAAGTACAAAAACAATACTATGAAAATATTTTGTCACACGTTAAAGTCCTGCTTTGAAAATATTACTGAAGCAAAAGTATCCAAGTATGATCATGAAAAAGTACTTAAGGTATCAGAAGTGGAAGTGCTTCATGCAAAATGTCCCCTGTAACTGTCACACTCATGAAGCTGTCACCATGGAATGCTTTTGCACAAAAAAGTGAAAAAGCCATGAAAATAGTTATTTTGTCAGTTGACTTACGCAGCTAAATTTGCACAAAGTGTTGGGGATTTAGTTTTGTAATTTGCACTTAAGTATAGTACTTGAGTAAATATACTTATTTACATCCCACTGCTGTTTTTAACAAGTCCTGTAATTAACGCGAAGGCCTAGACTCTGGAAAGGGAGGCGAGGTTTCTATTTTCCCACCCCGGCTCTTCCCCTGAACGCAGCAGCAGACCGGAGCAGTCGATCGTCGATGTTTGTTGTCATTGACGCTCCGCTGCTAAAGTCATGGCGCTGCTCAAACACAGCTGCTGTGTGGCCGGACGTTTCTCCGCGAACCACCTGTGGCTCAGTCCCAGGTCCATCCCACAGGTGAGTGTGTGTCCCTCCTGCGGTGCTCGGAAACTCTCCAGAAACAAACACCGACGGTGCAGGTCGGTCTGTCCCGGACTCACGCTGAAATCTGGTCCCGGGCCTGGAAGTGCGCGTTGTTTTGTAACCGGAATGCTGCTAATAGCTGAACCAACAGAGAGTCTCCTAAAACCCTTAAATAACTCCTTCTTTATTACAGGTGTACACTAACAGTCTGACATCTGTGGCTAAGTCCTCCCCGGACCGGGACCAGAGCCGGGACCAGGTCCAGGACCGGGCTGAGAGGAGGAGGGAGCTTCTGAGCGACGACGGTCCGGACCTGCAGGACTTCATCTCAGGAGATCTGTCTGAGAAGAGCAAGTGGGCAGAATATAAAGGCAACCTAAAGAGGGAGAAGGGAGAGAGGTGAGAGAAAGACTGATGAGAGTTTCCAAGACTTACAGGTTCAATCAGGCCCCCCTTTGAGGAGTCATCAGAGGGGGTTCAAAGAGCAGACCACGCAGACCTTTATCCAGCTGACTGTGCTGAGCTGGATCAACGCGAGGTCGCAGGCACAGTCAGGACTGAAGACAGGAAGGTTTCACAAACAAGGAGCTTGTCTTGACACGTTGATGGCAAAAATATGAGAACAAGTACTTCAAGACTGTGAGCAGACAGTACTATTAAAAATGACATTGTGTACAGTGTGGCTGTTATTTAAATGGAAAAACTGTACAGACATAACAAAATGTTTTCCATTTTTCACCACCAAGATATCTTATAAATTGAGAAAATGACCAGCAGATAAA
>JBAJHX010000051.1:16412990-16449521 GCA_037176925.1 Amniataba percoides | reverse complement strand
GTACAGACATAACAAAATGTTTTCCATTTTTCACCACCAAGATATCTTATAAATTGAGAAAATGACCAGCAGATAAACTGATGCTGAAAATAATTCTTATTTGCAGCAATACTTAATTTAGTGATTTTACAAGAATATTATATACTGTGCATACAATGTTAATACACACATTTAAATTAGAAACAGAAACAAAAATTAGTTAATACAACATTTATACAGTTAGTTCTCTACATATACTTATACAGGAATAGGTCCATGAAATATGTACAGTACGTACAGCAAATGTTCCATTGATTAAAAGATGTGTTGATTTTATATTTTGAAAGTAAAAAGTAAAAGTTATTTTTTTAAAGGACTTTTTAATGTGACAGACTAAATTCAATCAATCAGTCTAATGAAAGATAACTAACGGCTTCACAGGATCTGTGACATCTGTGGGAAAGAATCTGTTTGTTATTGTTTTCCTGAGGCACATTGCCAGTTCTCAGTTACTCTCCTATGAAAATAGCTCTGCTGTGGTTCACTGTGTGTGTGTGTAGAAGAAGAACAATCCTGTAGATTCAGTCAGATCCAAGCATGTTTCGTAACCAGGTTGCAAGGATTTTACAACATATACTTTAAGGTGCTAAACTTGTCAGCCACTGGATATTTTGCATCATTCACAGTGAGGCGACTGTTCCTTTACTATTATTAGTCCATGTCCATGATAGAAGGTTTTATCTACATTGTCCACATCAGGTAGGAGTTACTCTCATGCTGAATTTTTTGTTTCAGGCTGCGGCTTCCTCCGTGGCTGAAGACGGAGATTCCCATTGGAAAAAACTTCAACAGGCTGAAGAACACACTGAGAGACCTCAACCTGCACACGGTTAGTTTAACAGGCAGGAGACAAGTTGCACATGTTGGATCCTTTTGATCGAAGAGTCCCTACAAATCAAAATAATATGATTTTTATTTTTTCAAGAGACCTAACATAATGAAATAAATAACCAACAGAAAAAAAACATCTGTCAACTTTTCCATCAGATTGAAGAGCCTTTTTCTGTAAAGAACTGAAAATTATTTCTATATTAATTTTTACGTCAGTCATGAACACAGAGGATGGTGTTTTTACTATTTTTTCTAACATGTTCATTAAATTGAAAATGTTTTTTATATCAGGATCTATTTACATACAAATTGTATGATAAATACTTTAGACAAGGAAGACGTGTGTCAGTTCATGTGAAGGCTCCCTGTGTTTTCTCAGGTGTGTGAGGAGGCCAGGTGTCCAAACATTGGGGAATGTTGGGGAGGTGGAGAGTACTCCACAGCCACGGCCACCATCATGGTAAGTCTGCTGGAAACTGGTGATGCTGTGGAGCAGCTAAATTCACTGACAGTACAGAAGAACTCAGTTGTATGAATTGTTTATTAAGAATTTCTAAATTACACTTGGTCCCTGAACATCTTATGACACAAAGTATCTGTATGAATTACTACTTCCTGTCCCACTACATGCCCATAGCTTCACTTCTCTCTCTGTATGTAGCTGATGGGGGACACGTGTACCCGCGGGTGCAGGTTCTGCTCGGTGAAGACAGCCCGTCGGCCGCCACCTCTGGACCCAGACGAGCCCTACAACACAGCCAAGGCCATCGCCGCCTGGGGGCTGGACTACGTGGTTCTCACCTCAGTCGACAGAGACGGTAATGACTCCCTGACTCTGTATACTCTTCTAATTCTCAGCAAATGCAGAAAACTTTAATGTGTTAATGTGATGTTGTGATTTTAGGAGCAGATTTATGCAAAGATTCTGGTTATTAGCTGTATTCTTTATAAATAATTACACACTGGTTTTCTTTATATTGGGTCTGTCAAAGAGTCACAAAACTGTTGTTTGTTTTTTCAGATATTGCTGATGGGGGGGCAGCACACTTTGCCAAGACTGTCTCGAACCTGAAGGAAAGGTATTGCCTCCCAGCTCCGTTTTTTTTTTTTTTGCATCTTAAAACCTACACAGATTTGAACAAATAAGTGTGTTTGTCATCCTCGTCCAGGGACCCGCGGATCCTGGTTGAATGTCTTACCCCAGATTTTCGTGGTGATCTGGCAGCAGTAGAGAAGATCGCCCTGTCGGGGTTAGACGTGTACGCCCACAACGTGGAGACTGTACGAGAGCTGCAGAGGTACTTCAGTCTGATGTCTATGGAATCAACAAGTCAAATAACAAAACATATATCAGGAAACATTTATAGAGGGATCTGTAAAAAAGACTGACAACAAACTGTTCCATTATTTTGTTCTTCACACAGTTATAAATTCAGTTCATAAATTCACATTTCAATCACGCCAAGCATAAAATAATAAATATCAAATATAGTTTATATCAAGTACTTCCTTTCTAGTGTTGTAGTTTAACTACTTGCCATGAGTCATTGGGAGGAGCACAGTAATATACACACTGAACTGCAGGGGGAACTTGAGAGCCATTTTGCTGCCGTTAGTAAAAAAAAAAAAATACTGGATGAACTGCACAAGTGGAGGTGCAGGGAGGGCGTACCGTGAAGAATTTTTCATTGTTATGTGGGTATATGTGTTCAGTATAAATGTATGTATTTACCTTTTGACTGTTTGAATTGCTCAGGATGTCCATCTGTTTCCAGGCATGTTCGTGATCCCAGAGCGAACTTTGACCAGTCTCTGAGTGTCCTGAAGCACGCTAAAAAAGTCAAACCCACTGTGCTCACCAAGACGTCCATCATGCTGGGACTGGGCGAGACAGACCAGCAGATTCTCGACACCTTGACTGGTGAGTACGAACACCAGTCTCACATACATACGTACCTCCAAAACGCTGATATAAAGTACAATCAAGTCCTGACTGCACTGTTCTGGTGACCTTTCAGAGCTGCGAGAGGCAGGAGTTGACTGTCTCACTCTGGGCCAGTACATGCAGCCCACCAAACGCCACCTAAAGGTGAGCAAACTACGTTTTGTAGAGTATTTCTCCATTTACTACGGCAACATTTTCAACAAGAAAAAGGATAAAGGTTTGGTAAATGAATGCACACTGTGATGATGTGTGTTTGTGTTTAGGTGGAGGAATATGTCACTCCAGAGCGGTTTGCCCACTGGGAGAAAGTTGGGAATGATATGGGGTTCGTTTACACAGCCAGCGGGCCACTGGTGAGATCCTCCTATAAAGCAGGTGAGAAACACACTCCTGCACAGTTTATTCAAGTGACAACAGGACCATGTAATATCCCTTTGCATCCACTTTTATCCTACAATTACTGCTGAAACCAATTAAAGGTGACTCACTGTACAAAGAGTGCAACCACAGACGGAAAACAAATACTGAGACATCATTTACCACCGTCAGCAGCAGTGGCATCTGCTAAGAAAGAACACAACAGAAAACTTTCTAGGAAACATGATAGTCAGCTAAATGTATTTGATGCGTTTGAAAATACATATTTGTCTAATCACCTTCTTTTCTCTTTACAGGCGAGTTCTTCCTGAAAAATCTCCTGAAGAACAGACAAGCAGAAGCCACGATAGCTGACTGAAAAGCACCAAACCAGCAGCTTCTACACGCTTTAATCTCACCCCAACCTATAACTGTACAGCAGTGACAGAATCAGCCAAGCATCTGTTGTACTGTAACGCATTAGTGTAAGCCATAGCACACTTAAGGAAACACGTAACATTATATCAGTGGTATCAAAGTAAAGAAAAAAAAAAGACAGGTAGGATCAACGGCAGAGAGGTGATACTAAGCAATATTAACAAAACTCATATTAGCACGGGGACCATTCATTTACCTCACCTGTGACAATCTACACCGGGTCAACATTTCAGGAAGATCAAAGATAACAAGCATCATTAGAGGCCTGCAGAGATGTAGATAAGCAGGGTGCACGTGTTCTGTCCACGCACCGACAGCAGAAAATACAACCTGGTGTCAGCGTTAGCTGTAATTTGCAATCTGCACTTCAGGGGCCTCTAAATGAAATCCAGCGTGAACTCAAGCCCCTCAGGGGGCCCTGGACTTCAGGAAAAGAGCTACTGACCTTTAACCACAAGCTCCGTTTATGAGTGCTTTGATGTCTGCTGCTTCAGGGCTGAAGGTTTAACAAAGCGAAAAGTTTTTCTGGTTGATTTTTGGAGCGGCTCGGAGTTGAAATTATGTAAGATACAAACAGAACAGTTATATGGTTGATGAAGAGTTGTAACACTGTGGAATGCTCTGTTGAAAAGCTGTATTACATTAGAAACTGTACCATTCAGGCCCACATTGAAAGTATCAAGAGTACTTATATGTGGCTGAAACTGTACTTTTCCTAATGTAATACACGTGAGATTTTATACCTGGGCCAGAAAAGACGTGCATTTGTTTTGCACATTGTTTGTTCTGACAAAACAAATCTTTAAAATGTATTTCATTTATATTTAAAGAATTAAAACGTCAGTCCACATTCGCTGGTTTGTGTGTCACTTTTTGTTTTCTTTCAACGACGTGGAAGCAAACAGCTACAATGTAAGGACACACATCACATTTTATTGCATCTAGTTTTTCAGTAAACAGTCACTGATACAGAGGACAAACACTGATTTACATACAGTAAGATGATTTATAAAAATAGTTTAAAAAATAGTATAAAATTTTGCAATTCAGCATCAATACTTGATTACATAGTAAATCCTGTAAGAAAGTAGACTCACACCGCTACTGTTGGAACACAACAGACGGCGTACGTTCTAACTACATCTGAATGGTTTAGTTATTAATGCTACTTGAAATGAAATGTTATAAATGAAATGTATGAAACGAAATGTATAAAATGAAATGCATAAAATCAGCTGTTCCTGTGTCTGGAATATTTCATCTTCCAAAGAGTCGAACACATTCACAGATCACTTTCAAACCGTTCTGGACCGAAGGCTCAACTTTTTCCTCTCATCCGACCTGCTGCAGGGGAATGATTACTCGCACTGTTTGGCTTTTAAAAAAAAAAAAAAATCATTAGGCGTGTACCAACAGCAGAGGGCTTTCACCAGCAATAAAACAGTGGAGAGAGGAATGTATTGCATGTCTGATGTGTGTGGGGGAGGTGAAATGAGCTTTAGACTTTGGCTTTCTTGGTGGGAGGCTCGGTGGCAGCGATGCGAGGCCCGACGGCTGCCGGCGTGTAGGGGATTCGTGTTGCTGTCACTTTCTTACCGATGGTCTCGATCTGTGGATGGAAAAAAAATTGGCAAACTGATAAAACATCCATTGTTACATGTCAGGGTTTGCATTTTTTCTTTCATTTAATGTGTGTACAGTGTGTGTGGTGTGTTTCCTGTCGGCTCACCTGGAAGCCGATGTTCTGGAGGTGAGGGTGAAGATGGTCCAGCACTCTGCGGCCGTCGAATATGAAGGCCGGTTTTAACATCTTCTTGTAAATCTTTTCATAGTCCAGTTCCTACGGAGGGATTGCAGTGTTATGACTGAATTTTATTTATTTATTCTGAGATCGTGTCATTTAGAAAGATGGTAGGAAACAATGAGTGATTGTGACCTTAAACATGTCCCACTCAGTGCAGATGACCAAAGCATGAGCACTCTGGCAAGCCTCATAAGGGTCAGAGGTCACAGTCACCAGCTCCGATACTAGGAAACAAAACAAAAACACATTTGAGTCAGTGAAGCGTCCTGCATCATCTGAACTAGTGATTACTTCATTTTAACAGTCAGACAAATAGGATAAATAAATGTTTTTTCCCTTTGGAAAAAAAACATTTAGCCAAGTAGGAGTTAATATTTATTATTAGAAAAGTACGTGGGTTATGCTAATTTCAAATTTTAGAATTTTGCCTTAAAGAGTGGGACAGATGAGTCACTGAATAACAACCAGAAATCATACTGTTCAATATAAACAATGTTTGGTCTAGAAGATGTTAGAAAATTGTGTTGAATTTATTATTATAGAGGGCTCCAAACACGACCAAATCTTCACCCTTTAAAGGGCCGGAACTAGTGATTTTTTCCATTTTTGCCTAGAGTTACTTAAAATATTAATCATCAAAACAGCCGACAACTTCCCTTTCTTGTCCCTTCTTTCTCTTTCCCCTCATACCCTGCAAACTCTATAATATATCCTCTGTATCAAAAAAATGCCAAAAACACACACTGCATTTGAACCTGGGTAAACACACACCTCTTTCTGGGTTGTCCTCCGAGATGCTGGGTTGCGAGAGGTCATGAATAATTTGCTCCTTGAGCACTTTGGGGTCGTAGATGAACAGCTTGGCTCCCTCGTCCATCAGATACTTAGAGATGTAGATACTGGACGACTCCCTGCGGTTGTGACACAAACACACAGAGTCAACTGAGATCAGGGCCATAGTTCACCTGAGAGTGTTGGCAGGTGTCTGGGTGGAGTAAAGTGTGTTTAACAGTGACGCTGCAGATTTTGTATGTACAAAGATTATATGCAGTGGTTGAAAGGGCCTTTGAGATTTTCCATACAAATATTGCTTAATGATTAACGTGATGTTCTGCCAGGTTGTGAGAGCGACATGAAAAGAGACCAACCTTGTGTCACCTGTGTCCTTTTTGAAAGAGAAGCCCAGCAGCGCGATCTTTTTACCGGTGACGGTGTTGAAGAGGCAGTCGATGATCCTGCAAGCAAAACGCCGCCTTTGGTACTCGTTCATGTCGATCACCTGAGGAAGTCACACACGGAGATTTGACAGTGAGGTGAAAATGGCGAGCGGAGGCCCTCGGGAAAAGGATAATTAGGTGCTCTCTTGTGTCTCACCTGCTGCCAGTAGGAGGCCACCTCAGGCAGGTTGAGGGCTTCGCACAGGTACACCAAATTCAGCACGTCCTTCTGGAAACAGCTTCCACCGAAACCTTAACAGAGAGGAAAAGGGCAACTCGGCGTTTAATCAACACGCACACAGAAGCTCACTGTAAAACAGCTGCTTGTGTTTCTTACCGACGCTGGCTTTGAGAAACTTGCTGCCTATTCTCTGGTCCATACCGATGGCCTTGGCCACCTCCTCCACGTCGGCACCGGTGGCCTCACACAGAGCGCTGATACTGTTGATGCTGCTGATCCGCTGAGCCAGGAATGCGTTTGCTGCCTACACGAGCACACAACACATTTTCATTGTTTGTTTTTAGATTGTTCTTATGATATTTACAAGAGCAGAGGCTACTCAAAGGAGGGCATGTGATCTATCACTCAAGAGAAAAGTCCTAGTCATTAGTCATTTTTTCAGTCCACCATGTTAAACATTTGCTTGAAGTGTCTTAAACGGGAGTTTGATACTTTTCTGTCATAGAAGAAACTAAACTGAAGTCTCACGGTAAAGAGATGGATACCATTATTTGGGAATCTGAAAATCTGATTTGCAAGATTAAAAACACACAGTCTTGAGACAGACAACTCACTTTTGTACTATTTGATGAATACTGAATGTGAAAAAAAAAAAAAAAAAAATCAGTGCACCAATATGATACATCTGCAATAAACTGATATCAGCTCATACACCTCATTTATTGCTTAAGCTCCATTAAGAACTGTGAAATGTGTGACCTCTGGGTCTGGGCTTTTGATGACACAATTCATTTATTGAGACAAAAAGAACTGGCAGAAGCAGCTCCAGGCTCACCAGTTTGGACAGCTCCGATGACCACGTGTTGGTGGTGATGATTCGTGCTTTGGGGACCCAGTGTTCATAAACGGCGCACAGCGCTCTGATTGCCCTTTGACCTTCGGCTGTTTCATCTCCGCCAATTAGGACGCGATCCGGCTCCTTCAGGTCCCGGACTGCAGTCCCTTCAGCGAGGAACTCTGGGTTGGAGAGCACCTAAAGTGGCGGCACAACTTTAGAAACTGGCAGAACAACAGACATGAGAATTTGTCTTGTGTCTTAGCACGTGATAATACACACTTGTAGGTTGAGGCTGGGCTTGGTGTTGGCATCAAATATCCGTCTTATGCTCTCAGCAGCTCGGACAGGCACCGTGCTCTTCTCTGTGACAATCTTGTAGCCATCAGACACCTCCACGATCCGTCGAGCACACGCCTCGATGAACTTGAGGTCCGCCGCACGACCCTTCCCCATCCCGTAGGTCTTGGTTGGGGTGTTCACCTGTGGGAGAAGAACAACCGTGATGATGGACTCATTTCCGTGTGAAGCATAAAAGATTTAATTATCTATTAAGCAGGTCAAACAGCAGAGACTGTGTGTGTGTGTGGGTGTTAACTGGTGGGCTCACAGATATAAACACGAGGTCTGCGTCCCTGATGGCTGAGTCGATGTCTGTGGAGAAAAAGAGATTCTTTCCTCTGCATGATTCAACGACCTCTTTCAGACCCGGCTGCAGCAGGAGGAAGTGGGGGGAAAAACGAGACAGGGAGGGTGTGTCAGTGAATGTGAAGGACAAACTTGGCGCAAGTAGTTCTCAATGACTACTCACTGACTGCCCTTTAGGAGAGTCATGATGATGTAACACCATGTGGCTTTGGTTGACGTAGAGAAGTTGTGACACAAAGAGGTCTGGAACCAATTTATATTTTTTTCAGCCCATGATGAGGTAATATTGGACAAAAACAGTGGTTGGAACAATTGCCTAGCTACGTCTGCTGTTTCAACACTGTTTTTGAATGTAACTAATGAAGCAAACAACTCCTCCTTTGAGATATGTGACTCTCAAAATGAGATTAGAACCACGCATGGCATATCGGTGTTCTTAATAAAATAGCCCTTGTTAACATTTCACCAGAAAACAGGCAGTTAATGCAGTTATAATGCTGTTAGCTCGCTGCCTTTGAACGCTGACATGATACCTCATATATGGGCAGAGTGTCCGAGTTCCAGGCTTTGATGCGGGACTCGTTGACATCCACGACCGTCACCGTGATCTCGGGACACATGTGAGCGATCACGCTGCACGTAGGGCCTCCTACATACCCAGCACCAATGCAGCAGATCCTCTTTATCTGAAACATCTGAAAACATAGAGAAAGGATAGAAAAAATGTGAGGCTTGAGACAGACACTGGGGTTTCGAAGCCAGAACTGATATAAAGATTTGAGTTTCTTAAAAAAGCCAACAATTATGTATCAGCATATAGTTATTTTTAAATCTATACACACATAAAATAAACAAACTATCTTGATACAGATGCATTTGGTAAGTTTTTAAAAGAAGTAAAACCAAGATAGATACCGAGTGGGAGTGTGGAAATGAACAGGTCAGTGCTTTTTGGCGGTCAAATTATGTCACAGTGACACCGTTTTTGGATAACCTGGAATCTATCTTGGCTTCACGAGTGGAAAGTCCAGTTTAAAGCCAATTTACAGGCAAATTATTCTTCCCCCTGTGCCTGTCGCAATCTTATATAATTTGAAGGGCTCCAATAAAAAGCACAACAAGTTAAACAAAAAAATACTTTCTAGCTGTGCTTATACCCACCTTCTGTCATTTCATGGTGAAGGCTCTAACTACTTTGAATTAACTAAAAAGAAATGACATCCTTCACCTTACACCTGTAAATGTGTCCTCCTACACTGGAAATCGCCTCAGACCTGATCTAATATCATTATTAGAACTGGAAAAATCCTCCTTTAAAGGTTGACTAAGATATTTTGATTATCTACAGTTCCCATTTCATAAAAATGCTTGTTTTGTTTGTCTTTGTAGTAGAAACATCATGTACTTGAGTTCTTTAAAGATGCTGAACAGGTTTAATTATGTGTACTGACTTTGTACTGTGTTTTGTGCTACAAAACATTAAAACATATCCACCACTATTGACATATCTGCAAAAACTACTCTTGACAGACACATGGATCTTAATCCTGAATATGTACTGCCCTGTGCAGATAAACTCGACATTAAACCCGTTCCCGTCCACCAGTCTTCACATTTTACTTTATTAAAGTTGCTTTTTTCTGACTGAACTATTTTTAATAACCCCACTGAACCACAGAAATTGTTCACCAAATTAATTGCCAAGATTGTAAAGGTTAAACAACAGGTTGATTAATCAACTAGTTGATCAACAGAAAAATAACCAGCAGCTACTTCAGCTATCAATTCATTCATTCATTCATTCTCAAGCAAAAAGCCAAATCTTGACTTGCTCAGGTTTCTGGGTGAAGAGGATTTGCTGCTCCTCTGCCTCATACAGGTTGGTTTCCTTAATAATTTTCAGTGTGGCATCAATGAGTTGATTAATTGTTATATGATAACTAGATTAATCTTTTTTTTTTTTTAAGAAACAGGTAAACCAAACCAAACAGGTAAAGTTTGGTTTGTGTCTACTCCTTGAATGTGTTTCTAAATCACCTAAACCCAAAGGCTTCACATGTAATGAGCCTGCAGGTCCACAGTCCGAGCCTGGCAGAAAATAAAGAGCCTTTTCATCACAGCTCAGCCACGTCCAACCGAGCAGGGATGAAAAATGAGCTTTTATATCTCAGCTAGTCCACCTCAGCTGTGACAGACAAGAGAGAAAAAGTCCCTGCCGGTCGACACGAAACACCGACAGGGACACAGTGAGGTTGGTTTGCCAAACAGCTTTTACAAACGGTGAGAAAAAGAGGAGAAAGCAGATGAATGGAGGTCTGTGTGGAAGTTAGCAGCAGTTAGCTAACGTTGCTTTACCTCTGCCAACTCGACACTCAACTTCAAGATGTTAGCTCCTGTCTTCAGGGTCCTGTCGACACAAACCTCGGGCCCGGAGCCGCTCTTCCGTTTTTACAAACTGTTAAAACAAACTTCGACCAGCGACCGACAGACAGACGAGTCTCACAGCATCGGAGCTCCTCTCACAACTTTTTCTCCTGCTGCACCTTTACCTAAACTGAGTCACTCCTCCGCCTCCTCCAGCACGCAGAGCGGCGGAAGTGATGCTGCCGCGACGGTGCCTTCAGAGTAAAAGCACTAAAACGCCCATATGGAAAAAAAGAGAAAAGTATATATATAAAAAAAAATAATGAAAAACATGTGAAATTATTTAATAATACCTTGCGTATCCTGAAAAAATGACTTAAAATCTCAAAACAATTACTTGGCTTTATTATTAAAATACACTGACTTATCTTTTAGATTAGATTAACTAATATTATTAGTATTGGTATTTTAAGATATCAAGTAATTCTATTCAGATACAAACTCAGTGTTTTGATAATGTTTCTCACTATTTTGAGATACTGGCTCATTATTTCGATAAATATTCTCTTCATGATTAGATTATGGCTCATTTAGATAGATTCTTTCTATTTTGGGTTTCAAAGTAATCATCAATCAAAAACTAACTATTTTGTAAAGCTTCTCATCCTCTCATCGTTTTGAGATACTAACTCAGTAATTAGATGAAGTTTATTTTGAGACACTAAGTGGTTATATTTTTCATTATAATAAGATATTAAGAACTTTCAGTAATGGTTTTCATAATTTTGAAATACTAACTCATTATTTTGAGAAAGCATCTTGTAATTTTGACATCCTGATGTCCATTCAACAGGGAACTTCATCCTCACATTTTTACAGGGACATGGTGACTGAAAGGACCTGTTTAAGACAGATGTCATGTTTCAACAAGCACCCAGCTATGTGGGAGTCTTTTATTAGATAATGGAGTAGCAGGTTTAACAGCAGGTCATAAAACATGGAAAGGTTTTAACAGCACTCATTCATTCAGACAATTAGGTTTCACCAAGTCTAAGCTGTAAATCCAAAAGCTTCCTTTGTGCTGAAATCTGTTTAAAGTTGTGTTGATATTACTTTATTGGGGTGTTGCATCACTTTGGACATTATCAAAGTTTTGGATGTTGGAAAAAAATCCAAGTGAAAATAAAAATAAAATGACCAGCATTTTTTAAATAAAATTAAATCAACAAACTACGTGACGGTTAAAATAACGATATCATAAAAGGAGCGATGAGTGTTAAACAGAACAGAAACAAACAGAAAAAAACACTTCACATGTAATTCAGCACCAGTTAAAAAGCAAACTTCAGAAATGTAATTATATAAGTCTCTTACAATCACATATCAATGTGTTCTCTTATTGCCGCTCTACATTCTAAGCATACTGCAGCATAAGAACAAAAAATATAAAAAAAATTAAAAGTCCAACTAGAGCTGCTGCCTAATACAAAACCTATATATAAAAAATATATCATTTAAAAGTGTGTTTTTTAAAACACACTCTGGGTATGAGATACAGCACAAATTGTAGACCTTCAAATGTGATATAAAACCTACAGGTGTTACAAGGGTGATATGCTACATTTCAACTTTTATTTATTAAATGGTATCGTTTTATTTGGAGGGCTCCATGGTGGAGGTGGACTCTCTTGGAGTATTGCTTGTATTCGTCTTTCCTCTCTTTGTCTCTTCTTCTCTAAATCTTTCCGTGCCTATCAGAAACAGGAAAAGAAAAACAATTATAAGAGATATTAGGTTTTCCATATGTCTTAAATATAAGCACTTCTTGAATTAATCATGGTCAACACGACTAATCATACTTACCAGCCAGTTTTCATACATTTCCAAAGCCATTTTATCTCTCTCTTCTTTCATGTATCGTTCTTCTTCTGCTTTGTTTTGGACTTCTTTGCGCTTTGTTGTGACTTTTTCATGGAGAACGTCTTCCTTCGTTTCACACCTCCATTATTTTAAGATAAAAAATAAATAAATTAAATAATTTCATTTGATAGTTTGGCGATGGAATGTGGCAGAACTTAAAGATTTGGCTGCCATCTAGTGGTTGATCATTTTAACACCCAAACAGGTGGGTGTGTGATGTGGTAGCGCTGTTAGATTGATCCCATATGAAACTACTTGATAAGCACTACTTCTCTTCTGTGAAAGTTTGAATACTTAATTTCAGACCCCAGTAAGTCAATGTTATATGACAATTAGTGCTATTCTGCCATTCTAGCCACTAAATGAGAGTAATGTGTAAAGATTGGTCGTCTTCTGGGTAGAAAAAGAGGGATTCTTATTATCATATCTTAATATTATATTATATCTTATTCTTATTGTACAGCCACTGTGAAACCATATTGATTCTGCTGTTAAGGCAATACAGTCTGTGTTTTCTTTCTTATGTCACTCATCTGTCTAAAAAGTACAAAACATATGAAAATGTGTCACTAGAGGTTCATGTTTTATCACAGCTTAAATTTAAGCTTAAGATTTACACTCACCAGTTAGAAAAAGCAGATTTGCTGTCTCTCTTTCTTTCTTCCTCCTTTTCCTGCTTTTTTAACTTAAGTTTATTTTCAGCTTCTCTTTGTTTTCTGAACTTTTCTTTGAGGAGATGATCATGCTCACGTTTCCATTTTTCAAACACCTATAACAGTTACAACAATAATAATTAACCTCACGTCCTCCCAACTGAGGTGCTTATTGTATGTTTCAGTAGATCATCAACATACCTGTTGAGCAGATTGTCTTTTTTCTTCTTTCTCCTCAGTCGCTTTTTGCTCTTTTGTCATCATATCCTTCTTTTTTTTGGCTTTTACTTTGAGAACCTCCACTTTCTTTTCTTTCCAGGCCTCATATGATGCAACAGCATCTTCCTTTCTAGATTCTTCTTCCTGTTTATTTTTTCAAGCAGTAAACGTATATGTTACAACAACCTACTGTGTGTTTCATCTGACATTCTGTATTTCCAATTTACAAAAAAGATCAGTCACCCTTTTCTTTTTTTCTTTTAACATTTCCTCTTTCTTCTTTAGTTGCATGTTCTCTTTCCACTTCTCCTTTTTCTTCTGAAGCCACTCCTGTTACAAGTACATGACAACAACAATATTAATATTAACAATAACTTTCTCTATACAACTCTTAAAAATCAACTTAAACAGTGATTTATAATGAAAACATCTTTACTTGACTGTGAACAGATATTCTCTCTGAAATAATCTTCAGTCAAAGATGAAAAAGGAGATTCCTGCCTCCCAAAGATTGGCAAGATGACGTAACACTCCTTTTAATTTTTTATTTCATTACACCAGCAAAAGAACAATATTTGTCTTTATAATCCATTCCTCTTAAATGACAATAATGAAATACGATCTGGGAATAATATAAAATGAAAATGATGAATGGAGAGTTTAAGGACTACACAGGCTGTCACTGACCTGGTAAATGGCGGCTCTGAGTGAATCTGCTGCTTGTGGCTGGGACTCTTGCAGTGAGACTTTACGATCCAGAACTTTGAGGCTTCCCAAATACTTTGACTCCACATTTCTGGAGCACACACTCTGAGATCTCTGAGTGCTCTTGGAGTGGGAGCTTGATGTCCTGGTTTAAATAAAATGATGGTCAGCAAGGTTACAGTCCTGTTGAAAGTACGTACTGTTGCATCCTGTTTACATACCTGGTATCAAATGATTTTTCACGGACATGTGAGAGTTGATTTCCTGAGTTTTGCTGAGAGAAAACAATGCACACATTAAGTAAGATTAATAATTATCTAAACAAGAGACAGACAACATGTGACTATTCCTGTCACACCTGAAAGTGAACTTACATGAAACTCCTCAAATGGTGTGGAGTACCTTCTCTCTTGTTCTCTGCTGTCATCAGAAATGAAGCCATCTAAAATGATAAATCAAATATCATGCTTTACAACACAATAAAATAAAAGTTACTACTACAGTTACTACTTTCCCTGCGGGAGTCCCAAAGGGATCAGTAAAGTCTAGTCTAAGTCTACCTCTAGATCCAGAATCAACCGTGGACTTGGTGAAGAGCTGTGACTGTTCACTCTTGCTTGAAGGGCTGAGGCTACCTGAAATGGCGTGATCGCCGTCTGTCCACTAGGTGATGAAACAGAGCAACAAACACGCACAACTTTAAAATACTGAATGATCGAGCAACAAGATACACACATGTGGACTGAGGCTCTTACGGTAATGTTGCTGGACATATCGGTGGACAGTGGAATAGATTCAGAAGAGGTCTGGGGTCGGCTGAGATCCTGAGATTCAGCATCCTCTGTTATCTTTTCCGTAGCCTGGAGACTCAATCCCAGAGTCCTCTGCCTCGGTTTAGGCCTGGGTGGCTCCTTCTCAGCAGGACTTTCTAAGAAATAGCAGTTTATGGCGGTTAACATTTATATCTGCACAAACTATTTAGATATTGCTGAGTATGTTCTTATAAAACTGAACATGTAATGTGCTCTTGGTGACGGACCTGCTGAGGACACTTGCTTGAGATCAGCTGATGATAACTGTGGAGTCTGGGATCTTTCTTCCAAAACAGAGTCGCTCTTCTCCTCAGGACCTGGAGTTTCCATCATGCTGCTGTCAGACGGTAAAGGCAAAGGCATGTCTAGGAGAGTATCGTCCGATGTCTGGTATGAAAGAGACTTGCTTGAGCTCTTTCTTGTGATCTGGCGATCCGTAGACTCCACATCGCTGTCCTTAAGCCGTGTGTCATCTTTGCTAACATTTGTGGAGCGCTGGGAAGAAAGTGAGTTGTTATGACTGTTACGTCGACTGGTAGAGGAGTCAGGTGGCTGATTTTCACACGACTCTGATGCCGTTGTGTCCTCTGAGGGAGAGCCGTTCCTTTGGGTTTTCAGAAATGAGACTCTCTTGGGCTTGGTGTGTTTGCTTTCATCGTCCGAGATCTCAAAGTCATTGATTTTGACCTTACCCTTCCCAGCCTTGAATGTGTTGCCTTTCTTTTTTCTTGATTTGAGGAGCTCATTCAAAAAATCTGTGAAATATAAAAAGAGAGAGATAGAAACAACAATTAAACTGCATTTATTTGAGCTGACAAAACCAGGGATGGCTGCTGACCAACTGAGCAAACTCCACCCACTGAGGGAAGCTGAGAGCTGTGGTTGAAATGAAAAAGGAAAGGTTAGTAGAAGAGATCCTGAGTATTGTTTGGGGGGGTTAAACTACTGCTGAAAACGTTCACACTGAAACTTGTTTTTTTTTATTGTTTCTTTTTCTTGAAAAAATCTCTTTACAATTTCTCAATCAACTGTGAACCATAGTTGTTTGAATAAAAGTACAGATTACCTAACAAAAAGTGGTGTGAAAGGAAGTATACATGGCTGCTTAAAAGGAGTAAACAATCCTCCTCATCATCATCATCCTTCATTAGACACACATAAATGTGATCACAATTACAATGTAATAAAGACTAAAGAGATTAGACTACATTCTGGAGAAATTACGGACAAGCCAGTCTGTATATCTGATGCTCTGCAGTCCTACCGTCTTCATCCTCAATGAAGTCGTCAGAGTATCGGTCTGTTTTTGTTTTGCTCGCCCTGGCAGAGACAGCAGCCTGAAGCTCATCCTGGAGAGACACATGAGGTCGCCATGAGGGTTCATTCGTAAATGTCTTTAACACACTCACATCTTAATCAACAGGGAAGTGAAGTTTTTACCTGAAAGGTCGTCCTTTTCGATGTTTTCGGGCTTTTCGTGTAAGCCAGAGTCCCAAAGTCTCGACTTGTCATCCTGAAAACTACAAATACCTTGCTTTCACGGGGATTAGCATGCTAGCTAGTATTCGCTAAATTCACTCTAGCAGGCGGATACCGGGTTAATATTAGCGCTGAATCACCATTGTGCAAACTCTGACAGACACATGGTTGTTGTCTGGTTAAATAAACGCCGTACAGAGACTTATAAACGCTAACTCTGCAGACTAAAGCCACACTGACACAGCTACAGCGGGCAACGACTTGTTGACGGTAACCGTGGAAACGTGCAGGACATTTCCGGTACAAGACTGCGCATGCTCAGAAGACTGCCCTGGTCTGCAGGAGTTTGAGGGAATTTTCTGCTCTTTTTATTTTTGAGGCATCAGGTACAGCTCAACAGAACAACCAGAAGTGATCTTTATAAGTTAAATGAGTTACCCTGCTGGTAATACTTGGGCTACATACTTTTTAATCTACATACATCATTCAAGCAATAATAGAAGACATATTTAGTAAAGTAAATAACAGTCCTGCATTTAAAGTATGTAGGCTGAGTGTATATTAGCATGTATTTCATTGTTATTGTAATAAGTGTTTATGAAGTCTATCTTTTATCTAGCATGAATTTAACTATGTAATACCTTCTTATCCTCTATCTTGTTTGTTGTGTTTTGTCACATTTGACCGTTTGACTTTTTTGCCTTTATTTTAATGTGTCCAAGTATTATAAACAAAACTGACCTAACTTATTGTGTACATCCATTATTTATGCGCACTCATGTTTTCTGATAAACAGATTCCACAAAATGTGTCATTGTGTCAACTTACAACTTTCAAACTAAAGAGCTGTGTGAGAGAAGTATTTTGGGAAGGTGAGTGTTGACTCACAACATGAAGGTAACAAATCAGCTGGAGCTGAAAGGTGCATTCCTGGTGGCATGCTGAGATGAACCGGTAACAGCCTGCTTACTCAGGACCTGATGCAGGGCCACTATGTCTTTGCTGGGTAGATTTTGAAGCAACAACAGAATGGTACTATTTATCATGATGCAGTCAATTGAAACACCTCATATGAATAAACAGTCTACATTGTATTATTATTATTATTATTATTAAAGACAGGCATCTACAAAGCATCTGCTTGAGGTTTGGATGCTTCAGCATAATGTACCTACAAGTATCAACAACAAAAGCTCGAATTAGTCTAATCAATGTTTTTATTTTTTATGTTGCATTAATGGGTTGCTAATATGATGCATGAACATGTAGGTACATTTTAATTATGTGGCTCAGCAGATGGTCATATGTAATCATGTTTGAAGATAATTTCCAGCTTTGTACAAACGTAATTATTATGTCAAATGTTTTCCTACAAAATGTGTAAAGTATTTTAAAATGGAAATACCTAAAAATTGTACTTATGTGCAGTTCTCAAGTAAATAATCTTAGTTACGTTCCACAACTGGTTTTGTACTATAATTGTTCCGTTTCAATTTATGGACTGAAATGAGAAAAATATGCAGATAAAATAATAAAATACCCAGAATTCAGCACTGCAGATGTATATGTTGGCAAGACTTTCTCAGGTGTTGAAGTATACAACAAAACCAGGTCAGGCTGTAAGACTGAATCCTTTTTATTTTTTGTTTTGTTATAGGAAAAGTGCATAGTTGAAGCCCTTTTTCTCTTAGACAGTAACAGTGTAAATCAAGGTCTCCTGTGGTACCAGATAGTCCATGTGTTCATCTCAACAATCTAATACAGCTTCCCCCCTTAATTATATACAACTACTTATGGTTTATGTAACTTTTTCCTTCCTTATATCTCCTTCCTGCCATCTTCAGAGTCTACACAGATGTAGTAAAAGAATAATAAAAATACATATCAGAGAGGACATTTGCAGTTATCGAAAGAGAGCCAGTGCAAAGACTGTTGAGATGAACTCAGACCATATTCAGGTTATGAACTCAAGCATTCAAGAAAGACTCTTCGATTTTAAGACAAATCTGTGTCATTTCTAACATCACAGGTGCCCTGGAGGATAAACCAGGGCCTGGAAACACTTTAATATCCAGGTTTCCATGAAAGGGGCATAACAAAGACACTATTAATGACTAGAAGAACAGGAGACCCTCCATCATATACGGCAATCCAATAATGACAACATAGATATATATATATATTAAAAAAACACCTACAATAATGCTCAATTTTTCTTCAGATTGTATCAAAGGAGATTCTCATCTGTAACTTTGAGGCTGTAGATTGTGTTGCTCTTGTCCTGCGTTATAAATATCCACTCACATTTACATGCATGGTTAAAGAACAAAGCAACATTGTTGACTGTAGTGGTCTGCATGACATGTTTCATTATTATTCTGTCTCAACCTTTAATCCAGCTGAGAAACCTTCTGTAAAATCATTTCAATGTAGAATAAATCACTTATCTAGCCGAGCTCAGGACAAAGTGAAAAATCTACAGATTGTGTGAGAAAGTGACTCTGTAGTACAGAGTTCACAGTAATGAATTATATGAATTATTAAGATACCACGGCTACTACTGCAGATCATTCCCCGATCCTCTTCCCAACACAAATATAAAATAAAAATTACCTTTTTCAAAAGAGTTTGCTCTCTAAATGGGAATTGAGACCAGAATTATAAATTCACATTGGCACTGCTTGAAGATGCATCTTTTCTTGTTCCTTTTTGAGATACCGTCACACAGAAGTTGTGATGTAGAAACTTTGGATTGGATCCCAAAAATCACAGACTGCTGTGAGCTCCCGGTAAGAAAACAGCAGGCCGTCATTTAGATGACTGAACCAGTACAAACACACCTTCAGAAAAAAGGAACCGACATACCACAACAAAAGTGCTAACAAAATATGATTATCTGCTACGAATAAGTCAGTATACAATTATCATTTTTAACTACAAAACAATTACAGTACACGGAATCATCTTTACATGATTATAACTTATTTTGCTTGTGCTGAGTATATTGTTTTACAATGACGACACTGTATCTGCAATTCAGTTCATTCCAACTTAATGAAATGAGTTTAAAACGTGAAAATTGATATTATTAATATTTTTTTAAGATCAGTCGCTACCTACTGACTACAGTAACCAAACCAACCGTTATTTTTAGAGGGACAGAAACGTTATTGGAAATATAGTTCATGTAAGAAGACTGGACTATTTGCTGGCAGGGGCGAGTATCTTATCTAAGTGAGGCCTGGATGTAAACACAGGAAAGACAAGAAGAAAAAAAAACAATATGCCATGTTGCCGTAAACTAAATTCTATTTCTGACTTTAATTGAACCATATAAATCTATTCAATGTAAATCTGCTGGTTTAAATACACTGTTAAAGCATTGCGTGATATGACATCATTACTGGCACTATTTAGAGATGTAACTTCGAAAGTGGAAAGTGGGGAATGTTTTAGTTTGAGTCTGAAGGACCCGCCACCCTCCATTACTCAGCGAGCACTCAAACAATTTAACTGCCAAAAAGGGATTTCTCCGCTGCCCCTCCCTCCTCCCCCACATGACTCATTCCTTCATTTTGAGTTCATGTCTGAGTTTCTGCAGATCAGCACCAGGACCGGGATCAGGGGCCGGCTCAGAACGATGCCACGCCTTCTGATTAAAGACTTGGTGAATACCGCAAAAAATACAGCTGATTCATCAACATGCTGATACATATGGCCGAAATTATCTGTCTGGAATACACACGTTATTTTCTCTCAGTTCATTCATATGATGGAAGAATTACGTTTTTATCTGTATTTATTCAATTCCATGAGCAAAAGTTTTACTTTAAGATAAACTGACTGAATCTCTCTTGTTGTCAGAAACAACCAAAGCCCAAAACGATTTATGATGTCCGTTTACGTAAGAGGAAATCCCAATTTCTGACCTCTACATATTTTCTAACTTTGAAACTTGAACTTTCAAACTCATATTTGTATTGGCCTCATCAATCCAGAAACAGTTGGGCTCCAACAGTAAAGGACTCACACACAGATCCACCCCAAAACACAAGGGCATGAAAAGAGGAGGGAAAAAAGAAAGTAAAAGATATTTGAATGAAGGCAGGAGAGATGGCGCCGTCCTGGTCACAGTAACTAGCTCACTGTGCAGCTCCGGTTAGAGCGGATGGGTGAGTGCTGGTTCTTCGGCTCCAATGTTAGTCAATAGGTGGTGCTGGAGGCTCTCTTGCGTCGCTCTGCAGAGCAAGACAAGAACATATTGAGTCTTAACAGCAGGAAAAAAGAGAGAGGGTGTCATAATAAGGAGCACATCTGGAAACTAATACTGTCTAAACAACTAATCAAGCTGTAACATCAGCAACTGTTCATTTGGTTGTATAGGTTGAGGGTCTGAATCTCTGTTACAAACTCTAGTTGTCGTCACAGAACAAATATTTCGTTTCTGGTTCCTCTTTTTGGGAGAGAACTGGTCTATATCTTGAACTGAAAACTTCCAAACATAGCAACTGCATAAATGAAATGCATATTACAGTAATAGCAGATGTGTAAATAATAAAATTAATGCAGGCTGAATTCCATTTATAGCTGCTTCAGTTTCAGGGTCCTGGTGTTGTCCAGACTGAGGACAGTCATCAATGTCATGAGCACTCATGCTGCTCTGAATACAATGAGTCAAAATGTCTGCTGTGATAGAGGCACTTAAAAAATAAAATGTGACAACAACAAGAAAATAAACCAAGAAAAGAAAATAATAAACTATGGGTATTTGTGGTGGTGGATGCAGGATTGGTCAGTCATAAGACTATAACTATAACTTAAAGCGTTTCTCAATGTTTCTTCTTTGATAGTTCTATTTATAAAAGACAGACCTAACTAGCGTTCAGGATATTAAGTTTCGCTTTAGCTAATATTTCTACTTCTGTAGAATTTTTTCTGTAGAATTTTGTTTGCAAATATGTATTAATACAGGGTTATAGTTTTCATGAAATGATGGATTTTTTTTTCAATTTTATCTTAGTAAATCACCCTATAGGCTACCTCTGTCACATTCAGTATCATGGGAAACTGATTTTAAAGCAGCTGAACTGAATTTTTCATGGTGTGCTGATTTTCGACAAAGTGTAGTGATTCACCAAACATAAGGTTACGCTTTCTCTCTGCCTCACTTCTCGCTGCAAGGAGACAGCTGTGTTGGGAGGAGAGCAGACAGCAGCTCGGGAGACGGACTTGCAGTTAGCAATTGAAGCAACTTGGATTCAGTCAGAGCGAACCACGGTGCTGTCTCATCTGATGTCGCGGCAAAAACCAACCCGCTGACAGGCATTATGAATTACTATAAGAAACTAACAGAAATGGCCAATCTTTTTCACTGTTGGCCTAGTTTGCTTATGTAGGTCATATAGAGGCTTCGATATCAAATTGAGACTGTTTCATAACCAGTTTAAAAACTCCAGTGAATACGTTTAAGTGAATTCTCTTCTACTTTGTGTTAAAATGTTGAGGTAAACAGAGGCAGAACAGTGCCAGTGTTTAAAATTCAACTTATGTAGGCGTGACTGTGATTAGTACTGACGTTGTGGGGTCCACTTGGTTTGCCTGGGGGACGGGGACCCCTGAGACTGGATGGGCGCAACAGGAACAGCAGCAGAGCCAGCACCACCCATCCCATCAGAACCATGGGGAAGGTCAGGTCGCCTCCTCCGCCGACCGGTCCGCTGGGACCTGGCACTGAAAACAAACACACCTTTGCACTTCACACATGAAAGCAAAACAAATACTTCTCATCTGAGAGTGTTGCCATGCTTCCACATGATGCAACACACTGTTAAACGATCTAATGTGATCATACATACATTCCTGAGGGCAGTCTGTGTCTGTGCAGTAGGACTGAGATTGCCTGAGCTGAAAGAGAAATTAAAGAAAGAACAAAGCGGATGTAACACTGTAGAGGAATCTGACAAATAATATTATTCATTCTTCCACTGATTTCTTATTTACTCTGGTCACTGCAGCTCTTATCTACGGAGACGAGCTCTGAGAGCACCTTGTTACATCAGGTATGCAAACACATGACCCACTCACAGCTTACTGTTACCAAAAGCACATTTTCACATATGGATGGTGCAAAGCAACCATCTGAGCTCTGTCTGCCTGCCTCTTGAAATACACTGTTCTCTTCTGAGTAGCAGATGTTGTGCAAATTCTTTCGTTATTTGGACAACACCCTTTTCCTGCTTCAAGCAAATCAGAAAACCCCCAGGGTGGCTTGAAGCCCTGAACCAACAGCAGCTCGCCATGCAGGTTACACCTGTGCACAAAAGAGCCAATGAGGTCGTCTGCAAACAGAAACAGCCATATAAAGTCGTATTATTTCTTTATATGCTTCAGTAATTTTGACCTCATCTTTTAAAAACACACTTTACGTTAACAAGAGCCGGGGAATACTAACAAGCTCAGAGCAAACCCGACAGCGCGCAGTGCAACAGAGTGTGGCGTCTTTGCGTGGCAGAACTGATAGGCTCTCGAGATAAACACAGAGCAGGAACCAGGATATGTTGATTCAGTGTCAGTCGGCGGCTTGTCATTTCCTTCCCTACAGGCTGTCATATACTTGCCAGCTGTTTCTCATGTCAATCTCTTTGCTTCCGTCTCTCGACTTGGAGAGATATTTTTACTTCACACTGCATACTTTCAATACTTCAACCTGTCCCTGAACCTCGTCTCACTCATAATCAAAGTCTGCCACTTAAAGACTTCAACTGACAGTAAGAGCCCCTCGGTCCCATTACTTACCAGGTTGATGAGTCGCCTCATAGCATACTCGTGGGTGCAGACGCACTCACAAGGGTCAAAGCCTCCCTCTGCCATTTCTCACCAGACGCCGTCCGCCTCTGAGCAAAACAAAAGTTCGCTATGTAACCAGGACATTCATGAACAAGCGAGAGAAACCTAATGCTGCCTCTTGTCAGTGCTGCACTCTATTGTTGCACAGGCACAGAGAGATTAGAGGGCGGAGACTGCTCAGTTAAAGACTGTCAGCAGACTCTGTGGCTCTCTATTATCTTGCATTATGTAGGTGTTTGTTAACAGTGAGAACGGTCACAGTTTTCTCCGTACTTGTGTTTGCATTTTGGGAGGACCTGCCAAAAGGCACCATATGCTGCTCCTCCAAGGCATTTGAACTCTATAACACTACAATGAAACTACGTTAACAGTGAACAGTAAGGCGTCAGATGACAATCTGATATTCATGGGACAATGTGACTCTTATTCCATACATGCAAGAATCAAGTCATTAAATCACTGAGAGGCTAATGTCAGCTCAACAAGGGAAAACAAGCAATTATTAATGTGACAAATTAAGGTTGTCTTGCAGAATTTTCAATGTCTGGATTTTTTGGCTCTTTCTTTTTCATCACACCCCTTAAAATGAAAAGATTACATGCACAAACATTTATCCCTAGAATTTTTATCTGTAAAGAAAAAAGACAGCACAGCAAATTTTTTTTCTTCCTTTTTTCACTGTTTTCTTCTTGTAGTTTTCACAGCTTTACCTTTTTTGATTTCTGCTGATGGCTGACTATAAAGCTCTGTTTTTGTTGGAGTCACTGTTTATTATAACCTCATGCACATCTGTGGAATAGCTCTTCTGCCATTCCTTGTCATTTATTAGCCACCCTGTTTACCTGCAGCTATTTGCAATAATTGCAAATATTTGCGATAAGCCGGCCGGGCCAATTTCTCTGTATATCTCCGGTTCATATAAATGTCCTGTGCTGCTGCTTCTTCCTTCACTACATTTCTAACTTCAACGATAAAGTAAAAAAAAAACACTCTTCTCGACCCCAAAACCGATGAAAAACACAAGACTGCCACTGCATATTAACTAAACACATTCGTAGTTTTACATTTTGACTCAGTCACTCGCTCACTTTCACCCGGAACGAGGCAAAAAATCAAAACATGCGAGTACACGTTATATTTTCCAGGAGAGGCTGCCTGCATATTTCTGGAGTGACGAACAAACGCAGCGTCCAAATCTTCTCGGCCCTGCTGAGATAAAACCACTGGGCAGACGATACTCTCACTCCTCATCACACACAAACCTTGACTTTTATACCACATCTTTCTCCAACTCATTTAACCTCCTAGCTTCTTCGTGCTAACCTCAGCTAACGGAGAGAAAACTCGTCTGTCTTTTTTTTCTTTCATACACCAACTGTTTCTGTCAATGCCAGTTTAATTGGAGGCGGAGGTACAGCACACGGGGCTTACCTGAGCTGTGTAGAGGTTGATAAATGTTGGTGAATGTCTGAGGAGGCCTGAACTGCTCTGTTGTCTTCGTCAGTCTGCAGACATGTCTGTGTTTAGACTCCTGCACGTGAGCCAACCAGCTAATTTTCACGGCTGACATCCGGGAACCGGGTTGAGGGGCGGGCGCAAGAGACGACCTGATCATCTCTCATTGGTCCAAACGTTTGACGGGTGGGCCTCTCAGCCAATTAGAGTGGGAAGCGATTCTAACGTCTGGATAGTAAACAAACAACCCAAAAAGGAAGATGTGCTGTGATTCAACATCTGGACAGTGGTGTACTCAAATGTACGCGGTTGGAATGTACATTTATTCAAATGCTACACAAAGAAGTATAATGATTTCAAACGCGTAACTGAGTGTTTCAATTTGATGCTACTTTCTGCTTCAAAACTCTTCAGAAGGATTAGAATCAGAGTCAGGTTCATTGTCAAGTACGCTTCCTCATACAAAGAATTTCTCTTCATATGTGGTGTAAAAAATAAAGACATAGTAAGTAGAAATGCACTTTTACTCCACTACAAATATCTGACAACTGTAGTAACTTTGCAGTTTCAAAATGTACATGCAGGACATTACATACAATATAAAATAAAATATGATGCATTAGCATGCTGCATATTTAGTTGCAATCTTGCACTAGATACAACTTCAGAATACTTATTACACAATAATCTAATACGACTACTAATAATAATCTGCTGATATAATATATTAAAATATAAGGCTAAGAGGGGTCATTCTGCTTCATAATGCTTAATTTGACTTCAGTAACAGGTTGAATGAAGGACTTGTAACAGATTATTTTTGTTTATGTAAAAGGTCAACACTTCTTCCACCACTGACAATATAGAAAGATACAATAGAAAATAAGATATTAAAAACTTTTTAAAAAACTTTTTAAAAACTTAAAGTTTATTCCATTTTGCATAGCTGGATTTTTTTCAACAATCATCCTGTCTGTCGGTCAGTAAAAAGTGTAATGTGCTATAGTGGGTGATGTTTGTTTATTTTACTGCCATACTTAGTAGCTCACAATTTCACATAAACATTGTCAAAAGTGTATATGTGTGTGTATATATGTAAACAATAACATTTGTAGACAATACAACAATATGATTACTGTCACAGGATGGTATATGCATGTGGTTTGTGGATGGATTAGACAGTGAACACAGGGGTTGTGAAAGATACTGTAAAATACCAGCACCTCAAAATTTAGCACAGTGCAGTACTTGGTTACATCTCTCTACTGAATCTGTCTGTCCTCATTATTATTTCTTCACCTATCAATCAGCTTAATTTATGTCTAAACTGTGAAAAAAGAGAAAATATTAAGTTGAGGAGCCAGAGATAACTGAGATGAAGCAGTTTTATCATTACTTTTATATTCTACCATTTTAATCCGAATAATAGTAATTAGGAAAACAACTGTGTAAAATCACCACAGTAAATATAACACTAAAACTAACCATACAATAGAATATACAAAGAAATTTATTTCTGTCGAAGTAGAAGTGGTAAATGTGACGTGTAATGTAGTAATAAATATATACAAAGATGTAAACAATAGTAAGAGATTCTGAAATGTATATCATCCAGATAATAATCTAAAAAACTGTTAGGCTGCCCATCACACCGCACAGTCAGATGTTAAATTCCTGTGGCTGAATGAATGAAGTTACCAGTGCTATAAATCACATGCGTTGAGCACATGATGCGAAATGTCCTGAAGGCAAGTTTCAAAAGAGACACGCACCACAGTCCATTAATAAAAGTTCTAGTTTTTACTCCATTTATCTCTCCCTCTGTTTCTCTCTCTCTGTCTGTCTGCATGTTCTGGACGGACTGACGAGCAGAGCAGATCAGAGGCAGGCAGGCAGGCGGTGGATGGCAGCTCTGAGCTGAGAAGAAGCGGCGGACGGTGAAAGTGAAACGAGGTAACTGTGAGAAAGCAGTCCCCCTCCTCCTCCTCCGAAACAGACAGACAGAGAAGGACAGACAGGCTGACAGAGGGTAAGAGAGAGAGAGAGAGAGAGAGACAGGCCCCGGGTCTTGCTTCGAGCCAGCAGCGGTCCAGCAGCCATGGCTAACATCGCGGTCCAAAGGATCAAGAGGGAGTTCAAAGAAGTTCTCAAAAGCGAAGAGGTGTGTGCATGTCGCTTTGTTTTTAAGCTTGAATTCAACCTCCTTGTTGTTCGCTTTCTTGGTTGTTTTTATCTGTGTGTGTGTGTGTGTTTGTTTGTGTGCGGGGTGTCTGTCTCAGTTAAAATGTACAGCTGTTATGACAGAGGGGGGGTCCCGGTCGTGGTGGAGCTTCAGCGGCAGGTCAGGCCTCAGCTCGGCCGAACCTCACGTGTTGTTGTCGGCCGCGTGTGTTCAGGAAACACCGGGGATTTCCCAGCTCGCAGGCCCTCATGTCCCCAAACACACAACACCGCACACATTTGGCTAATAACTCCCGTTAGCCCACATTGTTTGTGACAAAGGACACACAAGATACAGGATACTTTACCTGTTTATTAGCAGAAATGAGTAAATGACAGTTCGGGGTTAGCAGGGTTTAGCTTGTAATTTTGACATCTCATCCACAGCTAGCATTAGCCTGCTGTTGTTATGATGTAACACTCACTAGCCTCACATATCTGTTAATCAACTTTTGGTTTCAATAGCAGTAGGTTGCTGTTGTTTAAAATGTGTGTTTTGTCTCGTTGAGTCATGTCATTGTGTGTGTTTGTAGTTAACTTTTACTAGCTTGGCTGTGCAAGGAAGCTATCCATGTTGCTAACGTGCTCCAATGTTCTGCAGGACTTTGTTATAAGCTAATTATTTTTTGTTTAACTGTAACTGATGAAATGTTGAATCTCAGACAGCCAGCTTATGTGTGTGTGGCTTTACATTTGTGCTTTTAAGTGAGTGGTTTCTTCCTTGACAGAGACGTGTCCAAACACATGCTGACAGTCTTATGAAATGACAGGCTAGCTCACTGTGTCCCTCTCATTTGTCTCACAGACGAGTAAAAACCAGATAAAAGTAGATTTGGTGGATGAGAACTTCACAGAGCTGAGGGGGGAGATAGCAGGACCCCCAGATACACCATATGAAGGTACTGTCACACACCAGCATTATAATGACCTCTCAGATGTGATTGTTGCAGTACTTTAATGCTATGTTGTTTTTTTTCAATCTTCCCAAAGGTGGCAGATACCAGCTTGAAATAAAAATCCCTGAAACCTATCCTTTTAACCCTCCAAAGGTTTGTGACCCAGTATCTTTCATCTGGTATCATCTGCTGTGTACGTCCTCGGCCTCTCTCTTTGTCCGTGTCACTCTTGAGTGCTTTTACATGCATGCTGTTACTGAACCCTGGTTCAGGTTAATTGGTACTAGATTTTTAATGGACAAGGAAGTTTTCTTGATATATTGATGTAAAAAAGATAAACATAGTAAGTAGACAAATACAATGGGAAAAGTAATGTCAGAGGTAGAAGTGGTGAATAATAATGTGACAATCCACGTGTTAAAATAAAAGTAAAGAAGGGGTCATTTTTTTCACTCATATGTCATGTGCAGATTATATCTCAAATCTAGGACTGATTAGATGGTAATTTTATGTTACAACATCTATCTATCTATCTATCTATCTATCTATCTATCTATCTATCTATCTATCTATCTATTTATCTATACATGGTGATATAATCCACTTATGAAAATATGTTGCCAAGCTTTTCTTGGATAAAATAATCAGAGAAGGATGGTTGTTTTTGGCTTATCCAGTGAATGAAATACCAGACAATTGGTCTATGAAATTAATGCAAAAATCTTTGTCTAATTCTGATTAAATCTAATTGACTATAGCATTGTCAACAATAGCTAAATACACTCAGAGATGTGAAGTGAAAACTACCACGGTCTTAACAGTGTGATCATATCTATGACTCGAGACATTTTACAATACAGAACGTCATCCTGCCCAACCTACTCCAAACAAGCATATGACTCAACACCAGGATACAAGTTTCTCTCCATTATCATGCCATTTCATCCTAATAATCTCTCACGTCTCTCTCTTAGGTGCGTTTCATCACTAAGATCTGGCACCCTAACATCAGTTCCGTAACAGGAGCAATATGTCTGGATATTTTAAAAGACCAGTGGTGAGTGAGACGTATTTGAACCCTGTAAGCTTACTGTACTCCATGTTCAGTCACCCCTCCCCGACTCAAATGCCATTAAAAACGATTCTCCACTTACCTGCTCCAACTTTTAATCTGTCTCACCCAGGGCAGCTGCAATGACCCTGCGGACGGTGCTGTTGTCTCTACAGGCTCTCCTCGCTGCAGCAGAACCTGACGATCCACAGGACGCGGTAGTAGCAAACCAGGTGAGGAAAAACAGATGTTTGCCCTGGTTTTGATGTAACAAAGGCAGCGTTTTATGTTCTGATGGGACTTTAAATTAAAAAGTCAAACATGACAGTGCAATGGAAGTTTTTGAGGAATTATATTTTGTTAGCAGTGTTTTGTTTTTGCATGTCTCTTATGTTTTTTTTCTTTATATTTATCCGTGTTGTCTGATCTTTCCCTCGTCCTCTGCAGTATAAGCAGAACCCAGAAATGTTCAAACAGACTGCAAGGCTGTGGTCTCACGTCTATGCTGGCGCTCCGGTCTCCAGTCCTGACTACACACGCAAAATAGACAAACTCTGTGCCATGGGCTTCGATAAGGTCAGTATCACTTTCTGATGTCATTGGACTGTAAGATAAACCTCACATGCTGTGGGACATAAGAGTTAACCACTTAACCCTCGGGGCGATTTTATGTGATAAATTTATGCTAATGAAAATTGATAAAATATGATTTAATAAGTTATGGAATGTTACAACAAACCCGCCGGCGGGTTTTGACAGTTAACTGGTTAAAAGTGTTAAAGCTAAAACAAGTGGTTTATTAATGGATTAGTGGATCAACAAGTTTGACTTATCGTTTTGCGTAATTCTTCTCTGCAAATATTTTCTGGTTCCAGCTTCTGTAAAAATTTGACAGCATGTTTGTCAGAGCAGGCTGACGCGTAGTTTCTCTGTCCTGCATGTCAAAGGATTTACTCTTAACAAGGGACAATTTCCTCAAACATAATCACTGTAGAATTGATTTAATTTACTTCAAAGGAGCTGCTCGCATGAAAGGGTCGATGTATTTCCTAATAACAAACTTTGAGGTTTTTTTAAACTCAATATTGCAAATGACGCACCGATATCAACAAGTTTTCCTTCCCTTTGCCCTCATTTACAGAATGCAGTAATAGCGGCCTTGTCTTCAAAATCCTGGGATGTGGAAACGGCGACAGAGCTGCTCCTCAGCAACTGAACCCCAGCCAGGTGTGAGGATCGCAAACTCCCCTCATCATAGCATCAGCTCCTCCCTCCGGCACCATTCCACCATCGCCTTTTGTTACGCAGACGACACCCCATCCACCACAGCAGTCTGAGCCTTCTTTGATAGCTATAATTTGTTCGCTACAAACTCGACACCAGTAGCACCACGATCGCCAATATGCACACCACCCTGTTGCCTGTCTTTCCACTCTCCCTATGTGTATCCATGTAATAAGCCACCAAATACTCTCAATCATGCATCTTGTCTTCCATGCCCTTTAATCATTTTTCCTTGTCCCAATGTTTGTTCCTTTTTAATACTGCAAAGTATCAAACAACTGCCACTGTCCGGTGGATTTTCCAGGGTAAAATGTTAAGGAAATCCTGCACGCTGCTCTCACAGCACATCACTATTTACTTCCTTCAGCAACCAGTTGGACCTTACGTCAGATTATTTCCTTTTATGGACATTTAAATGGTCCAGCTGGACTAAATTGAGTGGACAGTGTTCTGCATGAGCAGTGTAATGGATATTTTTCCTGAACAGTTTGTCATAGACGCAACAAGTTTTGTTCTGTAGAATTTAAAAAAGTGTGTGCAGACATCATCCTTTAACATCTGAACACATGCATGGAAGGAAAAAAAATAGATGTGTAAATAGATGCGTGTAAATTTGAAAATACAACGGGGATATACTTTTTTTCTTACATGGCATTGTAAAACAAATTATTTTAACTATAAACTATGCCTAGTTTACAATTATATGGAGAGAGATCTTTTTATCCTTTTGTGATCCAAAAGAACTCCATCTGAATGTCCTGTTTTGTTTCGTTTTTTGTTTTTTCCCTTCTTCATAAAGTTGTTTAGGGGTGGCACAGCCAAAATCCTGAAAAGGAGGTGACAGCCAGCTCAGGCCCCCTTCTACTGCACCACAATCTGACCTTTTCTTGTGTTGTCCTTGCATGTTCTGTGCTGCCTTTTATGTATTTTTTTGGCCAAATGATGCGGTGATGGGGTGGGAGGGCTTCAGACTCTTTATTTGTCTACAGAGACACCTGGAACCTCTGCTCGGCAAGCCACTTAAGCACACCCGGTCTGGCTTCACATCCGTAAGGAACCAAAGCCTTGTTTTGTTTTTCCCCTGTTGATTTGACAAGTATGATGCTGGGGAATTTTCTCTGCTCCAGAACAGATCCGACGACACACCCCCAGGGAGAAATGAGTGATTATGAATGTCTTTATGGATTTGAGTTTGCAATGCTGTGGTTTTGTGTTTTTTTTTTTTTTTAAAGTCATCGGTTTCAACCATAGGCACATTCTTTTCCATGGATCTGCTCACCCTCTCATTCCTGATGTTGATCATTAAGGGCGGGGGGGGGGCTCAATCACTGATCCAATCCAGCAGCGCTCAATCAAAACTTTGGCCATATATAAGAGGTGTATAGGCGATGTCCTAAACATGCTTTACTACACAGCCAAATAAAATGCTCATTGAGTTTTGATGTCTTATGAGTTGTAAAAGAGGCTGGAACTCCTCTGTTATCCTCTGAAGCCGATAGCAGGCCTGCACAGTGTTTTCACATTTTGAATTTGAGGTACGTGGACTGTAAAGAAATGCTTTGCATAGAGAAACGTGGGGTGCTGATGGATCCTCACACATGGCCTTTTTTTTTTTCTTCTGAAGAGAATCTTCCTTTTGCTTGCCCTCCAGCACAGCCCCTACCAACACAGTGGCATATTACAGTACTACATGGAGTTATCATGCACCCTCCTCTCTACTGACTGAGGACAGTTTTCAGCCAGAGCCAAAAAAAAACAAAAAAACATAAGTTTGTAGTCAGAGGTAGGGATGCACACACCATCTCCTTTAGTTGTAAATAGTGAGGTTCTTAATAAAGAGCCGTCTCGTTGTCACTAGAGTGCACCATTGATGGCTGGATCTATATTTTGTAAGAAAAAAAAAGGACAAAAAAAGGAAAAGAGGCCCCCTCCTCCCCGTCTTCCTGGTGTTCTCACTATGTACAATATTGCACGATGACGAAGCATAAAAAAAAAAAAAAAGTTAAAAAAAATAGAAAGGGGGGGCTGTTGCATCTCGGGTTTCTCCATTTGGATTGAGACTTATTTTCCTGTTTTGTTTCCTTGGAAGCAAGCATCAGCAGTATAAAAAGCATGGTTATTTATTGTGACAGTGTCATGTTTCTTTGATTAAAAAAAAAAAAAGGTGGAAAATCGAGTTTTGTCTCTTGGGGTTTTTCGATTTCACTTCACTCCAGCACCGTGATCAAGAAAAATGCACTACATGGTAACATCTAAAAGAATTTATTTTCTGGAAAAAAAAATTAAATATGATCATGAGAATAGGCATACTTTTAACTACATCAAAAATAAGTTGCCATCAATACAACCTGCAATGTTTCCACTCACTCAATGCTTAAAGGGAGACTTTACCCAACAGAAAAACTGACAGAAGTACAAAAAATATATAATTGTAAAAGATGAACAAAAACCTGAACACATACTTGTATAGTAATATATCATTTATGCATTCCAAAGAGAAGTACTGGTTCATACTTCAGCAGTAAAAAACACAAAATGTTAATTGAAATCCAGCCCGATTTCAGACCCCAGACCAGTCGAGGGGCGACAGAGCTGTAAGCACAGTGTCCACAACTGTCAAACAGCTTGTAATTAATGTGTTAACACACTGGAAATAAATCAAAAGGCCTTTGAGAGCATTACAAGTGGCAGTTAAGAAGCCACCCAGAGTTTCTACCTGGCCTTGTGACGGTAAAACCAAGCTAAAGCCCCTAAACAACGTTAGAACCCTAAACATACCAAAGTTTATAAAACGTAGGTGGTACATCTGTTAAATCATATTCTATGATGTCCCCGTATTGTAGCTTTTTGCTGCAATTTTTAACGGTCTTGGGTATTCAAAAAACTGAAAGTTGAACAGGAGTATTTACAAAATACAACAGTGTAAAGTGAGTAAAACTGGTGAGCATGAAATAAAAAAAAAAAGTGAGACAAAAGGAGGAAGAGGTCAGGACACATACAGAGAGATTTTTCCCAGGGAATTTAATAAGCAACAATTTATAACCAGATCAAAACTTTTGTAAAATGTCCATCCTGTTTTTTTTCTTAAAAATGGCTCCACAAAAGAAGCAAAGAGCAACAAACACAAAGGAAAAAATAACATGTTTTTGAGTAAGACCTACATACAATGAGCTTCAAATCATGACTATAAGGTATTTAAAACCTTCTAGGATATCAGTGGTGTGTGTCTGCGAGTGTCTGTACGTGTGTGTGTGTGTTTTAAGAAAGGTCCATAATGTGTCCAGGAAAGCTTTAGAGTCAGAGGAGCATGTGCGTAGGGTCGGGAAAGTATGAGGAAGAGTCTGGCCCATTTCTCTACAGTCGAGTTGATTTAATCTTCACTGATTTCCTCTTTACCTGGAAGACAACAAAGGTTGGACTGTCAGCCAATCAGCTCTCAGTTCATCGTTCGCCTGTCTGTGAATTTAAAGACCATCCCAACACAGAATGACAACCAAAAACAGATCTGGGACTGAACTGCTGGAAAAATAAAATCTGTACTAAAATTTTTATGAAGAAACTTTCATGTTAAAAGGTCTTTTATTAAAAAGCAGTCGGCGGCCGCAGACATCTGTAGAAACGAAAGAGAAACTCAAACAGACCTGTGATTAAACGCTGCGTCTTACTTAAGCGAATTATGTTGACTGATCACTGAAGTATCTTCCATGTTTGTGGGTTTTGTGCCGGTGTACATATCCAGTCTGCAGCTTTCAGGAAAGGCCCTTCAGCAATGTGCTATTTCACTTCTGTAAAGTTGGGGGGGGCTGTTACTTTTAATTTCAAGTGTATGTTATGTTCCTACACACACTGGATCCTGTATTTCATGACAACTGATTTGCGTTTTCCTTCCCTGAGAACTGAATACCACTGTCTGTCACTGGCTGTGTCAGCTCTGTTAATTTTTGCGTTGTAAGCTGTTTTCAGCCGTTATGCTAAGATAAGTGGATATTAGGTAGGTTGACCGACATGGACGAGACCGTGACAATCTGATATGGATATGCTGTGTTTCTAAACATCCTGAACTTGACCAACTCACTATCAATCCGCCTGCCTTGTCTCCACTGTTGGGTTTTCCCTGCCTGCCAGAAGGAACTCCCCTCCTTGTAGACTTGGTATCTCCCTGGCTACATGCGTTGAACCAGGCCGCTTGGCTGCTCTGTCCTGGTGTGAGGGGGCATTTCTCTCTGTCCTGCCTGACACAGATTGCAGCCTCTGGGCTTGACTCCAGCTCTATCTCAGTGTTGCCCTCGCTGCCAAGGAGGGCCAATGTTCCTACAGCTCTCCCTGTCTCCTCTCCTGCCTCCCACTTTCTCCCCTTTTCATTCTCTCTGCTCACAAACCACCTGAAGAGAAAAAAGTTAATATCTTAAGGGAGATGGGAGGATACGTTCATTAGCTCGGTTCAACAGAAATATTCCACTACTGATGAGCTTGTTTTGCTTTTTCACTGTGAATCTGCTAAAGCTACGATAAGCTAAGTTACAAGGTTAACTCTCTCCTCAGTGACTTTCTGCCGCACCTTTTCTCTTTCCTTGGCTTCTTTCTCCACTCTCACCTCTGCAAGTCGATCTGTCTCTTTGTCCCTTCATCGTTCTGCTGTTGCTGTTTTGACATCTTGATGTTGATTGAGTCTGCAGATGGGTTGGAGTTGGGGTCCGCTGTTCTCTTCCTGCCTCTTCCAGCTCCGCCCCCCGTTGGTGCTGCTGTCCCCTCCTTTTCAGCCGCCGCGGGAGCAGCGGCGGCCGTTTTAGGTGGACGGCCGCGCCGCTTGACAGGTGACGCGTCTGTCTCGGCATCATGTGTCGCGTTCTGACTCGGCTCATCCTGAGAGAGGGAGCAGAGAGGAGCTCAGTCATTCTGCTAAACGTTGTGGGGTGTGCAGCTCCAGTAGCCACGCTGTCATCCCCTGTCAGCTTACCTTCTTGACCTCGTCGTTCTTGATGACTGGGTTCTCATTGTTTTCCTGGGCCCGGCTCTCCGGTGACTCGGTGGCAGCATTGCTGTCATTGCGATAAAGGTTTAAAAATCAGTCGGCTGAGGAAAGCATCGTCTTTGATGATGTGACGTGTGTGATGTGAGCGCATCTGTACCTGTTCTTGTTGATGGTTGTGGAGCTCAGCGGGGAGGAGTTGGTGCTGGTGTTACTGGCTGTGTCTGAGGCTGTGGTGGTCTTGGTGAAGATCCTCCTCCCTGGTACTGTCAGAGGCTTGTTCACAGCTCCCAACACTGGGGCAGGTTTAGGCTGCAAAAAGAAAAGGTGGTGGAGCTGTCGTTATTACCGTTTATATGAATTTATATATGTAAAAACTCATTACACAACAACACAAATGTTTTCATATAATAAAACAATATTCCTCATCTTTGTGGCTGAATAACCACAACATAATGTTTTACACTTTCTGCATGTGTGTTCATATCTCATTATGCATCATGTCTCTCCACTTCAAATTAAGCTATCCTAAAATTTTATTATTACCCATAATCTGGATCGTTCAGTAAATGCTGATGAAAGCATCAAATGTTTTACCTTTCCAGTGAGCAGCATTTGTCTCATTTCTGACGACAGATACTCTTTGTCATTTTTGAAGTCCTGCTGAAACAAACCACAACAGACAGTGTTGATTAGTATAAACTCATTCATTCGTTAAATGTTCAGTGCTGTGAGGAGATGTTAGATGTGTGTTATTTCCCTTTCCAACACATTATTTACGCGTGTGTGTGTGTGTGTGTATTGCCTTGTCCTGTATGAGGAAGAACTTGGAGGGTAGCACAGGGTCTTTTGGAGAATCCAGGTGACATGCAGTGCTCTTGTTGGCGATAACAAAGAGAGCAACATCGCAGACAATGTACAGCTTCTGCAAACACAACAAGAGACACAAGGTTAAGACTGTTAGGAAACTGACTTGGACTGTTTGTTCTTGCTTTCTGAAAAAAAAAAAAAAAAAAACATCTTCAAAAAATTCCACATATCTTTCACAGGAGTCTGTGACTGTAAGTTTTATGTCGTGTGTTGTTTTGTGTGTGTAATTGCTACTTTTGATTCTCCCACTGCTGTTCGTTGTTGTTGGTTTCCTTCATACCTCATTGGCCTTTGCATCATCCGGACACTGTGCATCCTTGGTCTGTTTGATGTTCTCTACCATCTTCCTAAGAAAGGCATGACTGTTGTTCTCATTCTTGGTCATCAGCACTTCCAGCATGAACCACAGGCACCTGTGCACACAAACACAAAAACAGTGAAGATGCTGTATGTCCCTGCCTTAGTTGTTGTGAGTATGATTTTTTTTTTTTTT
>JBAJHX010000051.1:16369393-16400395 GCA_037176925.1 Amniataba percoides | reverse complement strand
GCTAGTGGGGAGTATATGAAAAATCTCTATATATAAATATATATATATATATATAAATATATAAATAAGAGAGAGGCGAAGCAGAGCAGTGGAGCTCAGCGTACAGCCAGGCAGTCAGCGGGGGTGGGGGATGGGCTAACAGCTCCAGCAGACTGCAGAGTACACTCACACACACACACTCACTCACACACACACACACACACACACAGTTCTTAGCTGAAACAGTCACAACCCAGCCAGTGAAGGCTCTCAACACAGAGACGAGTGTGTGGGCCTGTTGAGCTGCCGAGTAAGTGTGCGTCTCTGCACCCGAAATTTATTGTAGTTTATTTGGACAGAATTTGAGCACAGTCTGAAAATATGTATGAGACATGTTTGCTGCAATGGCTGCTGATGCCGGAGTCTGAGACAGACAAACTTGTAATACATGCAAGCTGCTCTGATAACATCTAATGAACCATAAAGAGTCCGTTTCCTGGGGAGGAGTCATATATGTTACTTTTAACTTCTTTTTCTTTGTGTCATTCAAACTGGTTTCCTTAGGTTTGGACTCCCTGGCTGTTGCACTGAAAATATATTAGCACTGCAGGAGAAAAATGCTCTTGCATTACTTTGGAAAATAAATAGGACAGTTCACTTGTTTGCCTGCCAATCTGCTGCATAAGGGATAACATTTTGGTGTTCTGTGACAGCTTTCCATTAATGTACATATCTTCCTCATAACATATACTGCTACACAGAGATTTGGCACATAATAAACCTTTAAAACTGGCCTTCTTTGACTGTAATAGTCAGACATAGCAACCAACCCAACAAACAAAGATCTTTCCTTCAAATATGCACCGTGTTTTTGGTCTGGTTAAATGCAACATGCAGCCACAATAATGTGCAGTGAGATCAGAGTGAGCATAATATGAAGTGAGTGTGTGAAGTAAGAAGGAAGCATCTTTCCAGACAAGTCCCAGTATTAGGTTATTTCTTGAATTAGAAGGTAAAATCAATAGCACTCATGTGTCATGGTAAATATGGAGCTACAGCAAGCAGACAGCTTAGCTTAGCACAAAGGCTGGGATGTAGCAATATGCGCCCCATCACCCAAACAATGTCAGAATAGTCTTTATGTACACATGTCTCAATGGGTACAGAAAGAAATATAGCTAATGAGACAGTTGAATGTTTACATAAAAAAAGACACTTGTGTTATTTTTGTAAATGTTTTTGATTTCCCTGCTGTACGAGGAAAAAAAAAACCCCAAACACACTGAACTGTGACCGTTACACCCCTACGTGGCTCTGTAGGTTACAAAATATGTCTAACAACAACCCTAAAGTTCAATAATTAACAAGTAAAATCTTGTTTCTTTAATCCACACAGTTTCATTTTTACAAGGGATTACACAGGGCACTATTTCTCAGCCCAGTGCAGTCACTTCCTCGAGTCTCTGCTGGTTGCCTGGCAACTTCACAGCAACGACAAGACTTCAACTAGCTGCTTTGACCGCACATGCATGATCGATCTTTTCATCTAACTCTCAGCAACAGCAAGGCTATCTATCAAAGTGAACTAATCCTTTACCTAAAGGAATGTATTTTTCCCCTGCTGGGAAATGACTGCGGTTTGAAACAGTCGTCTCTACAGTACACAGTCAGATCAAGCAGATGTTGTGTCCTGACTCCAAATCTTTCCTTCTGTTTCTGTACACAGTGCTTTTCTTTGATAGATCAAAGAGTACAAGACCAGTCTGTGCTGGTGGGTAGCTATTACCCTTTCAAAATTAAAACACTCTTTTTTTACTAGTAATGGGAGCTCTGACAGTGGTATGATGTCCACACTTCATATCTGTGTAAAACCATGAAAATAAGTATTTCTATACTATACAAGCAATTCTACAAAGCCCAATTTACACAAAGTAATGAGGACTGTTACCCAAAAAGCATTGATATACCTGTTTGATGTAGATTATTTCTGAATCTCAGCTGAAAAAATAAAAAGTGGGTCACCATTTTTAGTCTGCAACATTACAGGCACTTAAGCTAACTGGTCTCGATGAAGGTCACGGTCTGTGGCTTTTGAAATGAAACAGACTGGACGGAGTCATTTTCTTCGCCCGCCCAAAGCTGGCTGACGTTTTGAAATGTGCTGCAGAGCCTGTGTAAGCCGGCTTGTCTGCTTGAGCCGGAGTTTGGTACACTGCTTCGCTAACATTAGTCCCTGGGTGATGGGGCACATGGTAGAAATACTTTACCCTCATCTTGAAAAGCTAAGTTATGAAATTTAAAATGCAGCTAAATGCCTGCCTTTTTTGGAGGATGAAGAGATCTCCAGTGTGTGGATGGTGTAAAACATCAGGGTGCTGCACTGTGCCCTGAAGTTCGGATCAAATGCTTTTCCTCCCAACATTTTTAGTTACGTGAAAAACCCATTTTGGGCATTTGTGAGTTGAGAAGATTCAGATCTGAAAAGGATAACAATAGAAATTCTCACATGAATTTTTTCTATTTTTCCTAACCGCTTCCCTCCACTGTCCAACCAACTAATCATCATTAACAATCAGGAAACTGGCAAGGTTTAACTCAGGCTAACTTTCCCAGAAAAGTTCCTACAGTGGTCATAATGGTGCTTACTGTCAAATGTTATGGAAAGCTATTCTGCCCATAAACCAAATACATTCCCACCAGGCAGTTCTCTCAGTGAACTCTGTGATAAAATATGTATGCTACAAAATGTTTTCAAAATATCTGTAGCTCTGTTTAAAAAAAAAAAAAAATATATATATATATATATATATATAAATATATATATGTAGTCAATGAAAATGATTATCTGTATTAGGCTCAGCTTACTATATAAACCCAACCAGTACATGTTTTGCAAGTCAAAGGTGAGACGCTTAATGTACACTACAAAACTGACCTTAGAGAAACACATTATTCAACTTAAGACTGTAAATACATTGTATTTTTTAATTTAGCTCACACATATATCATTGATCCAACTCTCATATAGAAGACAGGTTAATCACTTGCATAAGCATTGCATATTAACAGTTAATGGATGTTAATTTGTATGGGGAGTCTGAATGAAAACAGTGTTCAAAAAGGACTCCCTCAGAATTCAAACCCTGCGATGTCACGTGTGTAGTGTGTGACTGGAGATCAGTATGACAGAAAAACATCAGACTTGGAACATCAGCTGTCTCCTTGCTAATTGCCCTGCTGGCAGTGCAACACTGATCCTAAAACTCTTCCACCAAACGAATGGCTAAATTCCCACACATGCAATTAATGTCAGCCTTTCCAACTCTCAGCAGTTTGCAGCAGAGGTTAAATGGATCTTTAAACATATGTCTTACACAGTCAACAACCTGCCACTCTGTGCATTTGCCCATCTTGCCAGGACCAAGGGTTGTGTGCTTTATCGTCACAGTGCCACTCTATAAACAGTTCTGAGATGTTGGAAAACCATTTCAGTATTGATGTAGTCAACAATCCAACGTGATTAAGAAGAGTCACTGAATTGCTGTAAACACAGGTGCCAACTTTGAAACTGCTGAGAGTTTGAAACGTGGGGGAAGAGGAGTGATTGATATTGGGATACTGAGATGGTTTAACACCCATGTTTAGAGCTGATGTAATTAATATATTACAAATTAATGTATCAAAAGATAATGTGAAAACAATGTGGCAATGTGAAAAGAGTCAATGACAGCGGTGAGCCTACAGAGAACTGTCACATGTAAGTGCAACTCCCCTCTGCTTTACTTAGCTTCAGAGTTTACAGGCTACCTGCTGAAACCACCAAACTAGCAAACAGACACAGAAATTAGCTGGTGCACATAGTGGAGCACTTAGCAGCTAAAGAACTAAATATATTCATCGTGGGTTGGTATAGATGAAAAACAGAGCCAAAAAAGTGCAAATATCGGACTTAGATTCACCAGATGGACGGAAACACAAAGCCAGATGATGACAATGTTACTACATGTAATGATATGTCAGTACTGTGTTATGGCAAACAAACAAAAACAAATTCAGAAAATGCAGGTTTTAAGAAGGAGTGGGTGATATAGTCAAAACCAATGACATTTTTGTTGTGTATCCTGTATATAACAAGTAGTATGACCATCTTAGAAGAAGAAGGACTAAAGGGGACAAACACGAGTCACTGTTTTGCTCCCTTGCAGTAAAAATAGCTCCACTGTGCAATGTTTGCTTTCCTTGAGATCACATTTTGGGATCATCCCATTTTTCCAGCCTTAAGGGAACCAGATCAAAGGCTGAAAAAGTTAGCAACTTCAATACCTCAGAACAATAGTATCTCCTGTATCGTGTCCCACTCAAGTTCAACATCATAATACTGTGACTGTGATGACGTACACATGGGTGTTGTTTACAAACTGAGATACTTGTACAAAAACACAGAGGACTGGGTAAAAACAGCCTGCTAATAGGAAAAAGGGTGTAGCTACAGCCACATAACACCATTAAATTGATCTTTTTGGCATTTATGCAGCGATCAGAATCACAAATGGAGAACAATAAGGATTCTTAATTTGATCCATTGTCAGGTTTGAAATGGGCTGACGTTCCTAGAAAAGTTCCTACAGTGGTCATGAGAGTTTGTTAACAAATGTTAATAAACTATTTTGCCCCCAAAGCAAATACACAATGTCCTACATTAGATCAAAATCGTCAAACTACTCTGATGTTTCAAGACAGAGATCTGAACAAAAAGACAGTGGTTCAGGAAAACCATATACCCTCTATATATAAAGCTGCCTGTTGTTGCTGATATTTCTTTTTTATTTAAACTGAATGTATGTCTATTTCTGTGTAAGTGCAGTGAGTGCGTTGTAAAAACCATAGTCAAATTCTGTAAATGTGTTCACATAGCTGGCAAATAAAGCTGATCCTGATATTATTAAACTAACCCATCTTGTCCCGATTAAGTTCAACAGCAGCATAATGCTCTAATGACATGGCGGACTGCTGTTTACAGACAAAGCTGATCTGAAGAAAAGGTACTGGTTAGGAGAAAACAGCCTGCTGTAAGAGAAGAACTTTTCCATGCAGGCTTATGTTTTATTTGCAAACATCATGTTGTTACATCTGTTTTTGTCATTTATGAAGAAATGTGGATGTGGAGTGTAAAAATCAGGATTCTTGCATTAATCCATTTTCCTCAACACTCATCTTCACTATCCACAGACTCATCACAGCTATCCAGCAACTGGTAGATTTGACTTGGCTGACTTTATTGGAAAAGTTCCCACAGTGGCCATGAGGGTGCATAATAACAAATGCTACTGAAAACTAATTTGCACCTAAAGCAAATGCATTGTGTCCCATATTAGCTCAACATCATCATCATAATTTAATGATGGCGTGTTGAAGTTTTCTTTACAGACAGAGATCTGAACCAAAAGACGGTGGTTTGGGTGAAACAACCTGTTGTAAGAGGAAAGAGGCCTCTCATGACCTGATATAAAGGTAGTTCACAAAGTTAAGAGGCTGCTGGCATTGTGCCAGGGGTTGGTCACTGATAAATGTGGTTGTGACTTGCAGAGGACGTGTCCTGACAGGGAGAAACCCCCATCAACATACCTTCAGTCGTTTGACCACCTCGTCGTTGCTGATTTTGTCCGTGATCTCCTTCACTCCGGGTGGATAGACGATCTTTCCGTCCCCCGCTGGTTTCTGCTGTTGCGGGAACTCCATGCTTGTTGATGTGCGGGGTCCACACGGTCTTCTACTGGCCTCTATGGGTCAGAAAACAAAAGTTCAACGAAACCATGCCACCGCACTTAACCAAAACCTCGTTTTAACCATTATTTTCATTTGCCAATCCTCCATTCAGCCCGCTTAAAATGACAACACCGCACCTGCTTATTACACGATATTACAATCCGGAAAACTTTTCAAACAGAAAGCCAACATTACACCAGCATTGTGCATATTATTAGCTCGCACGCTAAAACACCCCAGCTCCATATTTTCCGTAAATGTCTCACCAAACACCGTGTAGCGACATAAACAAGCTGCTATTCCGGTAACGTTACAGCTAATTGAAGTTACTGGGAAAACTCTTGGGAGAAAACAACCCCAGGTGTGTGTCCACTGTCACACAGCTTATCAAATTAGCTCGCTGGCTAGTTGCAGTGCGAACATCATTGGCTAGCGGCTAGCATTTTGCGGGAAGGAAGCGGCGTTAGCATCGAGCGGCTAATGCACGTTAGCCGAGGAGCTAACAGGCTAGCTTAGGCCGCAAACTACTCCGGTCCCCATCACATCTCCTGCTACGAGACAATCACGGAGGAAGTGAAGTATCCCATCATCTTTGCCCAAAATAAAAACAACCGCGACCAGTTCCAGTGGTTTACAACAAATGCAACTACTTTGTGAAGTTTTAAAACGAGGCTAATTTACTTGTTTCTGTCTTTTTTCAACTTCAACGCATCGCTCCGGACTGCCGCTAGTTCACAGGCGAAGAAGAGCTGCTGCTGCTGCCGTCGCCCTCCTCTCTCTCTCTCCCTCTCTCTCTCTCTCTCTCTCACACCACCAACTTGGATGATTTTGAACAGCCCAACAAATACAAAATGAATCTATTTTCAAACACACAAGTGCGACTAAATCCGCCGGATGTTTGCCGTGCGATTCCTCGCCAGTATTTACCTCACAAGTGGGCCGTTTTAATTCATTAGTCTGACACAGGTTGGGTTTAGTTTTTCGGCACAAAGCTCTCTGTCCGTTCAGTCAGTGCTGTCTGTGTGAAGGCTGAGTGCACAGCGCCCCCGCTCGGTCCGACCGCGGTACTGCAGCGCCAGCTACATGGCGGGAGTCGGACACAAACAGCACGCACACACAACACACACACACACGCACGCACACTCAAATCACTGTCTGTCCTTCATCTTAACGTGGCCCTTTTTAGATGAACAAAAGCATTAATTACATGCAGTCACTGCGTCTGTGCATTAATCTACGTGTGCATGACTGCATGCAATTGTTTAGAAAATACACGCATGTTTACCAGAACTTGTTAATATTTGCAGATCTTATTCATATTTAAACCCCTTTACCTCAACTATATTATATTTCAATCCGTGACACATTTCTATATATATTCTATTTCATATTCTTTATTTATTTTAGATTTATATATTTATTTCATATACTACTTTCACTTCCCATACCTTGACTATAATCATTTTTATTTGTGCATTTGTCTTTCTAGATAATTTTGAGCATGTTATAAAGGGTAAAGTGGTAGATTTCTTACACCAGTGCGTTTACCGATATTGCTTTGTCTTCTTATATGTTTTATTGTCACAACTACTACTTCAAATAACTACACGTGGCAGTAACACATTCAGTAGTTTTACTTTCTGTATGTAATTATGATTTGGGAGAGTAGTGACACCTCGTGGTAAACTGGTTATGAACAATTAAAATAGTTTAGATCTATCCATATCTGAAATGCTGCACACCATCTGCGTTTGTTTAGATAAGCTGTTTCTCTGAAAGGACCCTGACTACCTTTTATTTTATTGTTTCAACACCACCTGACATGTTATAATATTCACCCTATAACATGCCCAGCCCAAACAGCCTTACAGGACATTATTATTTAGAAAAAAACAGACGAGTAACCAGAGGTGGAACATCAATTGCAAATAATGTCAAACAAATAAATCCTCCTGTCATTTTCCCCTCCAAGGATTATAAACAAAAGATGAACAAAAGATGCATATCACAATTCCATAAAGTATAAAGTCAACATTAAATATAATATTGTTCCATCCATTTTCCATACCTGCTTATCCTGACACACAGGGGGTGATGGAGCCTATCTCGACTGTCACTGGGCAGGAGGTGGAGCACACCCTGGAGTGGACACCAGTCAGTCATAGGGCTGACATAGAAAGACAGATGAACCACTCACATTCACACCTAGGGGCAATTTAGAGTCACCAACTAACCTAACCTGCATGTCTTTGGATTGTGGGAGGAAGCTGGAGTACCCAGAGAGAACCACACAGACAGGAACATGCAGACTCCACACAGACTGATGGGATATATGATATAGACTGATGGGATATATGGCACAGACTGATGGGATATATGGCACAGATTGATGATATATGGGATTGAACCCAGATCCCTCTTGCTGTGAGGTGACAGTGCTAACCACTACACTACTGTGCTGCCCCATATAATATTGTTATATAAGAAAATTATTAGTTTCAGTCATAACCCTATCACACATAGTAACCAACATAATTTTTAAAAGACAAAATTGTTTCTCCACCTAATGGAAAATACAACTTCCAGACTGAACTTGATATTGCTCCAAGTTGTTTCAACCTAATCAAATACATATACTCTAAAACTGTTCTTGAGTTTTGATACTACTTTGTACTTCAAATTCACTTCATTTCAGTAGGAACTATTTTCCAGCCAGTTATTATTTATTTATTTATTTATAATTATTATTTACAGGTTAAGAATTATCATGCAGTATCATCCATTTATAAAAGATGACCCATAGTTACAGATCAGAAGTTCATACTGACAAGTCAGAATATGAGTACTTTTACTTTTAAGACATTTCTTATAATTTCCTCACATTCCTGTACTTCTATATAAACAATGCATTTTTTTCTTTTGTACATTGCTGCTTAATAGAATTACCATTAATTAATCCACAGCTGTTCAGGTATTCTCCAGAGAGAGATAGGCCATTACTCAGATTTCCACCAGGGACTCTCTGTGCCTTTTATTTTGAAGCGGCTGCCTTCGTTTCCGGTTTGCTGTCTGTGGCGGACTCTGGCAGTGTGGCGCCTCTGAAGCGTTTCCACCGCTTGGAGTGCTGTTAGACATCATAACCTTGACTTGTTTCACTTTGGTTACTCTACCCGACGCCGCGGCAGCATGTCCTCGGCTTCGGACCGCCCGCCCGCAGCTCCTCGGCCGCTCAGCTAGCTCCGTGTGGCCGCCGAAGAGAGCGGGATGCCTCGGCGGAAGAAAAACGGTCAGAGCCCGGCCAGAGTCCCCGGCGGGCCGCCGGAGGGAGGAAGCCTCGGCCGCGGCGCGACTCACCGACTACCGCCGGGATTTGACGGCGCAATGGCGAACAGCAGCAGCTCGCTCCCCAGATCCGTCAGAGACAAAATGGTCACAAGCATGCAGGAGATGTTTTCACACCTGGACCCCGAGGTCATCTACATCTTGCTGTCCGAGTGTGACTTTAAAGGTAGCTGCTGCGGGACTCCTGGGAGTGAAACTTTGCTAACATGATAGCTGAGTGCCGTGTTAGCTGTGTACTTCTGACAGCGTTGTATTACATGAAGTTACTCTGCAGTCCTGAGTGTTGTTTTTTTAAGTGTCAGCAGTCATTTAAAACGCCACCTTACGTTTCCTGCCTCCACCTGTTGTGCCTGTTGAGATGAGCCGCTGTCCAGGTCACTTTCATCAGGTCACCAGTGAGAGTCACCACTGTGTGATTCTCAAGGTGGTAAAGCAGGAAAAAACAAAAGCAAATCAAACCGAACAGAACTAATCAAAGTGTGTGTGTTGTGTTAAACTCTCTATTGGTTAAAAAAAAAGTTCCTCCAGAGCCCCTGAAGTCAAAACAGCAAATCAGTTTCCCTCACTAATCCCAGGTCAGGTGCCTTCAGAGTCCTGTCTGAACAGGTACACCTACTTCACAAAATGACACAGAAGAATCTGCTTTTCAGTACAATGTTCCCTCCCCTGTCAACTTCACACAATCACGTTTGCTGAGAAATGTGACAGTAGACTGATGTTTTTTTTTTTGCTTAGAATGACAGTAAGTAAATCATTTTCACTCATTAGAAGTAGAAGTGTCTGGTTCTGTAACAGCATTCATTCACGGGGTGTGATAACTTCAGAGTCAGTAATCACGTTGCTGTTCTTGTCACTGTAATGGTATGTGTGTGATGGTTTTCATCATTGTCAGCTTGTGGAGCCGAGGGTGTCGCTATCCTAATGCTTACTTGGTTTATTCTTACTTAATTACTTTCAATGAACTTTATGCTGTTTAGATTGAATATAGTAAACTTGACTGACTCAGTCTATTTTCTCTGTTTTTGTTCCAGTTGAAAATGCGATGGACTCTCTCTTGGAGCTGTCTGTGGCCGCTGAAGGTGCAGCCCCTGTACCTTTACCTGTCTCCGGCTTTGAGCGCACTGCTGCGGCCCTGCTCGGCCCGCAGCACTTTTCTGAACCTAGGCTAGACCCGGACTCCTCCGGACCATCACAGCTGCCCTCTTCTCCTCCCTCCAGCAACCTCCTGACAGAAGAGCTGGACCTGCTTGTCGATCAGGAGCTCGAGTCGCTGACCACACAACAAGACGTTGAGAAAGAGCCCCACGACAACCCGTATTTACCCCCTTTCCCTCCACCACCATTCTCGCAGCAGGTCCTCCCTGAGCTGCTTCAGTCCAGCCTGCAGCCCGGATCCAGAGGGCCCCCTGTACAGCAGCAAGGCCCAGCAGGTGTCCCGGTGGAGCGTATTTCTGGAGCTTCCTCTCCACTCGACCAGCTCAGCACTTGGGATGGTGAGACCGCAGAGGAGAAGCGGTCGATGGTGGATTTCACACACCTGACCACAGAGACGCCTGCGGACAAGCCGAAACCTCCGTTGGACCTGGCAGCTTCGGGACGTCCTTCGGCTTTCCAGGTGTATAAAAAGCAGGACCCGTCACACGCTCCGTCAGACACGGTGGGGGTCATGCCCCCTCAAGGGACATTCGGAGGAGCAAGATCTGAGGGGAAAGTGCTCGGTCAGGAGCCGCTCAGCTACGCGCAATCAGCCTGGAACCTGGAGGCACCAGCATTTTCTCCCCGTATCTATGGAAACCAGGGGCCAGCCTTTATTACCCCTGTGGCTCAACCCAGGCATGCCTTTCACTGGCTGAGTCAGGGCCACATCAGCCAGGCACCTCTCAAACCCTCTGCTACTATACCAAAGTCCTGGGCCTTGCCTGTTGCTCCGCAGCCTCCCGCCCAGCACAGCAGGCTTCGTCTGGAAGGGAAGGTGCTTGTTCTCCTACGTGGTGCTCCGGGATCTGGCAAGTCAACCGTGGCAAGGTAAGAATGCTGAGAGACTCAAAGTGGTGATACCCTGTGCACTGTAGTTTTGTATGCTCTTCGGGAGGGCGGTTTTGGCTAAAACTCAATAATTAATGTGCTAATTATGTCAAAATTTCACTCAAATGTTGATGGAATACAATTATGAAGCATTTTTATCCAAAAGGTCAAAGGTCAACTTCACTGTGATATCATTATGTCATGGATTTTCTTGTTAATTTGGATGCCAAGAGTCTGCACTCTTCATGTCCTCTCCCTGGGTTACAACCAGGGAAGAGGCCCTTCTGTTCCTCTGGTAGTCAACCACAAGCTCAGTGGTTTTGCTGACTCTGAGCTTCAGGTGATTGTTGTTGCACCGTGTGATGGAGTTTACCCCTGTGAAACGGAAAAGGTTTAAGTGACTTAGAAAGAGAGTTCATTCATTGAGTTCAGATTGCAGGAGCTTCAGTAACAAAGACTGCCCAACTGGCTAGTGTGTCTGCAGGGACAGTAACTAAGATGACATCTGCATTTTCATTTTTTGGAAAGGCCAGCAAACCGGTTTGGCAATTGTAGTTGGATCACATTAATGAATATGTGACACTGCGTAGTGTCAGTGTCACATATTCATTAATGTGATCTGTAAGAAAGAACAGTAGAGCAACTCTTCCTAAGGTGACTGAAAATACAAACGCAGGGTCGAGTTCCAGGGGAAGGGTCACTGCTAATCATTACAAAGTTGTTCTGAGTGATGAACTTTATCCTATGATGAAACATTTCTATCCTGATGGGAGTGGTCTCTTCCAGGATGACAATGAGGGAATATCTTTTGGAAGAATGATGTTCATCCCTCCAGTTCAAAGACTCGGGGAATCAGTACCAAGACGCATTGAAGCTGTTCTGGCAGCTCATGTTGGCCCAGCACCTTACAAAGACACTTTATGTTTGTTTTCCCTTCAATTTGTCATTTGACTATATATTATCAGTCTGAACAGACATGGATGTCAACTACAACCTGACAGGTTGGTGGAGTCTTACAAATGTGTGTTGATAATTTTAGTTTGTTGGCTTGTTTAGGAATTATTTCTTATTTTAGGCGTAATCCTACCAGTGGTGTGGGCCACTTACTCAAGTACAGAGACTTGTTGCTGTGATAAAGTCAATACTGAAAACTTAAGGTGATCATATTGTGGTTGTTGCTGGCTCAACTATGGAACTGCTGCGTGGAAAGTCTCAGAAAAGCCAAATGAGTGCACATTTTCAAAAAGCAACTTTGTACCATGTTATTTTCATCATATTGTCTTATTTTTCTCTTTCTAGAAAGAGATAAAATCAGATATATTTAAACCAGGGCAGCAATAATTTACTAAATGCACATCTATCTTATAAAATCAGGTTATCTACATATAAAACACATCAGATGCATCTGTGGTGAGATTATTAGTCGCATCAAAATAATTGACTATCTATAGCAGCTACTGTTGCCCAAGAGTCCAAAACTTTTACTGCAGCAGTTGCATCACTTTAAAGCTGTAAATGTGTGTGTCTGCAGGGCCTTGTTAGAGCATAATCCAGGTGGAGTTAAACTGTCTACTGACGACTATTTCACTCACAATGGAGAATATCGGTTTGACCCCACTGCTCTGGGTGAAGCCCATGAATGGAACCACAAACGAGGTAAACAACACACACTCTGTTTTGCTAAGAGGTGATGCAGCAGTCACAGCAAATCAAAAGTTCACTTGTGACCATTAAATACGACCATTTCATCTACATAATTGATTGCCATTGTTTCCCTTTTCAGTTGTTATTTCTTTGTTTGTCTCTCTTGTACCAACTTTATTTCACAGCCAAGAAAGCTTTTGAAAGGGGCGCTAACCCAATCATCATTGACAACACCAACTTGCAGGGCTGGGAGATGAGACCGTATGTGATTCAGGTCAGTCAGCTTGCCCACAGTACATAAAGTAGAAAATCACAGAAAAAGATCCCACTTGGCTAAGTGATTCTGCTGCAGCACATATTGCCCTGGAAAATAGCTTCATAAAACCCTTTTTAAATATCATTTAATGAGTGTCACTGTAAGTGGGTCAACTGGAGCCCTGTGTGAAAAAATGCAGTCAACTCATTCCTTCGAAAAATAAATGCCTCCCATCTGTCTTAGGCACTGAAACATGGATATAAAGTGCTATTCCGAGAACCAGACACTTGGTGGAAGTATAAGCCCAGAGAACTAGAGAGGTGAGCGAGATAGAGTATTCAGTAGCATCTGTTTTAATGTAGAATAACAGCTGAATTTTTTTTGCACAAAAAAAGAGAAAAATTCTGTTGGAGACAGTTTTATAAATCCTAATTTTGTGCCTTTTTGTTTCTGTGTGTCTGTATGCACATGCAGGCGCACCACACATAATGTGTCAGTGGAAACAATCCGACGTATGCTTAACGGATACGAGCGCTTCGTCACGGTCCAGTCCATCATGGGTTCACAGATGCCTGAGCTCAAACAGCGCATCCTTGAGGAGAACAGAAGCTCAAAGTGAGTTTCACCCACAAACGTCTGTCATGAAGATGTCCGCTCTAATCTGAATAGCACGATGTGTGGTTAAAGTAGACCCAGCAGTGACTTACATAACTGACTTGGCAGCGTGTTGAACAACCTCTGTTCCCGTTTCAGAATCCTTTTTAATAGCGCCATCTTGTGCCTGAGAATGGGACTTGACAACAGACATATTGATTCACTATCTCTTTAAGATTGCTCAGTGTGATCCAGGAAGAAAGACGGTTGCCGACCACAAACAGCTGATATTCTAGCATTGAGTCAGTTTACTCCATTACAGTAGCTGTTTTCTTCATATTCATTCATCTAACCATATATCGCTTCTCCAGTGAGATTAATTCTGCGCACTCTCCGTGTGGGGTTTCTAATCTCCATCAGTCAGATCAGTGTAGGTGACAACAATTTCCAGTTGAGGAGGGGATGCCAGTATCAGGTTTGTCAAAAAAAGTTATTCCGTTAAAACAATATTTATTCCATTTGAATGATTCACAAGCTCAAGTTTCAGCCCATTTTTACTTTCCAAGTCAGTGTTTCCATTTTTCCAGTTGCTATTAATGCAAAGGCCTGAGAAGTGCTCTTGCAACACATTTTCCACTCAATATTTGCAGTTTAGTTCGTTGTGTATTTAGACAGTTGTAACATGAGATGAACATACCAGGTTTTCCCAGTTCTGCAGGTTGTAACTATGTTCCTGTGGTGAGAACCGTATGCACTCTCCCTTCTGTTGCCTTATGCAGCCCCTACACATACAACCCTGTACATTTAATGACTGCCAGACTAACAAATTACTGCAAGATATATCTTAACAAAATAATATGAGATGCAGACTGTATCTAATTTAAGAATCTGTTACTATTCTTGAAGTCACTTAATTGAAACAGTAGATTTCGTTAGATCTCCACACTGTCAAGGTGGAGCACTGCGTAACTACCTCTGACAACTTGGACTGTTGACAAGGGGCGCACAATATTTACATTTTACTGAGAACCGATGCCCCTGATTAAAGGTGTTTAGATCTGTTGTCATTTCACTGTATTATCACATTGTGTTTAGTTTCTACCAGTGACATGGAACTTGATACGAATGCAAAAAAGGGATACAAATTCCTTCAAGTCAGAATTTAGTATTATTTAATATTTTATTTAGTATATTATTTGGCAGATATTGATTTTTTTGTACATGTCTTTATGTTGCCTGAAGTGAAAAATATTTTTTGTAAACCTCAAAGGGTATAATTTAGATTTTTATTTGTTCAGATTAAATGTTTAAAAAAAGATGTGGTAAAAATAAATTAAAAAAGTATATTTATGCACATCTGAGCACGAATAATCCATATCATTAGTCATTACTGATATTTTGCTCTCCTCATTATGTAATGTTAATTGTACCATTCATATCGCTCGTCTCCCCCAGGCCGGCGTCCTCTGGAACACCTTGTCCTGACCTTGTAGGGCAGCCTGAATTGAGAGAGGAATGTAAGAAGTCCCACCCTCAGCTGTCTTCCTCCCTCCCTGACATCTCAGCCATTGGTCATTCCAGCGAGGCTGGAACGCTGGAGGACGGTGACCACAAATCAGCAGAATCCCTCAATTTCCAGCCAACTGGAAGAGTTGAGGAAAACCCTGAAATATCTGACAGGGACGATGACATGGATTTGGGGGATTTAGATTCTGAGTTGGATGCCCAATTAGAGCTGTGTCACCCAATTGGAGATCAGAGAATCCCCGACTGTATTGTGGAATCCGTGATGAACGAAGATCACAGTGGGGAGGAAATTCCCGTGGCTTTTGCTGAGTCCATCAGGCAAAGAGTGAGGAGAGAGAGGCCGGGCAGGGGGTCTGGCTTTGACAGGTCGGAGCCTTTAGATTTGGTGAAAGATACTCATCAATCAGACAGCGGGGCAAAGGAGAAAGAAAAGGCACAGGATGAGGAAGCCGATAGGGTAGAAAAAGAAACGCCCAAGATGTTGAATTTTATAGGAGATTGGCCCTCTGAAAGCTCCTTGGAACAGCGACAGGTGAGGAGAAGAGAGAGGCATAAAGACGGAGATGGGAAGGAAGACGAAGGTGTGTCTCAAGAAGCTAACAAAAATAAAGCAAAAGCCCAGTCGGGACCCAACGTAAAGGAGTTTCAGAAGCTTCTCGATCTTATTCAGACGGGTGGAGCTGCCGCTGAGACCGGCTCTTCTCGTTCATCCTCCCTTTCCTTGAGCTCTGGAGAGGGATTGGAGAAAGAAGAAGAGGAGGCAGGCAGCGGGTTTAAGGAATCCCATGGAAGTAGATCTAACAGTGAGGAGAGGGAACAAAGCGTCAACAGGCTTAACAACGGCAGAGGTGAATTACCTGACTGTGTGTTGGGCTGGAAGGCAGCTGACTCTTGTAAGACCAGGGAATCGAGAATTGATAAGTGGGAGGGAAATAACACTAAAGATATGGCGAGTATTGCCACAGGAGGGAATGAAAATGTGTCAGAAATCGAAAAAGAAACAGGAGCTGCGGATTTAAATTCAACCAACCCAACAAACCCTCTCTCAGATGTTACTGTGGAGGCAGATGTGTGCCATAATCGGGTGGGAAGCCACAGTGTTGAAGCTGAGGTAACTACAGAGCCTGCTGCAGGTGATGCTGATGTGGGCGTAAACAACTTCGCAGAGAACGACAGAGAGACCAGAGCTGAGGCCGATGGCAGCCGTATTGGTGAGGCGTGTCTTAGTCCTGCGTGTGAGAGCTCCGTGGAAGCAGAAAGCAGCGGTACCTGTGGAGGCGGTCAAGAGAGAAAGCAGCGTCAGGGTCGTAGGTCGGGGAAACAGTGCAAACTAGCCCTCACCTTTACCTCACCTCAGAACTGCCCTGCTTCCTCACCCAGTACTCTCGAATGTCCCAGTACCACAGCTCAAAACTTAAATAGTGAACAGAGCAGCGCTGACACCGATGTTAACTCTAACTGTAACACCGACCTTAAACAAAGCGATGATCCGTTCACAGAGTCCAGTTCAGAACACCTGCAGCCTCCTTCCCCGATCCTTCTGGTCGAAACAGGCTCCCCCACTCAGACAGAACCTCAAGACTTTGCCCTTCTCTGGCGTCTCAATCGCCACGACAGCCCCGATGACGTAATTGTCGCTGCGTGCACGCTGCCCCCCGATATCATAGTCCTGTCTGGGGACTCCTCTCGCTTTGTGCCGGAGATGTCCGCTGCCGTCTCTGCGGCGGTCGCAGTTCACCCCTCCGGCCACAGAGAGGTGCCCTACCGCGTGGTGCATGAGAAAGGCACACAGGTGGAGGAGACGGAGCTCGGGGCAGCTCAGGATCGGCTGGAGAGCCTGCGCGTTCTCAGCCGGCACTTTAAACTGGTCAGCTTCGATACGTTAGAAGATCTGTATGATAAGTGCCATCAGGACATAGAGTGGACCACTAACCTGCTGCTGGACTCTGGAGAAAGATTCTTCAGAGATGAGGATGGTGAAAAAGAGGAGGAAGAAGAGGAGGAGGATGACGGTGCAGAGGGCGAAGACGACCAGAACACATCCGGTCCGAGCGGAGCTTCCGGGAATGCTGCTGAATCCATGTTAGGTCCTGATGTGTTAAATGAGCATGAGCCTAAAGATTGGCTGAACAGAGAAACATCTGTGTGTGAGGAGGGCACTCAGCTCTCACCGCCAGTCAGCGAGTCAGACAAAAACTCCAGTAATACAGATGTGCAAGGTTTTGGAGGTGCTGCTGTTCCAGTCAGAAACAAAGAGCATCCTGATGCGACGCCACAATTAGAAAAATCTCCTCAAAGAGATTTTCCTCAGGCACTGAAGGAAGGGGAGAGAAGAGGCGACACTGAATGCAAAGTGACGCCAGAAGCTGACCTAGAAGGTGGCGCCTGGGGTGGAAGTTTGGATGATGGAGTGATAATTGAAGAGTCGAGAGTTGAGGAAGAAATTGCCAGCATGGATGAGGTCCACCGGCTGCTGCAGGCCGAGCTCGATGAGCTGGAGAGAGAGGAAAGGCAGAAAGAGGTGGAGAGGACTGAAAGGAGGAACGTGGAGGAGAGAGGGAGCCAACACCTAAACATACAGAGTGTGGAGCTGAAATTACCCACTGAGGTGGCTTTACAACTGACTGAACTGTTCGGACCTGTAGGACTAGACCCAGGTAATCAACACACAGGAGTTACACTGAAAAAAAAACAGTGTATATACAGATGTTTACACTCTGACAGCTGAGATGTAGAGTCTTCTTGTGCTCAGGACTGACCTAAGAAATTTTTCCTCTCCCCACCATATTCAGGCGCATGCTCCACTGATGACTATGTGGTGCAGATGGACCTGAATCTGGCTAAACTGCTCCACCAGAAGTGGAAGGAAACCATTCAGGTGAGCTTTTCTAAGTGGTCTAATTTATTTTTCTTCAAAAACAATTTATCAAATGATAATTTGATATGGGTCGTTTGTTGTGATGAACCTACAGAGAATCTGAATCTTCAGCTAAAAGAGAGTGACTAATGCTCTAACATTCATCAGATGGACACAAACATGACTCCAAACAAATGATAATGTTTCCCTGTCACTTTTACAAATTTACCACATTAACTTAAAAGATGATTGATCTGCCAATGCTGTGTTCACAACCTGTTTCCACTGCCCCCAAGTGGCCAAAAATATATGTTGTGCATTTAACATGTAACAGCAGTACTTTACCAGCAAGTGGTGTTAATTTGACTGTTAATTTGATTTACAGGAGAAGCAGAGACAAGCGACACTTTCCTTTCACTTGCTTCAGGAAAGTAAGTTTACAAACACACACACACACACACCGTTCACAAATGTAAATTCCATGGATCACATGCTCAGCATATGATCAAAACTGTGTTATACACACGTACCTAGAAATCTACATGTAAATTCCACTTTTCTCACTTTAGTTTAACCCTGAATTTGTTCAACCCACACGAGTGCTTGGTTGTTTTTCCCCTGAATTTAAAAGCCTAACCAGTACTTGGAGCTACAACAGTAGGATTACTACTGGGAACAACAACCTGAATGTTTGCCTTTGAATGTGCAGGTTCGGTACACTGGGGGGAGTCGCAGGTGGCTAAAACTGTCTCACGAGAGCGGGCACAGACTGCGCGCTTCCTGATTAGTGCAGATGGTTACGCGTCACTGGAAGGCCAACCAGAGGCCAGCAGGCAGATGCCTCACATGGACCACTGGAATGTGCCCCGACCTCATGTCTCTCTCAGAGACATTATAAAAGAGGAGCAGGCTCTGCAGAAAAATGTGGAAAAGGTAACACACACACCTACTGTACTTGCAGGGTGTAGTATTTTTAGTCACGCAGACATCTTGAATAACATTGTCCTGCTCTGTCCACCCCTCCCTTTCTCAGACCAGACAGAGTCGCGCAGACCTCGACCGGCGTGACGGAGCCACCCTGTTGAAAGAGAACCAACTGTACGCTCTCTTCCCCACCATCGACAGGCATTTCCTTCAGGACATCTTCAGAGATCATAAGTGAGAAAACAACTAAGAGATTTTGTTCATTTGCTTTGTTAACTTTATCTTTTTTTTTTTTTACTGAAGGATCTCTGTCAAACATACTCTGTAAAGCTATGAAGTTATTATTTTATCTTCTACAGCAAGCAAAAACACATGTATCTGATGTGTTGAAGAGCTGTACTCCTCACTAACATGTATACGGCTTTCTCTTTGCATAGTTACAACCTGAACCAGACTGAGCTGTTCCTTCATTCTCTGCTGGATGAGGAGCCCGTCAAGACAGTGGTTGCACCAGAGACACCTCGGACCGACCACCACAGAACAACCAGCAAGGAGAGGGAAAAGGTATTCATGAACACAGGCAGAGAAAGAGAGAAACAAAAATTTACACATCTTTTTCACATGTATAGCACACGTGTACTATGTAGTCTCATGTATAATGTCCATCTGTTTGTCACTGCATCATTATTTCTTTTCCTCACCATCCCCTTTTTGTTTTTTTTATGTCATTAATGCACAATACTATCAGGGTAATTTGATGGTATCACCATTTGGGCAATTTTGATATATATGAGAATATGTGCAGTTAGAAAAGTAAACATAAAATTACTAAAAGTACTGTCTGTAAGAGACTTCATCACACTAAGTTACTTTTTCCACCGTTGATTAGTGGTCACTATCACTCTGTCTCTGTTACTTTGTCAGAGGCAGAAGCCCCTGGAGTCAGTTGTGCCCCATTACCAGGATACAGAGGACCCAGAGTATGAGGACTTCAGGGCCGAGGCCAGCCTACAGAGGACGCGACAGCTTGAGAGTTTCGCTAAAGCTGCCGAGGCTTACAAGCAAGGGCGCAAAGAGGTGGCCTCATTTTACGCACAGCAGGTGAGGAACTCAGTGTTTTACCCTAACATTGTCACCTGTGAAGATCTTTGCGTGTATTTTTTAAGTGTTTTTCTGTTTTTACAAAATAAATTTCACTTACCTACATTGGGAAGGGAAATATATGGCCCTGCAGCTCCTCTTTTATCAGTAAGTTCTGCACCCACAGTACGTTCATTTGTATCACCTCTTTTGTAGGGACACCTGCACGGCAAGCGGATGCGTGAGGCCAACCACCGTGCTGCGGTTCAGATTTTTGAGAGGGTCAATTCGTCACTGCTGCCCAGGAACATCCTGGATCTCCATGGGCTGCATGTAGATGAGGCCCTGGAGCATCTGGGTCAGGTGCTGCAGGACAAAACAACAGGTACTGAACAATACCTGTACAATAGTGTGTAAAGTACAGTGTGAGAGAAGGTAAACTGGCTAAAAATAAGTAAATGTTACTACCATCACGTGTTGAAAGCAGTGGTAACAAAATCACATTCATAAGCAATTTTTATAGAAAATGGTTAAAGTCATGAATGGCCAAACTGACAAAGCAATTCAGTTTTAAGAGGGCTTCTCATCCATGATCAAGTCAAGATTAAACTGGCTACGCATGTTAAATCACAAGTAAGGGTCTGGCAGTGAGTCTTATGTTGCTTGAGAGTTAACTGCAGGTAATGGGTTGTCTTTGTGGGTACTGGGTGGGACTAGATTCGACCCGCTTGCAGAAGTTTTTGTTCCTACCATCTTCAAACAGTGTTCACACTGCTTCTGCTAACTGTTTTCTGTGTGTGTGCGTTTTGTTCGTCTTTGGCCTCTTTCTGTATAGACTGCGAGCAGGGTCTGTGTCGACCTCAGCTCTCTGTCATCACAGGAAGAGGGAACCACAGCCAGGGGGGCGTGGCCCGCATCCGCCCCGCTGTTATAGACTACCTCACCAACAAACACTACAGGTATGCGCATATGCACGCACACACCCTCACACATGTGAAGCGCACACACACACACACACGCAAACATGTTCATTGTCACCCACCTTTTCTCCTATCTCTTTATCTCTCAGGTTCACTGAGCCAAAGCCGGGTCTCGTGTTGGTCTCTTTGAAGTGAGAAGAACCTGGTTTATTGGATTCAAGCTAAAGCTGCTATGGACGACAACACACACACTCTTTCTCTCAACGCATACACAATTATTTCAGTGTACACAGTACGATACACTCAGCCACCTCATGTCTTATGTCATTCAATTCTTACTTTATTAATGTCTTATTTCAATAAGTACTTTTTTTATACGCCTCTCCTTCCTCGCTCTCTCGTTCTTCAACGTTCATATAGCTGCAAGAAATTTAATTTAAAGTTAATCTTAGTTTAATTGCAGTTAATTTTTAGTTAAGATCTTATTTCAGGTCTTAATAAGACTAGTTTTTCTTTTGTGTTTTGAATGATAATGGCCTTGAGATGAAATACAAATAATGTATTTTTATGCATCTCTAAAGCTACAATGTATGTTCATTTTATATTTAAAAATGTTTTATAGTTGGGTGTATCCAGCTTGACGCTTATCTTCATGCCTTTTAAAGAGTATTCCCAGTGTTTTGAAGGATGTTGGTTAAGGTGTTATTTAATCATTTGAACATTACACTAATTTGGAGTCATGTTTCACTCATAATGTAAGTGTTTTATGAAACTTAAATTGAATCACGATTGCTGTCCACTTTGGGATTTTAAGAAATATGGCGTCCTTTTTTGAGAAATAATTGAAGCATTTTCTTTTTTCGACTATCGCTTAATGAATACTATCCAATCAGAGATTGCCCTGTAATAATTTTTTACTGTAGTCACTACTCAAAGAAAAGAGAGGTTTCCTCTCAGCTGTAGTGTTACAGTGAGCCTCTCTGACCACATGATCAAAAGGGCCGTTAAATAGATTGAACGTCTCCACTGTGAGCTCTGCAACAATCAGTCTCATTTGTCCTAGCAGCTGCCTCAGCAACATACTCTAACGGTTTTTGACTAGTTTATTCAGAAGTCAAGATTTTCTGCTTGTATATTAATATTCAAACTCAGGTAAAGTTTCAGTGATGTACAAAAATCCCAATGTTTTCTTTTGAGGCCAGTCAGTTGTCTCCAGCCTGTTCTTGGTAGCACCAGTTGTGCCAAAACTGTAGCAGTTGTATTTCTCAGGCTGCTACACTAGTTTTGTAAGTTGTTTTTCTTTGTGATATATTTCACAAATATGCAACAACAATGTTGACAAATTTTACAGATTGTACATAAAAGCACATGAATTCTGAAGAGAATGTATTTTTTTATGCGTTAGTTCATTTGGTTTTACTGAGAATATTGTATTGTTGAATAAAATTCTAAAATTTGTGTACAGCTTAATATTTGTTTTCCTTGTTTGGATTTATATATTTTTTTCCTGTGTTTCAACATAGCCTTAATAATCATTTAAGTCCAATTTATCATTTTTAGAGCATGTAAATCGCACATTTTATTCACACAAAATGTTTTTGTACATTCCTGCACAGTCTGTACAGTTCTATCATTGTAACTCACATCGCACTTATTATCTTTAGATTTCATTTATACTCTTTATATCCAAATTCTCTTATGTGTGAAAACTTACCTCATTCTGATTCTGGAGATTATCGATAATATGAGAACTTATTTGTGACATATTATGCTTTTTAGCTGATTATTGGGGAAAAAAGTATTACTGCTGTGGGTACAAAACCATTGAAAAACCTTTTTAACCACATTTAATTATTTCATATCTATCAAAAGATGTGCCAGTTTATGACAATTATGTTTTCTACAAGCCGATACAGATAAATAAATGTACAAATAGGCAGTGTGCGAGCTGATGTTTGTTACGTCTACTTGCTTTCAGCTCAGCACTTGCTCAGCAATGTCTGTATGAAGTCAGATTCAAGTCTGACATCCCATCCATGTTTTCTTTGGATTGGACTTGGGAAGGACTTTACATTTAGAGATGACTCAGTTTTATCCTTTCCATTTTGCCTTTTACCTTATTACCTTATTTAAACAACATACATATAAACCATGAATTAGTAGGTCTTGTAAAACAGAACTTATGTATATCGTCAGTATAGCATATAGCCTGATTTTTACATGTCAAATGCTGGTGACTAAATTACCCACAGTGCACTTAAAATGCCAAAAATGGGGTCGAAATTTGAGTGTAATGTTAGTAACGTGCCTGAAGCAGAGAAGAGATGAGGTCTGGTAAACTCACTTCCTTTCCCTCCAACTCAAGTGATAAAGTGACGTCACCTGAGACAACTTATCAGAAATTGCGTGGCTCCTTCTGGGGACGCAAAAAACTTTTTATACGACATTTCTCAAACATAGTACTCCCTAAAATCTGTAAACTTTGATGCGGAAATCTTTGGAGTTCCCCTAGAAAATTTATAATGTATATAAATGTCACAATAAGGGACGCAGCGTGCCATATCTTGTTTCTTAAATACCCATTTAGGTTGTTTTTCAGCTGAAAAAAAAATATGTTTGGGGGGCATGGCTACATTTGCAGCCTATGATCTTTTAAAATCTTTCATTTGGACCAGCTGCACCAGACAAAATGGTACAAATCCACAAGAGAAAAAAACCAAAGCACAGCTGCTGTGGGGGAAGCGAGCAGAAGCTACAGTCAGTCACTCCTCCACACTTCAGCTAGCGGATGTGTTTTACTTTTCTTTTCTCTCACACTTTGTCGCTTCCCTCCTCTACTTTACCATCGTCAGTGCTGTCAGACAGGCCAAAATATTTTCTTGCCGTGTGTTTTTCATCTTATTAATACAGACATTGAAAGTAGTGTTTTTTGGTATCCAGTCTGACAGATTATAATAATTAAGAATAAAAAAGTTCCAGGAGTTTTAAGGCTTTGCTATTTGTCAGCGTTGCGAGTTCTTCAAAGGCGGCAGCAAGCATCCGCCCGTTAAAGATTGAGAAGACTGACAAGAAAGGTAATTACCTTTTTCTTTGTCCTCTTTTTCTATCTCTTTATGCAACACTGAGTTGCTTATTGCTCATTTTCTGGTCTATTCTATTTTATTCTGTTTGGGAATGTAATAAGAATCCATTATATAGGCAAAAACTTCAAGTTTTAATGGCAAACTTCGAGTTTTAACATTAAAACTTTTAAATGAGCAAGCAAAGTTTAATTTTCCTCTCTCATTTGGATAACAATGTACTTGAGAACATGTAAGATAACATTTTATTATAAACTACAAAAAAAGCGTGTGGTGAAGTAAGAGGGGTTTAATGAGTTGCACTTGGGGTTTAATCCATGTTTTCTTTCTGTATTTACCAATGAGTTCTTACCCTGACAATAGACTGAAACTTAAGATTTCTCCCAGTGAGATCATTTAGAAAGTTGAATTGTGGAAAAAAGTACTGATTAAAATGTCCCATCTACGTTATGGAGATAGAGGTCTTTCCGTCAAGATGAGTGTGTACGAGTGTGTGTCATGGCAGGTGGTTTTGAGGTTATGACTTGTTTGTTCGAAAACTTTAAATGCTATTGTCAAATTGTCAATTTAATACACCAGAGAAGTTTTAAGATGCCACTGGCAGATTTAGTTAATCATGTAAGATTTCTATGATTATATAAAACAATAGCACATTCTCATCCACTATTACACGCTTGTTTGCGGCGTAAACAGCAGAATCTGTACTGTTTATGACGAAGATACATTAATGGGAGACAGATCATATATGAGCTCGATTCTCCAGAAAACATGGATACGTTGTTCGCTAGTCCCTTTTTTTTTTAAGTCTTCAGGACCAAGTCGTGAATTCTGGGTCACACCCAAACACACGAATCTTTACTTCCGTATATATTCAACCAGTACTTTGCTATACACTCAATGCTTTATACCCTAACCTTTCTCTACAAATATAGATGTCTGTTACAAAAACTACACTTTATATCACCTGCAATACGCAATGATCGACAACTTCTATATTCATTTAGTAGGTATTTCTCAACTGTCATTCAAAGAACTGTATCACGAGCCAGGCTGCTGCTCATCTTCCACTGTGGCCTTCATGTTTTATGCTAGGAATCCTTCAACTGCCTGATGAAACATACAAAGAAGTTTAAATTAACAGGTTGCTGAAGCATTTCAGCTTCTAACTGTTCTGTCTTTTCAAAGTAAGACGGCAGAGCGCCAACATATACCGCGTTCTTAACATGTGCCCTCTTCATCTCTCCTCCTGTGTGGATTTCCCTCCTCAGATCTGCTGGAACGAAATGACGGCCCTCGAGATCATCAGAGAGAAGGACCAGAACCCGGCTGCGCTTCAGAGACAAAGGCAGAGGTGAGATGAGCCGAGGGGCCCTGAAGAACCAAGACGTTATGTGAAGTGTGTATAAAGCTCACTGCTGGAGAACTGCTGACTATACACACACACTCTACATGAGAGACGTTTGAGGACTCTGAAAAGAGAGACATTACGGGCTGAATGACCGCTGAAATCTCCAGGAGAGGAGTTACCATAAGTCGGGGCTACAGATCACTTGCTATGAAAACCACCACCAGTACACGGAAGTACAGCGCGCACAGAGTGATCACTGACTTTGACTACCTCAGAGAGCAGATCGACGACTTTCAGAAAAAACATTCTTAAGACTCGTTTCACAGAACCACAAACATCCAGACGAGGGAGACCAATTGGAGGCAGCCATGAATGGCCTAACAGAGATGTCGGTGAAGTGCGTCCTGGTCGGGGACACCGCCGTGGGCAAGACGGCCCTGCTGGTTCGCTTCACCTCAGAGACCTTCCCGGACACCTACAAGCCCACAATTTTTGAGAACACGGGGGTGGAGGTGTACATGGACGGGGTTCAGATCAGCCTGGGCCTGTGGGACACGGCGGGCAACGACAACTTCAGACAGATCCGCCCGAGATCCTACCAGCACGCAGACGTCGTCCTCATCTGCTACTCGGTTGCCAACCCTAACTCGCTGGCCAGCGTCCAGCATAAGTGGATCGCTGAGGTTCGGCAGAACTTGCCCAAGGTGCCGGTGTTGGTCGTGGCCACGCAGACAGATCTGCGGGAGAGCTTGGCCTATCGGAACAACTGCATCTCAGCGGCAGAAGGGAAAAGCGTGGCTCATGATATCCACGCTAAAGGCTACCTGGAGTGCTCCTCCTTAAGCAACCGCGGCGTGCAGCAAGTGTTCGAGTGTGCAGTGCGGACAGCCGTAAACCAGGCCAAGAAGCAGGCCAGGCGACGGATGTTCAGCATAAACCAATGCAAGGTCTTTTAACCTTTGACCTTAACTAGGTGGGCAACCGAGCCATCATTAGATGACTTTTTCAGAAATGCTTCTCAATGTGCTGTTCAAAAAGCCTGCAGAGGTACAAGAAGCCAAAGTTGTCTTCATTTTATATAAGTAGGGTGCTTTTTCACTAACGGGGTGTCGCCCCCCCCTAAAGACTCCCTTTAACTCCAACCATAATAAAAACTGAGAAAACAGCGATTTGGTTTTGTACCTGCAAATGTACACAGGTGGAAGTTCTTCTTTTGTGTAATCCAGGGGAGAAAGGGGAAGAAAAGAAAGAGTTTGCCTTTGATTCTTCTGATGTGTTTATGAACCACAGTACATCACTTGCAGGCTATTTCAAATGGGGCATCAGTGAATTTTTGTGTTTCAGAAATACTCCACTGCTGTGAAAAGCTTTTTTTTTTTTTTTTTTAAATCACAACATCTATTTTTCAAAAACGTAAGTATCCTAACATGTCAGTTTCCGGTCGGATCAGCAAATTAATTTTTGGATTAACTACCAAAGCAAAATGACAACAAATAATTGTTAGGGTGCATTTAGCTGTAAAAGTGTCATCTGTGCACTCGTCAATTTATGGTCTTGAAACGTTTAACTTTTATTGATAAGTAAATAATGACAGGTACATGTTGATAAGCAGTGATTTTAAGTCTTCAAAGAGTACTTTGAGCTCTACAGTTACCACGTAACCCTATTATTTCTGTAAGATTTTATTAGACGTGACCAGAAAATAAACTTTCAGTAAGTCAAAGGATAGACAGACACGCCAACATGCTATATGTTTCTCGAGGTTATACATGTGGTTTATATATATCTTTCAAATCTGTTTAAAAGATGCCCGTGTATGTATTATTCGAAACGTCTACCCATGCACTGGAATTCAGTGAATTTTTTCATGAATAAAAATAAATATGATATCAATCATGGAATATATTGATCAGTAAAAAAAACCATCTGAATGGAATTTGCATTGACGTAAAAAAAATCTAAAGATATAATAGAGAGGTTTTTTTATGATGGAAAGAAAGTCTAGAAGATGGTACAGAGATATTTTGACACTTCACATTTTATGACAACATAAATAGCCATGTGTTGCTATTGTGTATTTTTTGTGTATTTTTCTTTATCTTGTTGTTATTTAACTGTTAACCTCATGTTTTTTTTATGAGAAAATATTGAGACATGTCCTGCTGTTTCTTGCAAACTGTCCCGTTGTTGTTTGTCACTGGGATAACTAATTCACTTTCCATAAATTAAAACTAAGCATTCAACATTGACGTAGTACTGTTTTATTTATATCGAATAGTAGTTTTTTTTTTTTTACCAACACAAATGAGTAACAAAATATATGAGAGCGGGAGCACATGTAAAACTGGGAATCATCTGATAATATAGAAGTATTTGTAATACATCCAGTGGTGACTTTCTATGTCCCTTTCTGTCTTTTTGAGGAAATTTGCATTGGATTTTTAATATAAGCCTTACTTTACTTACTTTATCTGCATCTAGATAAACTCTTTAAGGATTATATTCGCTGTAAAAGGTATAATTTATATATTTTGTATGTGAACATTCGGTCAACGTCACGTGAGTTTTTTTTTATATTATTCTGACTAATGCCACTAAGATCAAAACATATACAGTATCGGATATTAAGTTTTCATGTGCTGAACCTATGTATAGAATATGTATAAAATTACACATTATATTAAATGTTCTGATAGAATTAATTACATTTGTGAATTTTACTGTTATAGCTGGGATTTTTTATGTTGATTAGGTCAAACAATCTTGTTTAATCAAACTATGCTTTCAGACTGTGTGTCTATAATACTGTATCAATAAATGCTGAACTGCGTGGGAACAACTGAAGAGTTGTATGCGTGATGAATTATCTCAGTGAGAAAGAGACAAAGGTCGTGAGAGATACAGCTTAGCCAATGAGAACAACATATAGCTAGTTTATCAGTGCATAGCTAATTTATGCACAGTAAGTAGACACAAGATGGAAACATAAGGCGATGAAGTCTAGATCACAGATATGACTTCAAAACTTTGTATCTATGTATCAGTCAGGTCAAGTAAGTTTAATTTATTTAGCCCAAATGATCAAAGTTGCCTTCGAGAGCTTTAAGATTGCTGCCATTTTATACGTAAGCACCCACAGGATACTAGCCTATATGTCCGTAAGTATTTATGTACTTGGGGTTTTGAATGTGCATGATAGAAGACTTGAGTAAGTACAGGCTATACTGTAGCTGAATCATGATGAAAGCTTAAAAAAAAAGAAAAGACGGCAAGGATCGGCAAATAACCAGGAAAAAACTCTGAATAGCTGTTCCTCCCCCTTCATGCTTTCTCCCGCTCTTTCTCTTTCTTATGTGGTGTTTGTTGCTGCTGAGGATGAGCGCTACAATACAGGCTTTTCAAGGATACAAAAAAAGCAGTCAACCACATCCCAGCATGCGCACACACACACACACACACACACACACACACAGACACACACACACACAAACACTCAAACTTGTGCAAACACAGCCCCTCCAAGTCACTCTTTTCTCAGTTGTTGCACATGTTCGCTCATTCAGTCTGTAATTCACACACTTACCCAACCTCACCCAAACATTTACGCTTACAACGCACAGTAATGCAGATACACACAGGACCCTCAGACCACCTGAACATGGCGCAGAGTTTGCAATAAGTTTTTCTTGCTTGGCAAAGAGCAACTTCCCCAAACTTCTTGCTGAGCTTGCTGATGAACCATTTGAGTGTGTGGTGTAATAGTACTTACTATTTTACCGCAATTAATCTCAATTTATTATTATTTTTGGGACACTAAAAGCTGTGTACTTAGAGTATGTACAAATCTCTTTTTTTTAGTGAGTTTATCTCATGATATTAGTCACGTCGTCAAATTTTAAGATTCATTTTAAATATGGCCTGTTGGCAATGTTTGAGTTACAAGTGGCATAGAGAGACATCAGCATGTGACTGCCTGCTGTGGTCAGATCTTTCATCTCATCGTGCTCTCTCCCACAACTACCACAATGCCTTATCCCTTTCTCGCGGCATCTCTCTCTCTCTCTCTCTCTCTCTCTCTCTCTCTCTCTCACACACACACACACACACACACACACAGACAGACACAGAGCGGAGCCACTTCACAGTCAGCGGGTAGCGGTTGTTCTGACTTACCTTTTTAGGGCCTCTGATGTGTTATCCAAGGAGCTGATAAATGAGTTTTTCACAGCAAACATTTTGACATGTCTCTGCAGGTGTAGCTAATAACATTAGAAATGGCTGCGTTTTGTTTTCTGGGGCTCTGGTATTGTTTTTACCCACTCACTGGCAGCTTCTTGGTGCAGCTAAATGGAAAAGAACTATTGTTAATGTTTATCAGTAAATTAAGCACCTGACCAGCTAATTCTCCTGCTGTACTCAGACAATCCCATCACGCTGGTAGGCAACTAAGTACGTTCACTGAAGGTACTTGTACTTTATTATTTCTGCCTCAGGCTAGTTTGTATTTACATACATTTGAGCAGGAAGTATTCATTACATACATGCATTTCAGCAGGAAGCTTTCTACTTCTGCTTCATAGCTTCAGTAAATTGGTTACTTACAGACTCAAGAAAACACAAAAGCAAAACATACACACTGTAATCAGCTATTTGTTTGAAAGTATTATCATTATTACAGTTTAGGATACAGTGTTATTGATCCATGGGGGGAATTCACAAGCTACCCAGCTGTAAGTAAGGTTATTAAAATTAGCTCCACGTTTACCAGCTACAATATTAAAGTTGCAGCACATGAAACAAACAATGATTATAATCCAAAAATATCATGTCCGTGTTCTTGTGCATCTTTCTCAAACACTCTACATAATGGGTACTTTAAAAGTAGCTTCTAAGTACATTTTGATGTTCTGAGCACTTCTTCCATTGCTGCTCAGTTGTGTGCTGCTTTCTATCATGTGTCACATGTGCAGTTTCCTTTAACAGTTAGAAAACAGTGTCATCAGCTGACTTTAAAGGATTAAAGCATATGTCCATTATCATTATCAACAAGTCCCATGAGAACTGTTGAAAGTAATGTGTGAGTGCTTCTTCTTACCCCGTGTTACAGCCCACAGCAGCAGCTGTCTTCATAGTCAAAATGTTTTCACAGCAGACATTTTGACTTGTCAAAGTGGGAAAAGCACAGGTGGAACCAATAACAATAACGAAGGCTTCTCTCTGTCTACATGTCTCAGCTCCTCGTGATGGTGTGACAACGAGCCAGCATGCACGATACCAGCAGCACGAAACAAAAGCAGCTGAATGTCCATTTTCATTCATTTGATCATTTATGCTTCAGAATGTTTTCTGTGAAGAAATGCGGTGGAGGAAAAAGTCCTTCATTGCAAAGATGTGGCTCACTGATGTGCTTTTAACAGAGACAATAAAATAAAAACTATTCATAGCAGCAGGAAGTGCGATATATCAGATTTTGGCAACATAGAGCATACTTTTGTTTTGGTCGAAAAATAATAAGATAGAATATCATGAGATCAGTGCACATAAAGATCTTGATGTTTCTGATTATTGCCATGAGGGCAATCATCATTGCACACACACACACACACACACACACACACACACACACACACACACACACACACACACACACACACACACAC
>JBAJHX010000051.1:16333924-16344580 GCA_037176925.1 Amniataba percoides | reverse complement strand
TATATAAATCTGTGTATTTTCTCCTATTAACACAAGCTGTAATATTTCCAGATGGGCTGTACTACTTGACCACTACTAATGGAATGGTCTATCAAACTTTCTGTGATATGACCACTGTGGGAGGCGGCTGGACACTGGTGGCAAGCATCCATGAGAACAACGTTTATGGGAAGTGCTCAGTGGGCGACCGCTGGTCGAGCCAGCAGGGCAACAATGAGAATCTGCCTGATGGAGACGGAAACTGGTCCAACAGAAACACTTTTGGATCCGTAGAAGGTGCCACCTCAGATGATTTTAAGGTACACAAACACAGATTGCACTGCACACAAGACTACTCTCTCTTGTAGGCCTCTGACTCACATTTCTGAACTGGACTTAATAAAACAAAGCCACATCTCCAGAGCTGTTTCCCTCTCTCCTCCTGTTGAGGTTGTCTCCCCTAAATTTAGGTGAAACACTATCGCCTTTGTCCACAGGGGGCGCAAAATCAACACAAAAGTTAAAGTTACATTGAGATGTTGTTTCAGGACTTCAAAAATGTGAAACCATACTTGAACTGAAAACACACAGGAAGACTGAATTGATTGCTCCTACTGTTGCATGCAGGGAAATCTGGCGTGAGTCAAGATCTCGCACACTCTGCTGCTACACTGGAGATTTGACAACGAACACAACTTCATCTGTCTGATACAGAGGCCATATATTATTTATCATGTTCATCAGCAACACAAAGTATGATATTTTATTCATCACACTCTTTATCTGCGAAGATAAAGAGTTGTATTTTTTTAATTTTACTCAGTCTGGAATGAGTTCTGTAGGTGCAGATTCACATTCTTCTTTTTCTCACTAGAATCATGTTTCCAACAGCCTGCGGGCCAGATTTCATATACACCACAAAAGACACATGCAGATCACTGTTTTTCACTCATTAATCACTGACTGGGCAGAAAATAGCACCCACCACTTCTCACTGGTCAAATGATTACTGTTGTCTTATATAGTCAATAAAGGGGAAGAACTGAAAAGTGATCTCAACAACAACGTGCACCTCCACAGAATCCAGGTTACTATGACATCGTAGCAGAAGATATGTCAGTGTGGCACATTCCCAACAACTTCCCGCTGGAGCACTGGAACCTGGCAGCCATCCTCCGCTACCACACTGACAGTCGCTTCCTCCGCCTGTACGGGGGGAACCTTTTTCAGCTCTTCAAGGTAACTTAGTTGTTCATTCATTAAGTTTAGAACAGGAAAAAAATGAATGTAAATTAGCAGAGAAACGCTTCAACTTTCTGCCCTAAGAGTTGTCATATTCTTCCAGCAATTTCCGGTGAGATACAACATTGGCTCATGCACCAACAGAGGCCCGGCTGTCCCCATCAAGTATGACCACGGAAGCAAAGAGACTACCAGGATGTTATATGGACCCAATTCAAGAGGTAAAAAGCTGGCAAGAGAGAAAATAAAGACTTCAGGACACCTTATAAATTGAAAGATCAAATGTTATTAAATATTCAGTTAAGTTACAAGGTTAAAAGTAATGCCTGAACTGTAAAATGGTTCATTAACTAAACGTAAAATCATTTCTTTGTATTTATCATTGTTATACTAATTTTGGCTGTAACAGGTTAAAGTTCATCTCCACTCCATGTTTTATTCCAGGTGAGTTTGAAATAACAATGATATAAAGAAAGGAATCAGAAAAAGACATTTTGATAGTGACAGCTAACAAAGAAGAAAGGCAGGGAAGGGTGTCAGCAGTCCAGGGGTAGATTTGCTGCTGCAAAAAGTACTGAGCTTCAGTGCATCTACTTGACTGAATGAGCTGCCCTGAAACACAGTCAGGTGTCCTGCCATGTACAACTCACTGTTATTAAAAGATACAGCATTAGGGGGAACTAGGTAATTGTTATTTCATTGTTGGAATGTGCCAAAATGTGTTATGTTGTCCACTACTAAAACAGCAAAGTCAACATCACAGTGATGCAGCATAACTTGCTAAAAGAGCCTTGAAATAAATAAAAAGGTATACCTGCCTCTTGAGGGTTTCACAGATGGAAAAAAAATCAGCTGCTTTAGGTTAAAATTAGTGTTCCAACAAGAAATGACAAAAGAGTAGCCTTTGTTTTCACCTACCACTTGGAGCTGCAATAAACTCATGCTGTTTGTTTCTGTTTATATGAAAGCGGAGTTTGAACCCGGATTCATCACGTTCAGACCAATAAACAACGAACGTGCCGCCATGGCTATCTGCTCTGGTTCCAAGCCAGTCGGATGCAACAGTGAACACGTGAGTCTGAATCCACCATGGCACCTCTGCTGACGATCATTTAACACAGAACATGTATGATAACCCTGTTCTGTGTGTGTGTCTCCAGTACTGTATAGGAGGAGGTGGATATTTCTATCCTACCCAGTGTGGGGACTTCCCATCATTTGAGTGGGATGGATATGGAACTGGGCAAGGCTGGAGTGCCACCAAAGAGATTACAGAGGCTGCTGTTTTACTTTTCTACCGCTAAGATGATTATTTGCACAGTGTGACTATCAACAATACAGCAATCTTGGCTGGAGCCATTCAGATGATACAATAGGTCAAGTCAAGTCAACATGAATGGCTTTTGGCCACAGCATGTCTCCATATGCCTTCCTTACTTTTGCTTATGTTGTTGACTGTAAAGAACAAACAAGGTATGACAGTAAACTGTTATTTGTAATTAAGCTGCAGTACAGCAGATGGCGTTATTGAACTACATAATAAAAACTCAAACACTGACCGAGGGTGCTTCTCTTTTTGAGCAGAGTGTATGCCCTCACAAACAAAAGTTCAAAAGTTATTTAATTATCAGCAAAATGTGCTTTCCCCCTGTGTGAGTGACTTATAAACAGTATTTCAATGTTGTAACTTGGAAAGTTGGAAATAATTTTTACTGCCACCAGTGGTTCTTAACTGTGGGTTTTTCATCCAAACCATTGACATTTTTAAGGGGTAAGCCTGTATTTTTTTCCAACATGTATTTGTCAGCAAATCCCATAAAAAAATATCCACTTCTGCTAATGATGGAAATGTTGACTGATCATAAATTGATTAGAATTTTACATACATAGGTTCATTTCCATAGAAGGGAAAAATAATTTCTAAATTAAGATAAAATCTTTGGCAACTGTTTTTGGAAGTACATTTCTTGGGGAATGTTTGCAGCTACAGATTAATGCATATTTTACACGCTAGAGAGTATATTTAACATGAGGTTGGTGTTTGTGGGATTAACTAAATAAACTACAGTGTCCATGCTCATGATGATGGAAGAACATGCCACCTGGCGCAACCGTGTAGCTTACTGGACAACAAAGGAGGCATAAACAAACTCAGGCTTTGGCTAGACAGACCAAATTTATTAGTGGGAACAATTAATTGTTTTCATGGGATTCAGTAACAATGAGAATCATATAGAATATCACCTGCTATTTCATATAGTGGTAATATAGTGGTATTAATCTGGTCTTTTACATGTATGTGCCATATATACTGTAATAAGACTTTGAAGGCATTTAATAGGTATTTGATGTATTTTTTGGCTAAACAGAAGGTATCAGTGTTTGAGTGAGTGGAATGAATAATTTCCTGTGAGAAACATACTGTCTTTATTTTGAGATTTTCTTATAGAGGAGTGCAGAGGACTGAGCTTGTGGCTGACTACCAGAGGAACAGGATGGCCTCTGTCCTGGTTGTTATAAAGGGAGGGGAAGTGAAGCGGACAGAGCTTGTACAGGTACGAGGGGGTCCAAATCAATAAAATATTCCAGGACATTATCATGTTACAGTAAAATCGACCTTTGACCCTTTAGGTAAAAAAAATCACAACATCATTTAATCTTTTTAGACATTTGTGAGAAAATCTGTAATAACTAACATCTTGAGTAATGGCCAAAAATGTGTTTCATGATGTCACCTTTGACCTTTGCCCAACAAATTGTAATGAGTTCATCCTTGAATCCAAGTGGACATTTGTGGCAAATTTCCAAATTCCAAATTTCTTATTTCCTGAGATGTGCTTTAAAAGAAGTGAGAGGGAAGATGAGGAAATATAGTGCATGTTGTGTTCTCCATTTCACACACAGTATCTTGAAGAATAATGGAAGGTTGCTGTCAACGCTATTGTGCTTCAAAAATTTAATAATAACTCTCTTCAATGTGTCGAGGGGAACTTTTCTGACTCTGATGTCTTAGAGCGACAAAAAAAAAGCAAAAGTAAGGAGTGTGAGGTAAATATTGTGTTTAATAAACAAACATCAGTCAGGGAACTGACATTAGTCTGGGGATGGAGAAGGTAGGGAAGGAATATAAAGCACAATGCACATGTGTAGAGGTGGGGGGGGACATATTTATCTGTTACACAAGGTGCCCCCGTACAGTAGGAGCAGGAAGTTCTATATAACATACAGATCAGGATCCAAGTCTACGGTACAAAAACTTAGCAGCAACATGTTAACGTCGGAGACCAAGGGGCTAACAAAGTAGTTTCATTTAGAAAAAGTCACAGTATTCTTTAAGCATAAATTTGTTAAAAAGGTAAAAACAGTTCTAAGCATCCTCTAGGGTCAATGCTACTCACAAGATCCGTGTGTGAAATACATAGGTAGGGAAATTATCTATACATTTATACTCTAATATAAAGACCTTCTGGTAATGGCACAGTACAAACTCTCAGGAAACGCGACAAAAATATACAATGTCTTCACGTCACATTTGCAGATTAAAATGTAACTAAGGTCTCTGGCAAACACAATAGTTTCAGTGATCAAAAAAAAAAAAAAACAACTTCTCTTCAACCAAAATAAAGGACACCATTTTGTTAGTTCAGCTATCTTGACAGATTATGTCTTTTTAATACAAAAATAAGGACAAATATAAATTAATATATATTAAAAGAATCAGATTGATACATAGGGGAATCTACTGAATAAGTACAGGTATTTATGATACAATAAATACTTGTCATCCATGACTGGGGGTAGATAAACAGAGAGTAGTGTATTTAACCTGGCAGGTAATAAGTATAACGTCTACAGGTGAGAGCATTTGAATGTGTGTGTGTGTGTGTGTGTGTGTGTTTGTGTTGTTCAGTAGCTGTAAAAAATACCACAAGTTTGAACACAGCCGTGTGTAGGGTCGTGCACACAGTCTCGGAGGGTTCGGGAGGCCTGCTAACGGGAGACCTCAGACTACAGTGGTGGTTGCTTGTGTTGTAGGGGGTTATCACTGCCCTCCATCTCCCACGCCTTTAAGCAGCTCCTCCTAGTGGTGAGTCTGTGGTACTACCAGTTAAGGTTACTCCTAAAACACACAACTCACAGACAGGAAGCAGGAAGTCTACAGGAGGCGGTCAGCCGTCAGTGACCGGTTAGTCCTCCAGGGAAGAGACAGTGTGGCACACCATTGGAGTCATCATGACCGACAAAAAAGAAGTAGATGTAAGGAAAAAAGTCAACTCTTGAGTGTGTGTGTGTGTTTTTTTTGTCTTTTTCTCCACTTCATAATAAAAAATAAGTCTGTTTTTGTACTTTACAATACAATTCAACATCCCCACCGAGGAAGCATCAATCATCAGTCCAGCACTGACAAGAAAAGAAACATTTTTTTTTTTAGTTGTTTGTCTTGTTTTTTTTTTTGGTTTTTTTTGTCTTTTTTAAGGGTTTAAAAAAAACAGGGTTGGTGGGAGGGTGGGCAGGCTGTGGACGGTGAAGGGTTTTCTCAGGAGGAATTGGGACCTTGGACAAGAGGGGGGCGGGGATCAAGTGTGGCGGGCAGGAACATAAAACATATTTGGAGGGGGGGGGGGGGGGATCTGCCACAGGTCTTTTTTTTCTTTTCTTTTTTTTTCTTTTTTCTCTTTTATGAGGAACACTTTGTACAGCCGCACTTCACCACTTTCTCCACTTCCTGGACGAAAGAGGAGCCGTCGGTGCACTGGAAGGTATATTTCCTGCGTTTGCTGCGGAGGGGGGTGCAGCAGGTGCCCTGTCCTTCTGCTCCCCCCGGGCAGCTGCCCCGGCACTCTAGACGGGAGACCTTCTCCTGGGTTTGGCACGCCGCGTAGCCTTGCTGTCTCTGGTAGACATCTCGGATCCGTTCCCCTCGGCAGGCCACCTCTGCAGGCATGAGGAGGGAACAGACGGGTTACGAGTTTGAACTTTTAATGCTTTGAACTGTTTGGAGGGGACAACAGCACAATGACAAAAGGAATCTTAATGATGAGACTCCACACATATCAAAGTGACATAATGAGGGATGAAAAACTGCCAAAAAAAGCCCATAAGCGGTCCATCAATTTACACACAACATGAGATTTGTGAAAGTAGCATAAAAAAAAGAAACTCCTGAAAGTCAAAATAATAATTCTTGGCACTTCATACTTTGAAGAAAAACATTTGATTATTCTAAAATACATCATATTATATCATGACTGCCATACTGCGCCACATAATTTGAAAGATGTCAGATAAAAAGCAAAGTACTCAAGCTGCATGCTGAAAACAACAAGGTGAGGCAGAAGGCAGGAGGTACATGTGGGACGTATTTTGGGTTGCACTGGAGAAAAAATAGACCGACGGTAAAATGTGACCATGCAGTCTCACCTGAGTGTTCCCCCGCGAGGGATTAAGAGGAAGCTCGGAAGATGCTGAGTTGGAAAGCAACGGTTAGAAGTGTTAATGTAAAGACACTGAACATTGTTAGACACACACACACTATTAAAAGACTAGTGATGAGTTGACAAGTAACAGACAACAAAGCAGAAGCTTAGAAGATGTTAAGAGAAACATGCATTTAGATTCAACAGCTTGAACAGAATAAGATGTTATTTTAGAAGAACATAAGTGAGTTTTCTGCTGTAATTCATACAAACAACACACGTGTATATCCTCTCCAAACAAGCCTTTCTCACCTCTGTCGCACGCCTCTCCTGTGTATCCACTGTTACACTCGCAGTATGCCTTGCCCAGGCCCGACACTCTACATTTGCCATGTTTACAGTGAGACGCGCTGCAGGGGTTAGCTGCGTCCTGGTCCTGCTCATCACAGAGGACGCCAGCGAAGCCGGGCTGACAGCGACAGGAGTAGGAGTAGGAGTTGATTGGGAGGCAGGTACCATGGATACACCTGAAGATAAAGAGCAGAGAGACAGACAGAGAAGACACATCGTTTTAATCTTGGAGAAACAACCTTGTAAAACCTTGTACTCAAGGTGGTTTTAAACTCAAAATACCAACAGTGTAATCACTCACTTGTTGCCGTCACAAGGGTTGTTGACTTGCTGGTCACACAGTGTTCCTGTCCAGCCTGGGTGGCAGGTGCAGGTGAAGCCATGGTGCCCTGTTGGGTGGCAGTCACCCTGGACGCAAGCGCCTCTCTGGCAGGGCTGGCAGCCTGGCTCCACCCCGTGGCCCAGCCACTGTCTGGTGGTGCTTTGTGCCGTCCCGGAGCCTGGGGCCGCCGTTCCCAGCCCGGCCCCGAGGTCCTGGAGCTTCCCGTTGATGTACAGGTTACGGAGGCAGCCGTGGAAGCTGGTGCCGTTGCGTCCGCCAGAGCTATGCTGCAGGGATGAGAGACCCCCCGAGGTTGTGGCACGTTCTGGCATTCCTTGTGGAAAAAAAGGAGGGACACATGGTAAAAACATGTCCGATGTATATTCTAGTCCTCTGGCAGATCTGAAGACCAAACACACAAACTTAATCTGTTCTAAACCAACAAACTAACACATGCACTGTCTTTCTGGTTCCAGTCAGCACATGTGCCCAAATAGTCTGCAGTTTATCTTTTTCTTGGGCGCTCCACTAAAGAGAGCAGTAATCAAGCCAGCCATTGATAAAAAGGTGCATTAGTTTCTCAGTACCTTTCTGTAAAACAAATGGCTGCGGCTTTGGCAAAACTCCTGAGACAAATCAAAGTACTTTCAGTGATTTTTTTTTTTGTGGGCTTCAATTTTTAAACCAGGATCAAAATACACATTAAGGTTGCTTTGTGGTCTGATGTTTTGTGCCAAGTACTTTAAGTTAGTCCATCTGTGCCTTTTTCTCTGATAGAAAACAACCTTTTTCTTGTTTCTGGCCTCTGAGGGGTAATGCGTGACGATCAGTGCACCAAACCAGTAAAAATGCTCAGACACAAAGACTGCCTCATGTCCCTTCATTACAATATAGCTTTCACACATATCCAACAATGTGATCATTTTTAAAAATAATGTATCGAATATATTCCTTGCTCTTTAATATAATAAATCTATGTACCTTTCTGACCTGCAGTGAAACATTGAAGTATCTATAATGTCTTTGTCTTGAGTCACTCACACATAAACACACACATGTCAATGCACACACAAGGTACTCTGCTCCTTACCTCCCAGGTAAAGCGGAGAATCTATATTGAGCGTGGACTGTTTGCTGATAGAGTTAATGGATTTGGGCGTCCCACCATCGATGGACAGAGACAGAGTCTGGTCTGACGCCACCAACTCCACAGCGTGGAAGCTGCCATCGTTCACTGTCTCCACGCTGAGACAGAGAGAGAGTACGGAGAGCTCTTGAGCATTTGTATCATCCATCATACAAATCTGGCAGCAATGAGTGCATCGTTGGACATTTCTGCTTGTGTGTGCGTGTACCTGTATATGGCAGAGGGAGGGTAAGATCCGGTATCGTAGCTGACCCTGAGGCGTCCCCTGTACAGCTCCATGGCGATGTGATCATTGTCCCCTTTATACAACAACACACCGCTGTCCTCATCTGTAGCGATCTGAAAACAAGGGGATATTTGTGTAAATGACTGTAAGTACTAAAACAACAATGGAAAACTAGACCAGTAAAGTTAAACAACAAGTAAACAGCGAGATGAAACTCTTGATCGAGCTCACACCTGCAAGCTGATGTTGGTCTGCGGCGACAGGAGACTGGAGGGAAGCTGCAGGTAGGACTCGCGGTTGACAAAGTTGACACTGACGAGCGTCTCGCAGCGCTCGCCCTCGTAGCCGTGGAGACACTGGCAGCGGGGGTCCGTTCCCATGACGACGCATTGCGCCCCGTTGAGGCACTCGTGGTTGTCGCAGGGGCTGGTGCGAGGAAGGACCATCGGAGGAGAAAATTCGCAGAATAACCCGCTGCAACACACACACACACACACACATGCACACACATTTTGAACATGGGAACATAAAATGGTCCTCGTTTAGTTGAGCGTGATTGTGATGCATTCGGTATGTAGCTAATTAAAAATATGCGTGATTACAGTTACACATGTTTTTAACCAAAGTCCTCTTAAAGTGGTTTAAGTGGCTAAAGTTACTGGTTCAAAGTTTTAGTTAACTGTGATAGAGACTTAAATGTGGAAGTTGCTTGAAACTTGTGGTCTTTATTTGTTTAATCGACATCATATCATTGTCAGATTTGATGTGGTACAGTTGTTGTACACTGCATTTGTGCTTTCATGGCATTTCAGCATCTGAAATTTAAGAGCCACATCTTTGGTAAAATTGTTAAATCAAACACTGAACACACCAACAGGAAGAAAACATTCAAAACAGACCCTCCTCACAAAATTCATTCCCATATAATGATAGTGTAGAGAGAGACAGACAGATAGCAATAACTGATAATGGACATAAGGGGGAGCTCCCTCTACATGGCATGCTACAAATAAACACACATATAACATGCCGTAAAGGGGAAAGACAGCAGAACCTTTTTACCACATTAGGGACAATGAAACAACTCTAGAAAAAGTAACCTATTTGAAACTGTTCAAATTTTAAAAGAACGGGGGACAAAGGCTGCACAGTGCTGCTGCAGATTTTGCTGTTCAGAAGTACTTTGCTGTGATCAGGATGTGCGAGTCCCTGTGAAGCTGTGAAACGTACCTGTATCCCTCCAGACAGACGCAGGTGTATCCGTTGACGGCGTCGATGCACTGACCTCCGTTCTGACACTTGTTCTCTTCACAGTCGTCGTAGTCCAGCTCGCAGTGCTCGCCAACATAGCCTGGAGTGCACTCACACCTACATACATACACACACAGAGAAACACTTGTCGATATTAAACTAAACTAAAATAAAGTTAAACATACAGTGTCTGCCTGCCTTGTGTTATTTTGTGTTATTTCCTGTAATTTAATACTTGCAATTTCTTCTTTTCAATGAGACAATCTGTAGGATGTACAAATACACAGTAATATGACACACAAACACACACACACACACACACACACACACAAACATTATCTAAACTACCGGTCAGAAGACAGAAGGGAAATTTGGATCCAGGCAATGAAAGGCAAATTTAAGGCTTCAGAATGCCTGATTAAGAGCACTGGTTTCCAGACACCATTTGTCTTGTGTGTTAACAACTATATACTGCTTAGCAACAGTACACACACAGATACACACACAAACACACAGGCCAGGCAGACTACGCTGACCACAGTACACATCCCAAGGGAGTAAAACTAAAGCAAGGTTCAGATAAAATCTGGACAGGAAACCTTAAGAGGGAGCCCAAATCACACCCCGAAAACCACCTCTCTCTGCGCACATACACACACACACACACACACACACACACACACACACACACACACACACACACACACACACACACACACAC
>JBAJHX010000051.1:16318415-16333824 GCA_037176925.1 Amniataba percoides | reverse complement strand
CACACACACACACACACACACACACACACACACACACACACACACACACACACACACACACACACACACACACGGCTTATCTTTGCAATGAGCAAACAAGCATCTAATTTATTTCAGTGTGAGAAAACACTCATACCCTTTGGGAGCGAATCAAGAAAACAGTGCTAACACCACCACCTTTGCATGTGTCTGTGTGTGTGTGTGTGCATGAGTGTGTGTGTGTGAATGTGTGTGCATACAAGCACGTGTGTGTGTACGCGTTGTCCACTCACTTGTATCCCTGAGGGGTCAAAATGCACTTTGAGTCGTGCTGACATGGGTTCAGCTCTGGAGCGCAGAAATCCAGTTTCTCTTCACAAAGCTCCCCTAGGAACACACACACACACACAAACACACACAATCAACTCAACACCTCTCCAATACTTTGCACACCATTAACAAATCCAGTAAATAAGTAAGGTGAAATGATAATAAAAACACCTCAGTGTTTTCCAGCTCTACCATCCCAGTGTGTTGTGTTGTGTTTAGTTTGATTGAGCATCTCTGTTTGTGCATGCAGTACTGTGTGTATATGTACTGCATGCACAGAAATGTGTGTGTGTGTGTGTTTGGTCTGGGTGTGTGCTCTGATGATGGATGACTCTCTCGTGGCCAGGACCAACACAGTGGTCTGATAAATGATCTAATCTCTGGGAATGTCATATTCCTCATCATATTCCCGCGTGTATCCCGGCGTTCCCAAAGCTCTGAGCTCCAAATGAATCACTGACGAGGCATCGGGGAATACGCCAACACTCCTGACAGCACAGAGCTCACCCTGGGAATAATTACGTGATCACTTGGGGTTCGGCGACAACATATGTGAAACTATGGGAGTTGTGTATGCGCGTTATCACTCACAGTCACATTAGCTCAATGGATTTTTTGTAATTTAACCGTGCGGTGTCTTATTTTCTCAGTCTATTAGTTTTAGAGATGTTGATTACATGTGGAAATGGCTTTAATAAAGAGGACGCAGCTGCTATTAAGAGAACTGGTGAGTTGTATCTAAAAGACTGTGACTCTTTGTCAATTGACAGTTAAGAAGTTAAACCTCCTGTGAAATATGCAAAGTGTCAGTAGGGTTTTACAAATATTGTATTGCAAGTCTATGTAAATAGTGAGCTGATGAAAAGTTGGTCACAAAAAAGTAGTTGTATCAGCTTTGGGTTATAGTCTTGAAGATTCTCATTTTGTTATCTTTTCTGGCACCTGTAGCAATATGCAGTGATTGCATTTGTGTTTTTGGTTTTATTGTCCTTTGCCATCAATCTTTTTTGTTTATTTGGCCATAGTGACCATTTACTCACTAGCAGAGACCAGAAAAAAACAGTACATCACTTCACATACAGGTGAGCTGAGGAGCGAGTCTGTTGCGTTAAAAGTGCCACTCACAGCTCACTCAGTCACCATTGTGTAGTTCAATGGTGATTTCAATGAAAACCTTCGAGATTACACCTTTAAAGAACAATTTTAAAGCGCCGCACTTCAAGTTTGATATTCAGGTTGCAGGCAGCAGACGAGTCATCTCAACTTTCATTCTTTGTTGTGGCACATCAAAATGACATTTGTATTATTCTATTTTGTTTCGTATCATCAACAAATCTCATGCAAAGACCAAAACCAACAATTAACTTATACAATTTAATAAGTGTCTGTGTCACTACCCTGCCCGTTGCCAACAAAAAGCAAACAACAAAAATCTCAGTCATGAAATATACCATTTACACCTGTAAAGATCAATAAATGAAACATGCATTTGTGATCGGTTTTAAAAGATTCTGGAGGAAAGAAGGGACTCTTATGGCCACAGACAGGCAGAGAGGGGAAATGGGAAAGTATCAAGCCACTAAAAACATTGTCGGTTTTGGTCTTTTTCATGGCGACTTTTTTTGACAATAACAGAAATATAGAATATCACCAGCCCTCTCCTTTTCCTGGAATATGATGACACACTTTGACTTTAATATGGTAATAACATGTACGCATAAAGCAGCAAGCAGAGCAACACCAGATATCCGAGAGGACGAAGTACAAACTCAGCGGTCTGTTTGAACATCAAGGACATGCACTGCTAACGTGGAGCATGACTGCAAACAGTATGTTAAATCTGCGGTGCCGAATATCACATTTCTGGGGCGCATGGATAAAGCACAGGAAATGAGGGAGGGAAGGAGAGGATGGAAGGAAGTCAGTAAGGAGAGAGGGACAGGAAGGACAGAGCGAAGAACAGACTAACCTCTCTCCACCTCATTGGTAGCAGCTGCAACCACAGAAAAAAAAACACAGACGACACATGATAGAAAGCAGAGCGAGACAGGAAAAAAGGACACAGGACAGCGAGACACAGAGAGACAGAGAGAGAACACCGCCACAAAGGTTAGCAGTCAGAGATGATTAGCACAGTGCAAAAGCAGACAAACAAGTAGCAGCAGACCAGTGTTGGTTAGAACTAGATATGATTTGTCTGCAGTCCACGGTTCCGGTTCACAGAAAAAAGTCCAATTTGTTACTTTTCCCAGAGACAGCGTTGCATGACTCACAGTTGGAGCTCTTCAGTGACATTAAACTCATCGGTACAAAAAAACGAGAACATCTGTGTTGGAAAATATCTTCTTCTTCGATAAAAAGTAAAAGGTATAAGCTTGTGTATGTGAAAAAAAATGTAAAAGAAGAGCTGGCTATTTATTTTTGAAGAAATCTTTTGTCACGTTTTGTCACTTATATGCCAACAGCAATCAAACATCCAGAATCTGTGGCTGACGCATTCAGACTTAATTAAATGAAAATAGTGAATTAGTCGCAAAAGTAGAAAAGACCAGGTTAAATAAAGCAAGAGGTCAGACCAGAGTCAACACTGATTTGGCCTTTCGGTGATGGTGAGGGATGAGGGAGATGAAGGGCCTGAAAAGTGACGCTGTAAGTCGCGACGGCAGCCATCTTCCTTCTTTACGCTCTTGATTATAATGCTTTTCAAACATGTAGCTGACAGATGAGGTAGTTGGATCAATTAGCTATGACAACGCTTCTCAGAGACATCCTTTCAAAATCTAGCTTTCGCCTGCTGGTTTATCCAGCGTTCCCAGCTGCAGCTTTAATTACAACTCCCATGCTGCATTTTGGCGACAGACATCCAATCAACAAAATGCTTCAGGCTGCAGCTTGAATAAATTCAGCTTTAATTTGAGGTGCCATTGTTTGTTCTGAACAGCAATGACGAAGTGTTTTGAATTTAGTATTGCTTTGAGTCTCTATGCCAATAGTGGACAAGGCTCATGGAAATTGTAGTCTTTTGAGCCATCTGCCATACCGAAATAAAGAATATGTCAGTAGCGAAGTTGAAAAATTTGAATCTGGTTGCTGTAACATAAACCTAAAAGGTAGTTACACCATCCAGAAAAGCAATGTGTTTCTGTGTGACAATATTTCTTTTAACTGGGAATACAAATTTGGGAAAAAAACACTTCCGGGTGCAGCAGCTCCTCCCACTCTGCAGCTCCACGTGAACGTGGATCTTACCTGTGTATTCAGGTGAGCACATGCACGTGTAGTTGTTGATTCCATCGACGCAGGTGGAGTTGTTCTCACAGTCGTTGTCCTCGCAGTCGTCGATGTTGATCTCACACGCATCGCCCTCAAAGCCCTCTGGACACACACACCTGAGATCACATGGACACACAGATACACACACACACACACACACACACACAACAATGAGCAGGTATCAAAGGATAAACACGTTGAGGGCCACATGCGGAAGATTGTCGACAAAAATCTCTGGGACCTTTGGATGACACACACACACACACACACACACACACACACACACACACACACACACACACACACACACACACACTATCCAGCAGTGTCAGCTCCATCTACATATCCCCAGTAGAGAGTCATTATTCTGTTAACGTGAGCGTGCCTCAACTCTGTAACTACTACTCAGGTTTATTACTGTGTACACACACACACACACACACACACAGTGGCATATTATGAGTCTAATAAAGAGCTCTTATGCAGCACACACTCGGGTGGATTAATATCTCATTATATAGTCAACGACAGCTCTTCACGATGAATATTCCACCCCCTTATGCCTGAGAAGGAAAAGAAAGCATGCTGGATAAGATGGAAATACAGACATGGAGAGGAAGACTGAAGTGAAAAAGTAACAGGAAAGACAAAGAGGAACGGGAGGAGCATGGATTTTTGGGCTAGTCTGATTGTCTGTGTGGGAGACTAAAATCTGCACGCAGACAGGCGTTAGCTCCCCTCCTGTTAATACTAAACAGCTTAATGCAGAGAAGGCAATTCTCACAGCAGGGCTGTCCAGCTGAGAGACAGACTGAGGACACGACCGGTCCCCTGAGCCCTTTACCTCCTGCACACTCATTCCCACCTGTCATTAGTGGTGCAGCTGCATCATTGATAGATTTATCTCCTGAGGGTCTGCAGATCACATGCTGTGTCTTCCAGCGTGTCCTCAATAATGACGGCTTCACTAGTTTATTGGTATCCAGTATCTGGTAAGTGATTGCTGGTGGAAACCACACTTCTGTGTTTTTATACGAGGTGCTTTTACATATTTATTTTTAGCTGAATGAGGAACATTCCAGTTTTTTAGGGGTCTTGATTAGTTTTTGTAGCTGTGGCCATCACTCTGATCAGCTATGATAACAATTTACATACAAACTCGTTTCCAAAATTTGAGGATGCTGCAACAACATGAATGATCACACAGGTTTTTAAATATGTTTTGATCTATATTTGACTAACCGGTTACTTCTCACGAGCATAATTTCTTTCAGTCTTGCAGAGCCATTTGCTGGCTCAGTTTAAATCCCCAGACAGTATTTGTGCTCACACACACAGCAAAGTATTGGACAAAATAGACATTTGGGCTTTTGCTTGCTTTCTGTTTTGTTGTCACTTCCACAAGGGTGGTTTAAATAACTAGTTTAATCACGATAAATGTTTAAAGCTACTCTGTGTACAATTCTGACATGTTTGACTTTACAGCTCCCTCACGTTTGTCACGGTGAAGAGGACAAAACTGATAAAAAAGACCCTGAGATTGCTCATGTTTAACCAGGGAAAAGCTAAAAATAACATCTTTAGTTAGTAAACATTCACGTCTTTTTAATTCAGCTGCCAACAGTTTGCGATTATTGATTTCTCTCATAAATTTCTTAAATGTAATCCAAACCAATGTTAATAGCATTATCAGGGTTATTTTGCTATACATTTTAGAAACCTTCCTCCTAAACCCCAGATGCTTTTATATAGTTTCTAATTTTGAGTAGTACATTGATATCTATGTGTCCCAATACCTGGAAAGCCTCTGTAACATAAACTATATAGAGATAATACCCCAAACTAAACAGGTTGGGAAAAAAATGCTTTTCTTTATCAACACTCACCAAAAGTTGCTCCCTTCTCCTTCCTTCAGGTGGCAAGTGCCTCCATTTTGGCACGGGTTACTGATACAGGCATGAATGGGCTCCTCACAGTTTTGTCCCTGCATCCAAACACAAACACACACACACAGACATTTAGTGCCTTTAAAGGGCAACAGCCCTTCTTACCATTACTGAGTATTTTCATCTATTTTTTATAGAGACAAGATTTTCTTATCCCCTTGACATTTGGACACTCCTTTCACTCAAAACCTTCACAAATGTATCTATTTACCTTACGTAGGAATAATCTATCGAACCAAACTGGTGTAAAAAGCAAGTGACGGTTACACAGAAAACCTGCAAAATACAGATTTTAAACCAATGGACGAGACTGTCTTTAACACCATTTTGTAGCTTGGGAAGATGCTTGAGCAAATGAGGATGGCTACTTTTGCTTTTGACAGCGTGTGTACCTTAAATCCGTAGGGGCAGGTGCAACGGTAGTAGTGCACCGGGTCATTGGAGCAGGTGCCATCGTTCTTGCATGGGTTGGACAGGCAGGGCTCACACTTGGCCTGGATGCTCATATCTACCGGACCTATGTGATACAACCACACCATCACACACGCAAAGAGCACACACACCAGAGAGATGGTTAGCTTTATATATTGTCCTCCATTTAGGGATGTGAAATAGGGTACATTGGTTGACAGACATCCAGACAGCTGTACATTATCAAGGTCCTGCAAAAACCTCAAAAATTCTCTATAAAGATTGACGTTCTCTTCCCTACTGGCTTTATTTATTTGAAATGTCATTTCACATTTCCACTCTTTTTTACAATGGTCTGCTATTGTGATCTTGAAATCAATAAATTATTTATATATTATTATATATAGATTATATTATATTAAGTTATTTTACATATAACATAACTATAAGACCTTAAAAACAAGAGTCCTTAGTTGCATGAATGTAAAAATGTATAGATATGTCACTGAGTTATAAATCAGGTAGATTTTCTTTGCAGGTCCATGACATGTACAAAGAACAGACATATTCCCATATTTCACGACAGGACATGAAGTTCTAACAGTCGGGAAACACGATGCTGGTTTGAACACGGGGGCTGAAAGGGAAGGAGGGGCGGCTCAGTCTGCTCAGGGCTCAAGGGATGAGGAAAACTGGGGCGGGACTTTTCTCCAGGAGCTGGGGAGGGAGAGACTGAGGAGGGAGTACTGGGATATGATTGGCTACTTTACCTGGCACCAGAAAACCACAAGGCCCCGGGACTTCTACAGTGCGTCAGTTAGATTAGGTTGAAAATAGGTTTCAGTCATGTGTTCATAGTTAGTGTGATATAATAAGGGTTAAGCTCAACAGTCATAATGCAGCATGATGAGTTACAGCCACAGTCGTGCTCACAAGCAAACTTGTGGGTTTTAGAATTTGTCTGAATTTAAGTACGACCATTTGCTCTCTGACCAGTGGAAACAACGTATCTCCATATTTGATGATTTGGAGCTATTAGATCACCTGAAAGTTTTTTGTGGGTGCAGGATACAAAACTCTAAAAATAATAAATAATAAAATAATAAAATCTCACTGAATAATAAAAAATGCAGAAATGCATGTCACAAGTGTTAAAACAAGACAATTTTTCTTTGCATGGAAAGTTGATATTTTGGAGATACATGGTTTTCACTGAAAAGTGCCAATTGATGAATGGCAACTAGTGGTCTCCTCTAGGAGGCCTCAGCAAGTGTGTGTATAGCAGATTTGATTTGAAGTTTGTATTTACTCAACATGAGCATGAGTGCTTGTATATATGTACTGTATATTTGCTGGTATGTCCATGTAAGCCAGTGCTGCAGTCTTGCATGCGCGTGACTGCGTATGTTTACCTGTGCAGGTGAACTTCTTGGAAGGTGTGGTGAGCAGCAGTTTGTCAGTCATGTCACCGGGCCCGGCACAGCGGGCTATGCCAGGCTCTTTGTAGCCGCTCTTCACCCAGTCTGACAGCCACTGCATGTGGCAGTCGCAGTAAAGAGGGTTTGCACCCAGAGCCCTGCCAACCAGGAAGAACAATGTTCGGTCTTCATCACAGGGCGCACAGAAAAAGTCAGCACCTTAACCTCAGTCATTGCTTACTTTCAGATCCCACGTGCTGGACCGCAGAGCCAGAACTATAGAAAATGTGTCACTGTCTAAATACTTACAGACTGAGCTGTACATCAATGTCAAATTAAGTGTTAAACTGTGGAAAACTTCTCCCATAAATAACTGAGACTATAGTGGCGATGATTGGGAGCATCTATCTCATCTTGGCGGTATCATCCCTCAAACTTAAAACTTCACATAAATGGTCTTATGTATGTCGAAAAAGAGTACACTGCTGATGCATTTGAATAAAACATCTTATTTTATCACTTTTTTCCCCAGTGTTCTGCTGAAATATAATGTGAGCTGTTTCTTTAAAGGTAACTAATGGAGCATTGCATTAATTCAGGCAGAGCACTGAAGTCGTGCCTGGATTAGCTTATTGGCATCTGCCGCTTTATTAATGCTCCACAATCACTGGCTCATTCATCAGCAGCTTGGCCTCTGTCTGACTAGTAACCAATCATATTCACGCCCATGTACGGCACTGCATTTATAATCCGACGCTTAGTAAATAAAATACCACGCTGTTAAAATAAAAAGCCCTGCACTGAAAATGTCACTTAAACAGGAAATAGTGATAGTATATCATATGTACGTATAATGTCCTCTGTGACTCCTCTCTCCTCTGTGTGAAAACTAAACTATTACACTGTATATATCATATTGAACTAATTTATTATTATTGATGATGTAAAAGCAGGAATTTACTGTTTGTTCAGGTGGAGCTGTTCTATATAGTACTGTAACTAATGATTGCTTTCATTATTAGCATATTACTGTGACTATATCACAATCGCAATCAAGCAGAGCTCAAAGTGACACCTTCAAACCTCATGATGTTTCCATTTATTGTACTCAAAGACAAGGAAAGACGGCAAATTGTCAAATTTGAGCAGCTGAAACGATAAACTGTTGTGTCTAAAGCAATTCTGTGACTAACGCTGTCACAGCTTGGACTTCTAGCACGGTATTGCGATGCAAGTGAAACCTGTATAGTTATACATTATGCAACTTCGTGTAAGTGTTTATTTTGGAGATTGGAGAGCTCCCTCGTGAAAAAGATCAAATGGACTTAGAGCCATCTCCAGGTCGTTCTGTTGGAGTGATTATGTCAGACTAGTGGCCTGCAGTGGGACACAACTAGAAAGAGCAGCAGCCTGTCACGAGCGCTATCCGTGGTGCTGATCCTAGTGAGTGCTGCAGGGTGGATGCAGGCGCTCCCTCGCCGCCATTCGAACCCGCGGGTAACTCAGATTATTAGCATCAGCCGTCACTTCCAATTATCAGCTGTGCACACCTGATATAAACTCTATGCTCCCTCTTTTGCTTAGTTTGGAGATACCACACTGAAAGAAAACACCAGCAAGAGAGAGCGAAACAATACTTTTTTAGTGTATGAAGTCAATTATTCAGTTCTTAGTTACCTCAGCTTATTATTTTTTGACAAGAGTCTCCTGTGTTATATGCTGCTTGTCTGACTATTGATTAAAGACTCTGCACCGTTCTGAGTCTCGTCACTGGAGACCTCCCCGCCCAAGTATGTGCTGTAAAACACGTTTTGCAATAAATCAATTTAACATATTTTCCCCAGAATTCATTATTTACTGAAGAAAGTAGAAAGTAGCTACAAATTCAGTGTTGCTATTGTAGCCACAGAGCTGCTCTAGAATCCCACCATATATACATCAACCCTTGATTTAATAGTAAATAACTGGATCTACTGCCAGCATTATAAAAGAGAGGCATATTTAGGATACAGTTGTAAACGAATATCTGCTCAAAATCTAAATATAACTGAGGAAAGAAGGAGAAATGAGATGGATGGGTTACTTTTGGCAGCCTGATATGTTCGCGGACAAGCCTCACCGAACAGACATTTTCCTTTCGGACGATGAGAAAAAGGCTCTTTTGTGATGATAATGTGTTGTCCTTACTTTGCAATTCTAAAAGGTAAAAACACTTCAATCCCAGAGAAAGACACAAACAGTGATGTGTGCGTGTGTGTGTTTTTTTTAATGTTACTCACAGGTGGGAGAGCGATGACAGGTCTTTGAAGGCTCCCTCTGGTATCAGTGATATGTCGTTACCATGGAGAGACCTATGAAAGGGCAGGGGAAGGAGGAAGAGGGAGAGATGGAGAGCGCAGAAAAGTAGAAAAGAGTTTAGTTTAAAAGTCTGCATCGGCCTGAGTGCTGTGAAAAGCTTGTGAACTCTACGCCGCCTTGCGTGTGTGGCGACGGATACTTACAGCAAACGGAGAGACTTGAGTCCATCGAACGCCCTCACCGGGATGCACCGCAGGCGGTTGTAGCTCAGGATTCTTTTACACACAGAATAAACACATTGGTATGGAGACAATAGCTGATTTCAAGGTGTCTTCAAATACAGCAAAGCTTTTCAGAGCACATTAAGTACACTCCACTGTGCAAAGCAGTCGAGCAAACGCACACACGCACAAACACATCTATCCAGTTGGAAACACACACACACACACACGCATAATCATACATATGTCTTACAAGAATAAATGCAAATTTCCTGCACCCAAAGCGTGCGGTTTATTCTTTTGTTGATAATTTTTTATGTGAATTTTTGTCCAATTCTCTACACCTTCGCGTTTAAATCTGTAACTATAAACACAACTTACAGAACAAGTTCTTTACTTGACTTTTAAAATGCTGCATCATTTATTATCAGTTGTTGTTGTACTTTTGGCTGTGTGGTGACGATGTTTTCAGCTGCTTCAGGATGCATTCTCAGCTACTTTGTGATCGCACTGAGAGAATAATAAAACGCGTTCATAGATTCACCTACTGTACGGTGGCCCACCTGGGACAGTGTTCAAGTGTGACATGACAACTCACAAAAAAAAGTGCAACAAACTTCTTATTTTTCTTTTGTCAAGGGCATCCTCTCCCTGAACACACATACGCACACTCACTAACACACAGACTTACACACCCTCCCCCACACACACACACACATTGCAAAGGGACTGATGTAAAGCCAGACTCACAGGGTAAGCAGCTCGGACATGTTACTGAGGCTGTGGTTGGACAACGTGCTGATCTGGTTGTTACTCAAATCACTGAAAAGGAAACAATAACAGATACATAAAACACACACGGGCAGCACTACTGTCAACACATGCGTAAACAGGTGCACACACACGCACACTATATGCAGTTCATACTCCTCTGTGCTCGACTGTGGTTTTCACACCCACATTGGGGCCAAACGAGGTCACATCAAAAGTGATGCAACACAGACGTCTGCTAGAACACCAGTCGGTTAGTTTTAGTGTCTAAAAGCAGAGTGTGGGGAACGCGGGCCAAGTCACGACTCCTTGTTTGACTGTGCAAAACTCTGGCTATGTGATTTGTGAAATAACGTCTGAGTGTGTGACTGCTGAGGTCATGCGGGAGAGACTTACATGAGTGTTAAATGTTTGTAATTGGAGAGCTCCACGGGAACCTGAGTGAAGTGGTTACCATCAAGATACCTACGAGACAGACAAGAGAAACAGGGAGGAGGTTGGGAAACAAAAGGGTAAAAAGAGGAATGGGAAAGAGAGGGAGAGAACAAACGAGAAGGGAGAAAATGAAGTTATTTAACCGTGTGGGAAATTCCTCATCTCCAGCAGTGTGAGCAGTCATTACTGCTACAGCCATAATAAACAGTGGAGTTTAATATCCCCACAGGCATCCTAATCCAGTATAACCACCCTCTCTCTCGCTCACACACACGTATGCGCAACTGAGATCACATCTCCATCACTGTGAGACAACGTGCTATTAATCCAGCGTATTAATTAAGCCTTTGTTAATATTGGAAAAAGCAGGTTCCCTGCAGGAGAAATACTGAAATGATAGAAAATACCACCATGCCTGCCCTATGATGTTTAATTTGGGGCTGTAATTTTCGGATCATCTGGGATTTTGTGTGAGGGATTGTGTGTTTCTGGAATGAAATCCTCTGTGTGCCTTTTAGTACCTGAGCCTCTACACTGAAAGTGGAGTTTCTCACGTTTTCTAACAAGTGATAAAAGTATAAAAGTTGAATCTAGCTGGTACTGCATTATCTTTTTTATTCTGATTTAAAAAGGTTCAAGTCACTGAAGGAAGAACTTCTTCTTTTTAAATGACACTAATCCACATAAAATCATCTAACCAGTTCAACTGTACTGAATGATGTGCTGGCCTCGGACTCACAGTTCAGTGGTCTCCTTGGGAAGGCCTTTGGGCAGCGTGGTGAGGCCCTTGTTGCTGCAGCGCACCACAGTGTCCAGACAGGAACACTCAGCTGGACACCTCAGCACCGGAGAGCAGCTGTTCTCATCGTTACCTGTCGGACATGGAGAGACGGATAAAGTAGTGGAGATGGGAGGAAGGATGATAGAAGAGCAGAGATAAAAAAAAAAAAAAAGAAGCAAAAGTTGTTGGGGCTGCAGATGTTACAGAACGTCACATGCAAAGTCTAAAATCTGCTGTCTCACCATCTTCACAGGCAAAGTCCTGGACAGCTACATCCTGGATGGGGATCTCCTTCAAGAAATAAGGATTCTGGCAGCGAGGGTTACCAGTGACGATGCGTTTCCTTCTCAGCCAGTCACCGAGCCAAGCAAGGTGACAGTTACAATTAAAGGGATTGGCCAGGAGATTCCTAGAGAGCAAAGAGAGGGGTTTGAAAGTTTTTTTCTTTTGTGTTTTTTTGTACATGTTTATGAGTGTGTGTGTGTGTGTGTGCGTATACTCACAGCGTGGATAGGGAATGCAGTGTGTCAAAGGCTCCAGGGTTCATGGAGGTGATCTGGTTGTCGTAGAGTGACAGGAGACGCACTGAGCTCAACCCCACGAAGCTGCTGTTGCTCACACAGCTGATACGGTTACTCCTCAGCATCCTGTTCACACACACACACACACAGAGGCAACAACATTAAATGTGCGATGTATTTTACAGCACAAAAATATCAATAAAAATCTATCAAAATAGATATATTTCAGATAAAATAAACCTGTGAATAATGCATGGTCGCATGCCTTAAACATTTGTGTGGTCATTGTCACAGTATGTGAGAGCAGTTTTTGAATATTGCATGCATACTTGATATGATAATGAGACTGCATATGCATTAAAATGTGTGTGTGTGTGTGTGTGTGTGTGTGTGTGTGTGTGTGTGTGTGTGTGTGTGTGTGTGTGTGTGTGTGTGTGTACCCACAGTGTGCGGAGGCCACTGAGTCCCTTAAGCATGCGGTGGTGTACGTTTTCCAATCTGTTGGAGGTCAGAATCAACTCATTGACCCCTGAGGCTCCTTCAAACGTCCCCTCTTCTATATCAGTGATACGGTTGTTGCTCAGGTTTCTGCAAGGACGGGGAAAGGGGGAGCAAGAAAGTTAAAAAGGAAGGCGGTCAGAACAAAAAAATGAGGGGAAAGATGTGGGGAGAAAAAAGAGAAGGACAAACAGCAAGAGAGAAACACACACAGTTTGTTTTCATTTCTGCGTCAACACGTGTACATTCACAGATTTCTCTGCGTGTCCCGAGTGCGACTCCCCGACAGCCGCATGCGACGCTTTGTTCCCGTTACGTTTACAACATGTCTGACTCACATCTTCCTCAGCTGAGGCAGCTTCTTGAAGATCCCCGTTGCCTCGAGCACAGTGAATTCATTGTTGTTCAGACGCCTAGAAACAGAGAGGAGAAGAGGTGGTCAGAGACAAAGAGAGAGAACCACAGAGGAGACAGTGATAGAGGAGGAGGACGAGATCAAGGCCGAGGCGAGGTTTCCACACGGATACACTTTCCAGTAGACAAATACAGCGTGACTCACAGCTCGGCGGTGTACTGGGGGATGTGATCTGGTATTTTGGTGAGTTTCTGGTTGGAGCAGTCCACAGTGGTGCCCTCACAACGGCACTTCTCGGGGCAGGCCAAGTCGGCGAAGCAGTCCCCTCCTAGCTTACTGCGGTAATCCTCCGTACCTGGTCACAATCACAAACACGACGTCACTGAACGCCCTCATCATGTAAAGGAGCTGAACCCCAGCGTTTACTGGTACCGGTTCCAACAAAAGCACAGTGGATGGCCAAAGAGAAGGCTGTGATACAATGGAAGGATTTTGAAATAGTGCAGAGGGGCAGCGCTGCTTTTGTTTGGAGTGGAAATCATCAAAATGAACCAAACATGTTAAAAAAAAAACTGAAGAAAAACATCACTGATTATGATCGTATGCAGCATTTCCCCACGAGCATTACTTCAAAATGCTGCATGTGTAGCGCGGCCTTAACGGAGCCAAGTTCACAAGACAGACAAACTGTCGACACGGAGACTTGCATACGGGCGCACACACGCATCCACCCACGACCAAACACATTGGAGTCTTTCAGTCCTGTCAGACTACAAAGCAACTGTTAGTGTTAGAAACCACAGCACAAACAAAAACAGCATCAAAAATCTGATCAGAGCGGGGGAATATCTCACGCACAGCCGGGCACTCATCTATCATACCGCACAGGCACAAAGGCTCTCGCTCGCACACACACGCACACACAGAGGTTGCAGGGGTTGGGGTAGGGGGGGGGTTGACAGGAGATTGCTGTCTCTTGCGTCTTGGCCATGCTGTAGGGTTTCGCAGGGCCGTTCCATGGTGCTTGACAGAACCATGTTCCACTATAGGAACCTGGCAGCCACATGGTTAGATCAAGCACAAAGGAACAACCTGCTGACTGACTGCTCCTCCGCTGGAACACAGGGGTGGAAAGGACAGAGGGAGAGGAGGAGGAGGAGGAGGAAATTTATAAGGTAAAGATGGGAAGGAAAATGAGCCAAAAGCGGTAGAAGGGAAGAGGAGAGGATGAGAAGAAGGAGTGAGAGTTAAGTGAGAAGGGGAGAAGGACAGGCGAGGATGAGGATGAGCATGAGATGAAGGAGAGAAAAAGGACGAGAAGGAGACGAGTGGAAAGGAGAGGAGAGAAGCAGCGGGGAGAGGAAAGATGAAGAAAAGAGAAATGAGAAGGGATGGAAATGAATAGGAGATCATGGGATCGGTTGGAGGCAGCGGCTAAGAAGGTGGAGGACAGGATGAGCGTGACAGGAGAGGGAGGAGAGGATGAGAGGAAAGGAGAAGAGGGGAGAAGTGAAGAGTGTGAGAGGAAAGAAAGAGGAGAGAAAAAGGAGGAGGAGAAGGGAGAGAAACGGGCCAGGAGGAGGGAAAGGGGCGAAAGAAGAGAGGATGGGAAGGAGAAGAGATATGATGAGAAGAATATTAGATGAAATGAGTAAGAAAGGGTATGATGAGAGGGAGAAGACATGATGAGCATGACGAAAGGGAAGGGAAAAGAGCAATTGGAAGAGGAAGGGTGAGGGGAGGAGAAGTAAAGGGTGAGAGAAGCCGGAAAGGAGGTGAAATGAAAAAGTCGAGGTGAGGAGAAGGAGGAGAGGTGAGAATAAGAAGGCCACGATAAGTAGGAGAGGAGAGGGCAGAGGGGGTGAAGGCAAGGACAGTATGTGCAAGAAATATGGAAAGAGGAAAAGGAAAAAAGAGAGAAGGGGGAGCAGAGGGAGGGTGGAAAGCACAGTAAAGAAAAATCAGCGGGAAGTGGGGAAGACAGGGGAGCATCTGGATTCACAGACATAACACACGAGAGCAGAGCAGCAGCTATTGAGGAGTGGGAGGAGAGTTACAGCAGCACTGAAGGCAAGAGAAGCCCTGACTTCCAGGAACACACACACACGCACACACACGCACACACACACACACACACACACACACACACACACACACACACACACACACACA
>JBAJHX010000051.1:16305266-16315700 GCA_037176925.1 Amniataba percoides | reverse complement strand
AAAAGAAAGTAAAATATAGCTCTGATCAGCAGTTTAAATACAAGGGAGCCTACTAAGAGCCAGAACAAGAAGAAGACATTTTTCAGTCAGATTAAAGTCTACTGAGGCATAAGCAGTGAAATTATTATACAGTATTAACCTCCTCTATGATAGATTACTGAGTGCAGAAAAGAAAAAAAGCACTTATTATAATTCTCAAAGCTGACAACAGCACCTGCTGTTTACTGCTGATATTACGATAAGTGAAAAGTGTTTTTTTAACAAGTGGGAACAGCAAATTGGCCACAAAATCCAAGCTGTTTTTCTAACAATATTTCAGCGTTTTTCTTCAGACAGGTGGTTTTTGGTTTTTCTTTTGCTTAAGTGCTATTCTGAAAATATACTTTTGATTTCTGTTTACGTTGGCAAATGTTCAGATACGATGATTGCCAGCTGCTGGAAGTTTCACACCTTCAGATTCACCACTACAAGCCTGGCCTGTGAGCTGTGTGTGTGTGTGTGTGTGTGTGTGTACGCACAGTGTTTGTATGGCTCTCAGCGACGAGAAGGTCCCCTTGGCGATGGTCTGGAGCTTGTTGTCATATAGTGAGAGCAGATTGAGGTTGTGGAGGTCCTGAAACGCGTCCACACGGAGACACGCTATCTTATTAGCATTCAGTAACCTGAGAGAAAGCAGCGACAGCATGAAAGAGAGAGAGAGAGAGACGAGGGGGATGAATCCTTATCCTGTTATCATTCCTCAGTGAGTGTTTCAAATGTTACAGGTCAGTGATGATGGCTTTCAATCACGATGTCTCCACTCTGATGACAATATTTTAGGTAATCACTTTTCAGCAGAATAACAATGAGAGAACTGTGTGTGTGTGTGTGTGTGTGTGCTCACAATAGCTGCAGAGAAAACAGTCCCTCAAACAGGCCTTTGGAAATCTCGGTGATCTTGTTCCCATATAGCACCCTGTGGAGCACAAACACTGCATTAATAAGTTATGAATAAAACCACACATATTATGCTGTAATACTATTAATATCAACACTCAGCATCCGCTGTGAAGAGAGCAATTTCTCACTATTGCCTTCTACTCCACCAACATCTGTTTCTGGTGGGATAATTCGAGTACCTTTTCTCAAATACAAAATGAATATTTTGTTAGTGCTCAAAAAAAAGGCAGCTTCCATTTATCTTTGGCTGTGTGCCAGTAAATGCTGCATTCATGTAAAATTGCAACTTACACCCTAATTACCAGCAGCCTGTGGGAAGGAATAGCTATAACTCTAAGTCACAGGATTGAAGAATCTTTGACAGCTACAATATCTCAAAATGTGTGGCATCAGCCGTAGTTATGCGTAATTAAATTGCAATATTAACGCTAATAAAAATGATTGTGACCACAAGCCTAATTAGGGGTGTAGCCATCCTGGAATGAGAGTTCTTCCAATTCTGCCGACATTGCATGAATGCAGCATGAAACTAACAGGGTGGGACTTTGGCTCATCGCTGAGGGGAACGCAGAAGCGTCATGAGAAAAGCATTACGACCTAAGATAATAAGACTTTAATCATGAATTATAAGACCCTCTCTTCTTTTCTATTTTCTGGAGGCTTCTAAGTTAAAACGCTGTGTGAATCTGCGCCAACACCTGGCTGTTCTGTGCGTCAACACTAAAGGCATTAAGCATAACTAGTTATGAGCACTTTTTATCTAAATGTCATAATAAAAAAAAATCCCTCCATAAATCTGTTTGCGGCTGCAGTGTGAGTAATGCGAACCGTTATCAGGGAAAAAGTTTTTTGCAAATATATCAGATTATACACACAAACAGGTCAAGGCTGAGACTGCCACCGCCTTGCCCAACAAATACCTCAGACGCACACACCCTCACACCCACCCACCCACACACACACACACACACACAGTTATCAGTCATCTTCACGCTCCACGCCGAGTTGAACTGTGTATGTAGGCAGTCTAAAGACATGTGTTTTAGATTGGCTTTTATTTCATTGTGCTGAGTGGCTGTCCCTGAGAGACCTGAGCTTGGGAAACACACAGTGCGGGGAATGGACGCTTCATTTAGGTCACACACACACACTTTAGCACGTACGATTTTGCGTGCCCATACTCACTCACACACACACACACACACACACGTGCGTAAAGACAGAATCGACGGCTCGTTTGCATCCTCCCTAACCAAACCCTGACACACGCTGAACACACGGCGACCTGAAAGCCCTACTGTATGTGGTGTGTCAGCATGAACGTGTGTGTCCCATTCTCTCTGTGATGAATGTGTAATGAGGTGGCAGAAGCCTCCATTCAGCAATTCAGCACTTATGAATTATTGACTTTGGAGAGACGAGACCTTAATATAACTCCTTCATGAAATAACTCCACATCCCTCACTCCCTGTCCTGCTCCTCTTGCCGTCCTCCTTCTCAGAGCTTCACACGCAAAGCAGATGGTCCGACCTGAAACTGAGGCAGAGGGGGGAGCCAGCGGCAGCATCGCTCCTGCCAAAAGTGCAATCTAACACGTCTTTGGATCGGACCGCTTTGGTGTTTGACACATGGGCACAATTAATAGGCAGACATGAGGTTACAAGTGAAGGTTATTTCCAGTTTTCTTAATTTGGTAGATTTATATTCGGCCCTTATTTCTAACCATACTAACGAGATAAGAAGCCAAACAGGCCGAGACACATGAGCAGTTGGAGGGTAGTTTAGCCCAACTCATTAAACAGAAGGAAAGTCATTATCATTAAAATTCAACCGTCCCTTAGTTACTGTTGCTACAGCATTTCTTATTTTTTTTAACGTGTCACAAGGATTGAAACATGCGAACAAAGCAGTGAGATCAGCAAAGTCATCTGGGATACATTTCTCCAAAATCAATAAAAGGTTAGCCTAAACTTTGGAATAATGGATTAAATTACACGACACATAGACAGTGAATCAGTCAGTTATAAACGGGACTTTTTCTGAGATAACATGTCTGTAACCCCGCATAATAATAATAATGATGATGATAGCTCATAATATGCTAACTCTTGGCCACGGATGTAACGTTAAGTTATGAATACATCAAACTAGTTAACGGGGCACGCCAATGTTTGCAGTTTACCTCGGTGCCAAGTTACAGTTGCTACGCTACAGTTGGACAGTTGTTGTTTGGTGGTCGGGTTTCACAAACAGTCAGCTATTCCCCAAATGTTCCACTGTAAACACCCGTCACGGCAAACGCAGACGGACTTCCTGGTTCATCTTCCGATCATGCTTGAGGTAGCACTTCAGACGCGCTCTCTTTTTTGGTTCCGATAAACTGGCTCAACCGTTGGCTCGTGCAAAACCTGTCTGAGTGTCTGGCTGCTTGTGTGTCTTGGCCTTCTCGCTCGCTTTGTTGTAGCGATGTTATTGTGTTCCCAGGCCTCAGAAATTAACTTCGTACGAACATTGTTAGCACAACAGACTAAAGCAATGGCTGAGACTACAAAAACACAAACCGAGTTATGATAAACAGCAGTTTCCAAGGTGGGCTAAACAGATTTTGGGAGGGAGCGTGACGTCGGCCATTCCCCGTCAGATTCAAAGGGGTGTTTTGTGTAAACTGCGTCTGAGATACAAACACACCACGCGGGTACTCACAGAGAGTTGAGGGAGCGCAGACCTTGGAAGGCGTCCGAGGCTAACTCCGATATCTGGTTGTTGCTCAAGTCTCTGCGGAGAACGGAGCCAGAGAAAGAGGAAAACAAGAGGCAGAGCCGGTGAGGTGGGGGGAACAGAAACATGAAAAGTGAGACGCAGAAGTCGACACGAGGCACAGACAGGGACACAAACAGGGATTTTTTTGTAGGTGACGGCTGACGGTGTGCACAACGTGGGTATCTCCCCATCTACTCACATCCTGCGCAGCTTCTTGTAGGGAGAAAAGGCCCCAGCTGGGATCACCTTGATGGCGTTCTGCTCCAGTCGTCTGGAACCAAACATACACACAGACCATTGAGGAGCGACATTAACATCCCCCTATCTCAGAGCTATCTCTACTGTATCCTTGACTGACGCTCGTTCCCGGGGGCTCTGGCTGAGGGGAACATTTCGAGATAAGGCGCTTTGATGACCGTTGCCAGAGTCTGTCACGTCTCTCTGATCTCGCCCTCTTTAACATGCGTACAGTCAGACGCAAACACACACAAAATAAAAAACCCACACACACCCTTAACTATCTGGGCATCGTTCCATTAAGTTGCCAGTCTGACTCTGCGTCATTCAGGCCTAAACAAATCAAGCCCGGTCAGGAGAGAGAAAGAGAGTGGGAGGGGGTGGCAGACAAAAGAGAAAGCAGGCCCAAACAACTTTTCTCTAAACATTTCACATGTTCAGCCACCATGACATGAAAGGCGGTGGAACATGATTTGCAAACTGACCATTCAATTGTGAAACATTTCCCCTAAAAACAAGTTGGTTATTCATTTACTTCTATCTTATGTTCAGCTCTGGTCTGGGCCTCTCTTAGTACTAACACGGCACAGGAGAAATTGTTTTCTATTGTTTTCTGTTTTCATTTGAAGCAAGTACAAGGCAAGTCAAGTCTGAGAGCCTTGTCAAGCATCAGTCGAGACTAAAGCTGAGACAAAATTAAGACAAGTCAAAGTCAAATCTGCCGTCTAAAGAGATTCCAAGTCTCAACCAACGTTAGCCCGAGTCAGATCTAAAATGGATAGTCTCAAGAGTCTCAAGTCAATCGAGACAAATCAAGTCGAGTCAGAAAGTTGTCGACTGGTCGTGGTTCAAAGCAAAGGTCTCTGAGTACTTTCCATTAAATCGGAGCAGCATTTGCACATTTTACATTTAGAGCTTTGATAAACAGTTTCTAATGGTTAGCCCTTGTTATTAAATATTTAACATGTGTGGCTATAATGGGCTTGGAGCTGTAGTTTATTTTTTCCTGGATTTTATCAGGCCAGAACTTGAGACTTGAACCTTTGTTGTTCTCAATTCGAGTCTTAAGGGTCAAGTCTCAAAGAAGTCCAGTCCTAAAACAGGTTTCAAGTCCCCATTTTTATGACCCAACTCAAGTCTCGAGCCTCTGCCTTTGGAGCGTTCATTCTGCAGACTCTAATCTTTCCTTTTTTTCTTAATGCACCCCTTTAGATACAGATATGATCTCTCTTGTCCTTCAGATTAATCTTTCACTTCTCTCCTCCATCATCCCTTCATTATTTTTCTTAAGCAGAGAAGAGCTGCATGGCCAGGCTTTCTCATTTCACAGATGTGTGGTTTTATTCCACTGCACAGGGAGAAAGAGAAGTAGTGAAACAGAAAGGTGGAAAGAGACAAAGAAGGAAAATGTAGAGAGAAGCACGGCGAAAGAGCAAGAGAAATATCACTGCACCGAGTGTGGATGCAGGAGTTCGTGTGCGAGGGTGCTTGTATATGCATGCAGAGTAAAGCAGGTGTGTGTGTGTGCGCTTATATAGGTGTGTGCCTTACATCTCAGTAATGGTTTCGGGCAGGTTGGTGGGTATTTCTGTCAGTCCCTTCCCTCTGCAGTCCACGATGTTGTTACTGCAGGTGCAGGACTCTGGGCACTGTAACACACTGCAGGAGGAAGATGATGACGACTGGTGACCTACACAGAGACAGAGGGCCAATATTATCCATGGGTAACAGTTACAGTTGGTGTAAATCCCAAAGGCGAGGGGCATTGATGTGAAGAAAATCAAAGTGTGACACAGCAGCCAGGCAACAAAGTGCGCAGGTGAGAGAGAGACGCTGTCCCCAAATGTGATAGTGACCTTGCCTCTCGCCTGTATTATATTTAATCTGCGCAGAAAATCGAAATAGCACATATCTCAATGAGTGCGGGAGGGTGGGGTTAAAGCAAAGCCGTGCGATGGAAGATGGATACTTGCCTTCATCCTCATCTTGAAAAGCACGAGCAAAAGACAGTCAGAGGGAGCAAACGAGACAAAGCAAAAGATGGGTTTGCCACTGTAATACACAGCAAGCGCACGTAAGTCACGAAATAGACAACAGAGCGGTTTTTCCGCGAGCACCTACCTGTGCAGACAAACTCCTTCTTCTGCACCTCAGCCACGTTGTGCCCCCTCAAGTGCGGCGGGGCCATGCATTGCGTGTAAAGACCCAGGCGGGGGCGCTGTCGCAGCCACTCTGACAGCCAGGCCACGTGGCAGTCACACTGCAGGTTGTTGGAGTGCAGGCGACTGGGGGAGAGAGGAGGCGGGGGAGAGAGGAGGCGGGAGGGAGGGAGGGAGGAGAGGAGAAGCATGGAGAGTATGTGGCGATCACAGGAAAAAGGTTGCAGAGAACAGATGGGGGGGACAGAGGAGAGGAGAAATAATAGATTTGAGGAGAGGGAAGCAGGAGGAGGGAGAGGCGCGAGTACAGATCAATCAATCAATTGTACAAACAGGCTCAGATGAGAGGATTTCTCGCCCTCAGGGAGGGCGTGTGTGTACCAAATACACGGCGGTGGCACTTACAAGGTCCTGAGCTTCGGCATGTGGTTGAAACTGGCCACAGACAGTCGGCTGATGTTGTTGTTGTTGAGGGTGCTGAGGAGGGAAAAGAGCAGAAAACACAGCGGCATATAGATTCATCGGCCTTTTCTGCAATCACAGGGTTGTTGTGCACAGAGAAAGGACTTAGTCAGCAGAGCAGGCTATGGAAGTTGCTGAGTGTCATGTAATAAGTGTAATTTTTAACTCTGTTAGGAGGTGATTCCTGACAACTAAACTAACTGCCGTGGCAACTACAAGATTTGTCTGACATTTACTGTACTCGAGCAAACTGGCTTTCTTATCAGCTGCCCAATTTGTTTAGAAACACCTTCTGTGTTCCTTTACTTTTTCCAGACCCAACATTAAAAACATAATGTCATCCTTTCCCCTGGAATTGTTTAGACTGCATAATACACAGCAAATATTCGATACCTTGACAAAAAAGACACTGAAAACAGGCAAAAAAGTGACAAAATAGGAATTTCAGCAGAAACACTTGACTGGAATTTATGAAATTATAATATGAAAAAATATAAATCATCTTAAAATAGTAAAGGTTGACACCTCTAAACTCACACTACTCATAATGCATCTATTTTTATACACAACAAATTTACTGTTATTCTGTTATTGTTGCTATTTGCTATTTGCTATTTTTGCATGTTCCCCATCTAAAATACTCATTTTAACAATTTGCTTCACAATAAGATGGAAATGAACACCAGGCTGACTACAGGACAGACGAGGTGTCTGCACAGTGGCACTAATGGTGCGGCGATCATGGAAATGAACCCTCAGATGAAAGTATCAAGTCATTCCTGAATATATATGAAACTGTCCTTTTTTCAGGCGCCGCACAGGCATTGCAGTCTTTCAAAGGTCAACGAGGATATTGGCTCCTCCATGTCCCGCTGCTGTTTAGTGTTCATCCTTCACCAAGGCTCTTCTGTTGTTAGCAGGGTGACTGAATAAACCGAGTACTCACAGCACTTCCAGGTCACGTAGCGCTCGGAAAGCTCCATCTTCGATACAGCTGATGTGGTTGTAGTCCAACTGGCTGCATAAACACACACGGAGAAGAAAGAAAAGGAAAAAAAGGAAGCTATTGTAAGATGTAAAGGTATCTTATAGTTTATCTTCAGGTGAAATTCAAGCCAGACAGCCAGCTACTGAAGGAAAATGCATCAACTTCCCCACCGGCCAACTCATCAACAACCTCTCTCTGTGTCCTCTCGCACTCACTCACTTTCTCTTTTGCTATAGTTCTGTCCCCTGAGCTCATTGTTCTTTGTAGATATATTTCTCAACGTATCTATCTCTGTATCCATTCCCATCTCCTGCTCTCTTGTATCTGACGTCTAATTTGTATGCGTCGCTCTTTACCTCTTTTCCCCTCTCTCTATTTCTCTCTCTCTCTCTCTCTCTCCCCTTTTCTCAGAATCGCTTTCCTGAAACAATTTAATTAAGACATAAGGACAGTAAATCATGTGCTGTCACCGCATGGTAATACACACGTACACACACACACACACACACACACACACACACACACACACACACTGCCCTGTCCTTTTACAATAATTGCGAGGCATTTAAAAAAAATTATGTGATGTGGAAAAAAAACTCCAGGATGCACAGAAATAGTTGAAAAATCCATATTTCAAGAATTACTGCTGGGCAATTACTTTATCTGCAAAATGACCAATAATTATCTTCAATCATCATAATAATGTCTGAGGAAAAACAAAGAGAGGAAACAACAGAAATGCCACATGACATCCACAACACACACACACACACACACACACACACACACACACACACACACACGGCTGCTAATGAGCAGCAGCAGCGGTCAATACAGCAAGCAGGAAGCACATGACATTTAACACAATGAAATATTGATGCTCAGGCACATGGGGGTTGTGCACATTTGCAAAGACAGTGACAAGCGAGTGACACATGTGCGCGCGTGATTTGCACGCACACGCACCACGCTCACGTGCACAGAAAGTGTCGCCAAAGTGCCACTTACAGGTTCTTGATCTCCACAGCTCCCCTGAAGGCTTTCCTCGGAACCCCCTGAATCTGGTTCTCGCTCAGATCACTGGACAGAGAGAGAGAGAGAAGAAGGGAGAAGAAGAAGGGAGAGTTAGGCCAAGCTGTCACAGAGCCATTTGCATTGCAGCACAAGTACTTGATGTAATCACCAAAGATGCAGCGGGGGAACTTCAGAGCCAGACAGATCATCTGCAAAATTGAGTTCCTCGCACACAGAGCACTCCTTCACCAAATATAATCAGCTGTCTCTATTCATCTCTGGGTGACACAAAAAGCTCTTCCTCTGACAAGTGTCCACGCATCCGGAGCCAGGCACAATTCAATTGTCTGCTTTGAACATCCATCCAATTCAGGTGCAAGAGGCACTAAATGTTGGAGCAACCTGTAGGGGGCACTGGTGACCTCCGCTTCCCTCAGAGCTTTCTGTTCCTTCCTCTCATCTCTCCCACTCATCTCTCCCTCGCCCCCGCCAACCCTCCCTCCTTCCTCCTGCTTTTAAGGAGTGAGTGATGGATGTGTGTGTATGTGTGTGTGTGTGTGTGTGTGTGTGTGTGTGTGTGTGTGTGTGTGAGTATGAGCGCTGGGGTTTCCAGAGATTTAATTTGCAGCCACTTTAACTAAGCTGCAGCTTGGGAAAAAAAACCCAACAACAACAAAAAGAAAACACACTAAATTTACTGCAGTGGGTGACACACATGTGCATGTCCCCGTTCACTCACACGAGCACATAAATACACTCAAATGTATGAACAGGTGCCTGCAGACAAGTGAAATATAGGCTATCACCGGTTGGTATAGCAACTTGATTTAGTGAAGGACACACACACTTAGGTGCTGAAGGATGTGCACACAAATAGTTACATGAAATGAGGTGTTAGGCACGTTCGCACAGGCACGCGTGAGCACAAATAAAGCAACGTTAAGTAGAGGTATGAGAAGGAATTCGGCCGTCTGGAGGATGCATGCTGCTGTATCACACGATGTGAAGTGCAGGTACTAGAAAAATCAAGCTTCATCATCTCAACATCACTGGAAACAAGACACTTAGACGTCCTAATGGTATCTCAGACTGCTCGATGGTGTGTGTGTGTGTGTGTGTGTGTGTGTGTGTGTGTCTGTCTATCGTTCGCCGCAAATACGGACCAAGTTCCAGACAGACTATTTGACCTTTCACCACTGACCCTGCAGCTCTTGACCCCGACTGGGGCACCGTGACCTCCACCATGCTAATCGGCTAATGGCTAAAGCCCAGTTGCATTCCTGGCATTCCTCTTGGTGTGATCATATAATCAGAGCTGCAGGTATCATCTCCGCCCGGCACTTCCACCTGCTGCTTCCACGGTGTGTCTGTAAGTTGATGACGTGTTGCCAGGAATAAAGATGAATGACAAAGAGGGTGATTGAAGGACTGAGAACCTTAGAGTGGTCTCATCCTTGCCTTGAGCTTGAGGATTATCTTCTGTGGCCTTGATGACAGACTAAAAATGACAAATCTAGGCCCTTTTTGCGATCAAAGTGAATTCCTCTTTAACCTCCATGTCTGTGGGAGGGCACTTGTGATTGACAGCTGAGACAGCAGGAGCAATGTAAACTAACTTTCTCTGACAACTGCAGCTTATTAGCGATGGGACAGATGTTAGCAGCGGCAGTGGAGAAAAAGGACCTCAACTGTTTTGCATTTACACCCACTGATCATGACATCTGTAGGTAAATGTTTGAGATGTTCAAACTGCTGCAGCTGGCAAGGAAAAGCAGCTACAGCCTGCAAAAATCAGATATGTGAGTAAACTTTTTGCTCAGTGGAGGCAGAATATGTGAGATATTATGGCTGGGAAGCTGCAGTATTGCTGAATCT
>JBAJHX010000051.1:16281264-16293484 GCA_037176925.1 Amniataba percoides | reverse complement strand
TGTGAAATTCCTCCCTCCTGTGAAAACCAGACAAGCCTTTATGGTGCTTGATCACAAACATCCCGACCAGCCGGGGCTAATTTAGTGCAGCACGTTGCATTTCCACTGGACAAGTTCAGGCACCTCAGGCCGCAGCTGAGTTCAGACTCGAGCGATGCCACTGTTCCATCTACCAACCACAGCACAACACGAGCCGGCCCCTTCGAAATGTGACCCGCCGCGCTACAATGTCCACGATGAGGTTTGTGTCCCAAATATAGAGAATATGCGCAGGTCAGAGCTCGATGAGTGACTTTAGACAGGCTGCGTTCCAGCGGAGGGGCCGGAGGGGGCGCTATGTGAACAACACCACCAACACATCAGACTGCTTTTTGAAGGCTACCGCTGCTAGCTAAATTAGATTAGCAGGGTGTGTGTGTGTGTGTGTGTGTTTGTGGGTGCACAAGCAGTGTCATATTAGTTGGTAATGCATTGAACAGCTGTGACACACACACACACACACACACACAGACACCAGCACACTTGCATACTCATAAACTGATTAACATTACCAGAATACCAAACTCCAGCCCTGACCTCCAAGAGATTGATCGAGACAGCGACTGTTTTTAAATGCATATGCATGTGTGTGTGCATGTGTGTGTTTGTGTTAAGCGTGCACTGGCGACACACAGCATTCAATGTGTGTGTGTGTAATGGAAGAAGTGGACTGATGTAATGAGGCTGTAATAAGGCTGAAGCTTAATCCCGGTGAAGACAGACATAGACCTCTCACCCCCTGCCTCCACACACACACACACACACACACACACACACACACACACACACACAGACACACACACACACACACATACATACAATTTACACTTTTTTCTTCCCCTCATATTCATATTCATCCCCCTCCTTCCTCCTACATTCCCTTGCACTATTTCTCTTCCCTTCCTCGTTTCCTACTTTTTTTTTTACTGTCCTCTCTGTTTTTTCCTCCCCACAAACCTCTTTCCTTTCTTCTCAGTCTTTCCTTCCTTCACACCCTCTAGTTTCCTTCATTCTTTCTTTCCTGCCTTTCTCTTTCCTGCCTCCACATTTCCTTCTCATCCCCTGCCTCCCTCCATTCCCTCATCTCTCCACATCTCTTTCTCCATCCTTCATCCTACTGGTCTCTTACCTGTTTCACTCTGTGTGTGTCTTTTACACCCCTTTCCCCCTTTGATTTAATATGGCTTCTTTCATTCTTCCCCTTAACCATCTCCTCCTCCCTTCCTTTCCTTCTCGCTATTTCCTTCCTTTGAGTCCTCCCTCCTACTGCTTCCTCTATTCTCTTCCCTCTGCTCCCTCCCTTCCTCCGTCCTTCTCCTTGCCTCTCAGTGAATACCAAAGAGGACGCGCATGCTTCCATTAAGTCCTCCACATTAAGCAGGGCAATAAAATACCACCTAACACACACACACACACACACACACACACACACACACACACACACACACACAAACAAATATGATGTAGTTTAAGAAGATGAGCTACTGTTTCTTCCAAATAGTCTCAGTCTATTTCACACTCCAGACACACATTTCCCACCACAGTTTATTGTCCTCGGGGTGGCCAGGGCAGGACACACACACACAAACACGCACACAAGCACACATAAATAAAAAACAAATTAAAACAAATTATCATGATTTCTTTCAAACGTACAGGTTTTTGAGGCAAAGGTCATTTGCCAAAAATATTTCCTACCAGGTTATGTTTTTATCAGCCTAATTCTTAGACAAGCTACTCGACCACATTTCTATCAGTTTTTTATAAATGTTACTTTTTTACAATACTTTTATAAACAGGCCAGAAATCTATGAATCTGATTTCTTAGCTATCTCAGACTCCTTTTGCAGCTTTTGCCCTTCGATAATAAACAAATAAGTGGAACAAAACAACAAAAAAGTCCCCAGTTTGATGTGATGATATGCATATTTGTTTTTGTTTTAACTCAGCATCACGTTTAAAGAAAGACAACCACAATCAAAAAACGCGTTTAAAAAATTAGAGTGAGTAAAATGGAAGAAAGACCATGTCCATGTTGTTGTTACTAAGCGACCATTTAACCGCTTGAACGCCGATCATATTGCGTATTTGACAAAACAACCTTATAAGTCCATGAGCTTGAAAGTAACATAGATTTTTCCCAGGAAAAAGCTCAGTAAGTGATGTACTTAATGTTTCCAGCTGCAGCAACAGTGGTTTGCTTGGTCTAAACAGAGGAACCACTGTGGCGAAGAACACACAAAAGTGTGCGATCTGCAGGGTTGCACAGACTAGATTTCATAGAATATTATTTACAGAATGGCTTAAACCATTTTGAAAGATCTGACTGCGTTGAAAAACCACATGGTCCCCAAAAAAACAAAACAAAACGAAAAAAAATGATATTGCTCTAAACTGACCTACAGAAACTGCAAACAACTGCACCAGCAGGGGACACAATGCAAAGATTGCCCCCATACTGGCTAATTGACTGTTTGACTGACAGGTGGTCTGCAGGATGTGCAACACAGAAATTATGGCTTATATATATATTGAAAAAAAAACCCCTCACAAGATCACCACTTGAACGCAGCACAGAGCACTTTCGAGGAAAATTGTGCAACCTTAACCACATTGGTTACATTCATTGTGCCAGTCGCAGTGGGGCTGGTGGTAGCGGACTGGAGAGGTTGGCGTTGTGACATTGTTTCTTTTTACCACAGGGGTCTTGGGAGGCCCCAGTTGACGCCATAGTGAGGTGCTGGAGCGGGCTGCCTGACTAGAAAGAGAGCACTCTAACTACTGACAGGCAGCACTTGAGACAGGCCTGGGAGTGCAGGGGTCCTACTGAGCCATTGTCACCCACCACGCAGGTTAACAAGACACTGCACCAGCCTCTAACCTCTGTCTTTCACGTCTTGCGCACTTTGTCCTCTTTTGTCGGCTTTGCTTTCTCACACGCACACACCCACATACATGCTCCCCCATAACCTTTTATCTCTTTTAATTTTTCTTTCTTTCTCGTTCCTGCTTCCAATTTCTGTTTTGACTGATAAAGGCGAGAAGACAGAGCGGTGAATAAGAAAACAATTCACTAGTAAGGAAATAAAGGAGCGATTTCTCACCTCCAATAATGACTTTATTCCCCTTACACGTTTCTTTTTTATTGAATTAGGCTGTTCCTTTTCATTCTGCTCATCACCCATTTATATCACTCTGCTCCTCTCTCATCTCTCCCTCACTCTCGTCTTCCTTCCTTTCAATGTCTCTCGCTCTTGCTCACTCTCTCACTCTCCCTCTCTGGTGTATACAACCATTCATAACTCTAGGTTATCATTTCAAAAGGCTTTCAATTCGAGCCCCTTACAGAGGAGACAGTATAAAGAGGCAGCTCCGGGGCAAGCACACACACACACACACACACACACACACACACACACACACACACACACACAGACACACTCATGCACATAAATGCAAGCGCATACACACAGATAGACAAATGGACACATGCAAAACAAGCCTACAGAACGGCCGACACAGGAATAACTGCACATGTAAACAAACTTGACAGAACACACACATGCAGGTTATCAAGCAAACATTTGTTTTCGGATTAAAAACACACACACACACCCTGCTCTTCTCAGGGAAATATACAGATGCTAAGTGGTATCTAAGAGACACCAGTAATTACACACACACACACACACAAGCAAGGGAGGGAAATCCCTGATTGCTGCATTTATTATTCTGTGTTGACTCCATAGAAATAAGCCTTTTTCTTTTTTACTTTATAACCTCTGATGTCCTCTTTCTTCTTCTCCCATCTTCACTCTCTCTTCCTCTTCTTCCTCTCTCTCTCTTCTTCATTTTCCCTTCATTTTCTTCTCTGTCTGAGTCTGTCTGTCAGTCACGCCTGGCTGCCATTCTGTCATCAGTCCCTGTTGCTCTCTCTCTAAAAGCTCTTAGCTGCCCTGAGGGCTCAACTTATAATATTACAGTACACCTCAAATCCCTCTCTCTCTCTGTCTCTCTCTAAGTCTTTGTCTTTCTCTCTTACACACACATACATGCACGTTCACACACACACACACACACACACACACACACACACACACACACACTAATACCCTAATGGAAGAAAGACGTACAATAGCAGCACTAAGTGAGCAAAGAGCCACTGGACACAGAAAAAAGGGGCATCCTAAAGAGCCCTTTGGGTCTCTCTCTTCTGTCATACATAAATAGCAGCTGTGGTCGGATTAACGTCTTGGACCTCTGGTCAGATCAATAAGCTCCATGATGCATGTGTGCACATGGTAATGTGTTAAAATGACCTTGAATTAATGAGCGTTTTGGGGAGTAATTAGGAACCAACAGTTGCTTGGAAAACGATTTGAGTTTTACAACATGCTGAGGAGCGTGGTCAGATCTGTCACACGTGGCTGTCTCGGTTGCTTATTTTGTATTTTTGTTTAATATTAATGGCTCCCAAGGAGATTAGTATCTGCCAGGCTAACTAATAGGAATTCAAATAAAGCAGAAAGTCTTGCATTGACCGAATATCAACGCAAACATCATGACAAGCGCAAACAGAGAAACGTACACATCCCTATTTAAAACCAGCTTCAATCAACCAAAAAAGAACAAACTGGTTTATCCGCACTGCAGCATACCACATACTGTGTATGCATGAGAGGCTGTGCATCTGTGTGTCTGTGTGTGTGAACCGCATAATAGTTAACTGTAGCACACCTTAACCATGGGAAATACCCACTGCATGTTTCAATTACGTGCATGTGCGCATTTGTGTGTGTGTTTATATGAGCGTGCGCGTGTGTGTGCATGTGTACGTGCATGCATAAGCGTGGCGGGGCGTTCGGAACTGCTCTATTGATGAGAGAATGAAGTCATTTTTCAATGTGGGGTTAAGCGCTGCATTATTGCCGCCTCATTTGGCTCCTGTGGGCCACCATAGCCCTCCCGTCTGGTTTCCATGGCAGAGAGAGAGAACAGAGAAGGGAATGTCCCTGCTTACCAGACTGCAAGTTCATCCATCAGCTCACACACACTCACACACACATACACACACACACACACACATACACACACACAGGGACAGGCAATAAGGGCTTATCCTACTCACAGTCAACTTTCCCACAAAGTTGCAACAAATCAAGAGCAGCAGCGCTAAGTCTCCTAAAGCCAGCCAATATCACATTATACGCTAGTTGTGCTTGGGTATACAGAGCTGCACAGGGTGGTGCGCTGCTGTAAAACCAATTCACCTGAAAGGATAGAGTTTCTGCTACTGCTACAGTTCACACAGTCCACAGGGGCTCGATTGTAGACTAGGGAAATCTTAGTCCATAATGCTACTGAGGGGAAACAGCTTAATTTCTCAGTAGCCTTCTGTTTACTACAGAGCTCCGTGCCTTGCGCATAGGTGTGTGCGTGTGTGTGTGTTTGTGAGACTGGTCTGAGATTTGTTCTGCGCGGAGCAACATAAGCGTGGACTAGTTCACAAACACTGTAGGGATTGTCTGCAGTAATGGGATGGGATGAACAGACTCAATGCGCACATGCACCTCTGTGTGTGTGCGTGTGTGTGTGTGTGTGCGTGTGTAGAGGAGGGGTTGTGTATGTTGGCTGTTTGAACAAGCGCTGAACATGAGCCAACCATGTCAGCAAGCATTGTCAGTTCACATAATAAGTACATTCCTCTGGTGATATCATACAGAGATCAGCCTCACTGTAAAGACAGAGTGAGATGGATGAACTGTCCTCCTCCATTCATGTAAACTTTGCCAATTTTCTTGTGCTTAACAGAGTTCAGTAAAAACATCCTGCAAGCTGGGTCCCTCTTCCTCTCTTTCTTTCTCTCCTTTAATCCCCCTGAGGTTGAGTCTCTCTCCTTCTCTCAGTTTACTGTAAACATCTCCATGTATCACTGTCATATCAGCACATTCATCTCCTATAGAGGGCCGGTGTCCCTGCAGTGCGCCATTCACGCTCATTCATGCGCCCACGCTGAGCACACAGCGCATTCACGCACGCACATCGGCACACAAGCGTCTATGCATGCATGTATGTGCACATGCCAACCGCACATTAACGTCTCCGACCTATTGTGCTTCACCTTGTGTGCCGTTTGTGTTTTTTAGAATCCATTTATCATGCGGACACAAAAGAATAAGTGCCACAAAATGCAACTCTGCGTGCACACGTACACTCAAGCTGTTCAACGCAATATATATATATTATATATATATATATATACACAGTGCACTCTGCTTAAGCACTAATGGCATATTTAATACATGTCAGTCCTCAAGTTGGATGACCTCTCTTTGTGAGAAGATAAGATATATCTCATGGTATTAACTCTATTTTAAGAGTATCCAAACTGCTTTGTATCTGCTTGATGCAATTATGGCACACAGTCCAATGATGACTTAATCTTGGATGTTCTTATTCATCTTGGCAGCACTAGATTCACAAACCACACAGCTTTTAAAAGAAAAAAAAACAGATTTACTATCAACTTTTCACGGAATTACTCTTTTAAGTGAGTTCAAATGAAATATGTTTTATTCATTTTTACTCAAAATAACAAATTTGTCTGAGAACCTGTATGACCCTCTATCCTTAAGGCCATAAAAATCAGACAAAAAAAAAGATTTTAAAGGATTTGAGTTGTGTGTTGAGGCCCTCGTGTGGAGTGCCCTGGTGGCATAGGAGGTTAAGGACAGACCGTGAACTTGCTGGTGACCTTTGTTACATGTCACTCCCCATCTTTCTTCCCTCATTTCCACATAACAATAGAAAAAACAATGCACCAAGCATCTCCAACTACAACTTCTGCTACAGCTCTGTGAATTTTAGATTTTTTTTTTTTTTGCTTCCTTGGCTGACCTTAAATTTCTTTAGTTGTTCCTTGTTTTTTGGGGGTTTTTTTTGCTCTTCTGTTTGTACTTTCTCAAGCCTCCCTTTAGCTGCGACTACATGATTAAAAAAATCTACTGGAATTTTCACACAGACACTCACAAACTAGCGGAGGGGCCCTGTGAGGCAAAGGTGATCCATTTGGATCCATCTCTACTTCCCTTGTGTCTATAAAAAGCCTGGTGTCACATAGTGAGATCTCCCGTCTCCTCTCCCAGACTCTCTGACGAGGTGTCAACCCTTCTCAGCTCCACCTGACACAGGAGACCCACATGCCAAACATCCTCATTCCTGTTTGTGTGTATCTGTGGGAGTGCATGTTGCCTGTGTTGTCACCTTCCTGTTTGCGGCTTCTCTGTTTGTCCGTCATTTTAAGACCTGATGGTGGACACGCACAAAATCACTGCACACACACACATACACACGCACGCAAAGTGATTCATGCTTTGAGAAACAGAAGCAGAGCAAATGGGAAACACTCTGTTCGCTCCGGCCTTCCTCGTCACACAGAGAAGCATTTGGTTCAAGCCTATTGCACTGACAATCAAAATGCCTCCCGTAATGCTATCATCACGCAGCAGCACCCCCGGCAACTGTATTACCCTCATTCAAAGGACACATAACTTTATTAACTCGCACACAGCATGACATGTCTCGAAAGGCAGCAGGCCGTGGAGGCTGCCAGCCATCCCGATAACATAACTTTATTAGCCACTCTATTGACACAGTCGCAGACAGCCGCCTCGCAAGCTCAACAAGTTCATTAAGTCGTTCATGGCTGGACTTCAAAACAACACAACTTTATTGCTAGCAGCACTGCCAGACATGAACACAGCAGTGGTCAGTCTGCCTCAGCTGCCAAAGATGAGGTTTGGATTAAAATATGGAGGAAGAAGAGGAGCAGAAACAGAGAGGTGGAAATAGGCTCTCTGTGAATATTCAGTCAAATACAAATTCAGAGTAATGCGGGATTAGTTAATTTAGTTCATTTGGGACTGTGCAAATGAAAATGACATAAAGAAGTTAATAATATCTCACTGAATAGAGAGAGCTAAACTGAATAAGTCATGTGCGACTACAGTAAAGCTCACTGTCAGTGGGTTTGACTGGTTTTCAAAATATTATCCATGATTTTCTTTGATGACATCTTAAAAAGTGTGCTGTTAATCAAATATTCTATCATTGATTTTTGAAATCACAGATTTGCTTTTTAATATTCAAATGTGAAAAACATCCTTGATTCTTTTCACAATGTAATTCATTTGGACTTAAAATCATATATTTATATGTTTTAAATTAAAATCAAAGGGCTTCCAAACAAATACCAGATATATTTTGTTAGTTCAAGCAACAAATCACATGGCTACACTGAGCTTGTGAGCACGCACGCGCGCACACACACACACACACACACACACGCACACACACACACACACACACTCACACACACACACACACACACACTCACACACACACACAGTTGGATTCCTTGACTCCGTACCATGTGGCATTTGCTTATTGAATGCTTTCCTCCGGAACACATTCATAATTTATGAAGAGATTGGATCTGTCTCCACAACACACCCTCCCCTCTTCTCGCCTCCCTCTCATCTTCTCCTCCACTGCCCTCTGCCCCCCATCTCAGTCAAACGCCCTCCTTCCTCCAATAAACACTTGATTTACTGTGAGACAAACACAAAGCAGCAAAGTTCTTGTTTTGAAAAGTTGTTCTAATGCAATTGATTGGATTAAATCAAAATAAACTGATATCACTCTCTCTCTCTCCCTCTCTCTCTCCCTCTCTCTCTCTCTCTTTCCCTGTCTGTCTGTCTCTCTCCAGGGATTTCAGAGTAAGTGATGTTACTAATTGACCAATCAGGTTGCACTAACAAGGCTGTCAGACCATGTTAGCATCATCCGCCAATCATGGCCCGCTGAGTTGTCTCCCTGGGCAACTGTTAGCCAATGACCTGCAAGAATCTGACTCGGAGCAATTGCAATCAACCACCAGAAGCTTATATACAAAATCAAAATACACAAAAACACACACACAAACGCACACACGTTGAAAAGTCACAGAGGGTAGTGATACAAGGCAAGACTGTTATTTACAAAGGGTGAATAATCATATGTGTGTGTGTATGCGTGTGCATGTATGTGTGTTTGTTGTGGGCACCGCAACTCAAAAACCATGTTGCTCAAGAACAAAGACTTTGCTGCCCATTAGTGGCCAAACGCTTGAGGGCAAGTACACACACACACACACACACACACACACACACTGAGCTTTGTTCATTTCAGCGTCTTTTAAGACCATCTCTCCCTCGAGCAAGTAAAAAGTCAGCCTTTTTATGCTGCTATAGTACCATAGTTCTTCCTCTCTTTTTCGTCTTCTCTTCTACCTCGTTCTTTCTTTCTTTCTGCCTCCATCACTCTTGACCTCCTTTCCTTTTTTTGTTTGCTCCCTGACTCCCTCTCATCTTCTTCCTTGATCACTTTGCAGTTCTTTTCATATTAAAAAAATGCATCTCAACAACTTATCTTTCTCCTCTTTCTTCCCCTCTTTACCTCACCTCACCATCCCACCTTCTTCTCCGTTTCGTGATGTTTCTTGAACTTCTCTCCTCCTTTCAAACTATCGATGTCTCCTCCCTTTCTGTCCATCCCTTTTTTTTCCTTTTTCCCCCTGAGGCAGAGGGACTTGTAAAGATGCCATTGCTTTTAAGTAAAAGACAGTTGCCTCTTCATGCCCCAGTCATGGTCAGTGGAGCCTATGTTATTAACACAGACACAGACAAACACACACACACACACACACACACACACACACACAGAATTGCACACAGGCACACATCCAACTTCTGTCCCACAAACCACAGTAGTAATCAAGAATTGACACACTCACACACATATGCACCGGCAACTTGTTAGTATGTTAATTTCCACTGTGCATATGAATGATCATCTGAGCGCAAACAAACACACAGTGGCCATCTGCTCCACTGAGGTGTGTGTGTGTGTCACTGTATGTTGAGTTTGTGTGTACGCTCTTCTTTAAATGTCACATTTGGTCTCATGAGTGGGAACATTGGTTTTCAATGTGAGAAAGATATTTTCTCTGAATCATGTATATGAACACACACGTTCAAGCACACACATATACATTCAACCGCAAACACGCACACACACACTCATACCAGCAGTAGGAAAACCAGAGCCCTGCGATCAGCGGAAAAAAAACTGAGAGCATGACGATAGCTGACATTCCAGGGAATGCTGCAATACCTCATAACACACACACATACACATACACACACACACACAGAAAAAGAAGATGCTTGTGTAATGGAGACAGATAGAGGGGTAATCCCAATTTCATTTTTCCAGAAGGGTAGTGGATTAGAGGAGGATTAGGACAGTATCATGACAAGATTATGACACACATGAAGCTCTGCTGCACTAAGCCCATTACTCTCTTTTCTGTCTTTTGTCTGTGTTTGAGTGTGTGTGTGTGTGTATGCGTGTGTGTGTGTGTGTGTGCAATTGAGTGAATGAATGCATGTCTGCCTCAGTACATTCTACAGGATGTAAACGTGTAGAGCCTGCTGTTAGGCCTTTTCCTTGGGGAGAGGACATGAGAATATATGCATGGAAATGTGTGTGTGTGTGTGTGTTTGTGTGTGTGCTGGGGGGTGTATGTTGAGTTTAAGGGGTTCAGATGTATTTCTGATGCTTCATACCACATGTGGGTCACTGCTGCTGCCCCTCAGGGAGGTAGGAGGGGTCAGAAATCAGGGGGTTCAGGAGGTTGGGGGGGAGGGGGGGCGACAAGCACCATCAGTGGTCTTAAATCAGCGTTTTGAACAAAGTTCACTGAGCTTTTGAGAGACGAGACGCTCAGTTGGCAGAGCGGGGGGCGAGCCCAGTTCAGTCGCTCGTGAGTGAATCGCAGTGATGATGAGCGAATGAAAGAGTGTTACGAGCAGATCGGCAAACAGACCACCGCGGTGCACCCTGGACTTGGCTTGCACTTTGTGTCTGTGTACAGTAACGGCGCGGGCGGCGTGGAGAGCTGTTAAGTTTATGGGCTATGTGAGAAGAGGTCTGACAGTGTGTTGTTATTTTTGGTCCGGGGGTTCTTAGGTAACTAAAGGCCAGACAGACAGACAGACAGACAGACAGACAGACAGACAGACAGACAGACAGAGGGCCAGGTTGGGGGTCGACAGACAGGCAGAAAGTTAAAGGTTCGGGGCAGCAGCTTTTCCCAGTTTTCCTCTGTTAATCACACAACATGTATTTACTTTACACTTTTAAAATGCCAATTTAAAGCTACAGTTCTACTTTTCCAGGTGCCCAATCATTTTTGTGAAAAAAGGAAAACCAATGGCTTGTTTTGCATGATTCATTACAGTGAGCATCAAGTTGATTTTTTTAAATGAAAATTTAATTATAATGGTAAAGTTCTACATTGAAAACTTTTTAAATCAGTCTGGAGTCACACTGTGATTTGTCGTAAATGTGTGTGTGTGTAAAGACTTCTTTTATGTACTATTATTTTAACAACAATTAATTAATCGGCTTTCTTCACCAAAGACATTTAGAAATGTTGGTGTAGGAAACGCACAGGTGTAAATCATAAAATTTAGCTGCTCCAGTTTCAGCGTCCTGGTGCTGAGCATGCCAGCTCACCGTCCTTCTGTCAGGACTTACTGGGACACTTGAATACAACAGAACTATCATTTATGTTATCTGTAACACCCGTACTTGCCCTTTTATGACAAGTCAAGAGTTTTCAGTTACTTATTTAGCATTTATCAAGCCTGTATATTGTCATCTAATCGGTAATGTCTTGTTTTTTTTGTGCATCTGGTGGGGAAAAAACAAGTAAACTGTGGATGTAACCTTCAGTATGTTACAGAAAATCAATTCATAGATTAATCAAAAAAAAAAGTTTATTTAATCAAAATAAACTGCAGTCTTATTTGCAATCAAGAGTTGTACCAAATGCATGGCAACGGATTCATCAGAGTTTATTTTTCACTTTAATAATTCATCTCATAACCTCTCTCACCTTCACTCTCACCACACGATACAGTGTCAAGGTCATGAACTCCTTTGTTGTTGCATCCTCTGTTCTGTCTACATGTATTTAAATCTAAATCTTCCTGTCCTTTGTACTATCCTAAAAAACACTTACATGCAGGGAACTTTACCAGAGGAATATCAATGAACACACACACACACACACACA
>JBAJHX010000051.1:16246459-16278471 GCA_037176925.1 Amniataba percoides | reverse complement strand
ACACACACACACACACACACACACACACACACACACACACACACACACACACACACACACACACACACACACATCATGAGTGGTCACGGAGGACGAACAGCGATCAAACGTTCAGCTCCTCTCGCCTGACTCTCTTTCATCTTTGCATGCTAATTAACCTTGACCTGAAAACTCCCAGCGTTTAATTGCTGCCATGGAAACGGCTGCCATTTGCAGAACTGCCCCCCCACATACACACACGCACACATGCATAAACACGGACGTACACACACCAAACGCGCTGTTCAATTAAGCCCATCCATTCTGCTTGACTAGCAACAGTCATCACCATCAGCCCATCAGATATCACCTGTCTCTGTCTGTTTCTGCCCCATCGACTCATAGAGATGAAGAGGAGCTGGAGGCGGAGAGGAGGAGGAACACAAAGAGACGGGAAAAAAAGAGTGTACAAAGCATTTATGTGAAGGACTTAAAACAGAAATAGGTAAGGATCTGCAGTGGTGGAAATGGTAATCTGATCTTTTACTTAAGTAAAAGGTACAACAAAAACGTCACATTACAAGTAAAAGTCCTGCATTCAAATTAAGTAAAAGTAATGATCTCTTATCCGCACTCTGCAGAGATGCACTTATCAAGTATCAAAAGTATCAGTAAAATGTCCCATGTAACCAGTATATTCTATATTGCAATATTGGATTAATAATTTGAGACGTTTAGAGGGGAAATGACAGTTATCAAATTAATTTACTGGTGGTAAAAAAGGTAACATTTCCCTTTGTAATGAATGTAGTGGATATGAAATATGAAGTAACATACCATGGAAATACTTAATAAGTACAAGTACTGTACCTCAGAATTATATTTGAGTACAATACTTGAATAAATCCACTTACAGACTTTCTTCCACCGCAGATCTGTAAATTATGCTGAAAATTTTGGCACCACTGCTGTGAGAAAAATGCGGGAGTTTGAAGGTAAGAGGAGTCACAGAAGTGAAGACAGAGGGAGAAAAGAAGCCCAGTTGAAGTGCTATAAAAATCAGCCAAGCCAACCCAATGGCTGCTGTCTCCTGAGAGAGCTGATTGAGGGAAATGAAGCGGGAGATGGGAGCAGCACCATAATTTTAGAAATGCAGATTCAAAGTATTTCCCTCCCCGTGTCTTTACCAGCAGCAGGATGACATACCGCGACAACAACATACACACACATGCTCAGCTCAAATGAGGCTTGTCGAGGCTGCAACAATGAACTTACGAACCCCCTCCGCCCTCCACAAACCTGCATGGAACCAGCATGCTGCACACACACACACACACACAAACACACCACATCGGTATTATTACTTGTGGGTTTTTGTCTGAACATGCAGGTTGTCAGGGGGTAATGTGTTGTGGTTAATAACCCTTTCCTCTCCTCCTTCCTTCCCTCCCCCTCCATCCCATCACTCCCTCTCTGCACACTTTTCTTCCCACTTTCCATATTCCAGGTGCTGAGGGGTCATCACACAAACACACACAAGTGCACGCACACTTATATATGTGCACACGCTTGTATATGCACACACACGTATGTATGCACACACACATTATACTGCACCTAAATCATCTTAACCAAGCCTCTGGCTTGCTCGGAGCAAAGTCGACTGTACTGCCGCTGGTTCATTTGGGGCCATAGTGGGTAGTATTGAGTTCATTTAAAACAATGCGAAGCCAGTCAGTAAAGTTTAGGAAGTAAAACTGTCTTTCTGACACTTTGAATTCCGCACTGAAAAGTTAAAAACTGCAGAATTTTATCGAGTACAGTTCTGTACTCTTTCAGTTTTTTTTAGAGTTCGAATCCAGTTGGATGAAGCAAAACTTTATTAAAAGTCATCACCAAATGCTCAGGCGGGTTCTTATCCTTGTTAACTTCTTCTTTAGTCAGATGTATAATTCAAACAGTAATTTTTCAGTTTGTACAGGATGTAAACACAGATGGATTTGACAGCTTTGTGTTTTATATATTTATATTATGTTCTATTTTTTTGACATTTTCTATAAAAGCATGATTTTAATAATAATTATGATCATTTTCTCTTCTTTGACTATCCAACACAGATGAATTGGAGGAGTTTGGGTTATCTTGTTGAATAACAAGAAAAGCATAATTTTTCTAATTAATTTTGCAATTCTTTGTCTTGTACATCTGTTTGTAAGGAAACAAATCAACCAGCAGATCAAGGGTTTTTTTTTATTTTGTTAAATGGAGAAAGACTGCCGTATAAAAAACATGTTTTTACCTAAAATCTGAGCGGTTTTGAACAAATGTGAGCTCTCGCTGGAGAGCTTTTCTGATGCAAGAGTTATGGGCAGGTGAACAGTCAGCTGGTCTCCTGTGACTTAGTGCAAAATAATGTGGAAACAATGGAAATTCAAGCTTCAGTAACAGGGGGAACTCCGCGCTCTTCTCTCCACAGCTCTCACTGTCCATTACCGTATAACATGGATTCAACAAGAGCAGGCGATGTCCCCGGCCACTAAGATGTCTGGGAAACACCAACTGTTACCTAGCGGGTCACTAAGGCAACTCTGACAGGAATCTTATGTGCACTGCTGAACACACACCCACTGACAGAAACCCACCCACCCAGAGCGCTGCTTGTAATTATGAGAGTTGTAAAACAGGCTGACATCATAGCCTTGGGTTGCTCATTCCCTTGCTCCCTGTCTTTCAAACTATATTATAGTTACGCGTGTGTCTCTGTGTGTGAGTGTGTGTGCGCTGAAAATAAACTGTCCAGGTGTTTCGTCCGCTGTCTAACTTTCACTGCTTCATCTGTGACAACCTGGAACAGCCCTGCCCCTCCCGATAGCAGCAAACGGAGCTTTATTTTCTGCCTAACTCACAATGAAAACATCCCTAATCAGCAGCTCCGCACACACAAAATAACTAAACGGTGAACTCATAGTCTGGCGGAGAGAGAGCCACGAACGCAGAGTCGAGGAGGATAAGAGAAATAAATTAAAAAAGGCAGGCCGGAGCAGTAAACATGAGGAAGGTGTCGTTATCAGTTTTGCTGCTGCTGTTATTGGGATGAACTGCGAAAGGCAGCGAGAATTTTTAATGAAGGCACATAAAAAAAAGGAACGATAAACTGTAATTTGATGGCGACAAAAGAGGAAACAGAAAGACAGAGCTTTGCTGAAATTCTTTAAAGAAGGTAAGACGTAGAAAAAGAGAGAGTTGCGGGGAAAACAGCATTCGCAGTTGAGAGAAAAACTCACAAAACAGCTTGAATAATGAAAATTTGATCTGTTTCAGTGTTGAGGAAAACAAACTGTTAACATTCCTCTTTCTGAACTTGTAAATTTGTCCGCCAATGAGCCGCCAGGGCGCAGGCGACTCCGTCCTCTAATATTTGACCTCTGACCTAGGAACAGGAAGAAACCTGCACACGCACAACAACACACATTTCATCCTCTGTGTCTCCTCTTGTTCTTCCCTCACTTCCTTCTCTCCATTTCTGCATGTCTGCCAATAGTCCTTAATTGAATTTCTCCAAACGATGAGGATCCGTCTTTGTGTTACTGTCACACTGGACCTCGTAAAGTTTGCGACAATGCAGAATACACACACGCATGCAGACACACACACAAGTAGAGGAGAGGACATGAAGCCTTCTTAGCGTGTGAAATATTTAAGAGGGCCAGTGGCGGTGGGTGGTGGTGGTGGGGGGGTGCTGTTGTGTTTTTGGGAAAAAGTGAAGAGAGAGACAGAGATAGACAGAAGGCTTCAGGAGAACCATAAACCACAAAAGCTCTCCTTCGCCTCGCCCCATTTAGGCCCATTTAGAGGCAACACACTTTCAAGAGAGCGAGACCGAAAGGAGAGGAAAAAAAGAGAAAGAGTCGGAGAGTGGAAGGCTCAGTTATTGTTATTACCAGACAGAGACGCAGAGACAGATGAAGTGTGAGGAGGAAGGAGCGATATGATATGATCAGAGTCCTAACTTGTCTTTGCATAGTTTAGCTGATCACTCTTTCAGATAGCATCTGTTTTATCCTGCATTACCCAATCTTCCTGGCATCCTCTGTGTGTGTGTGTGTGTGTCTGTGTGTTTGCCTGACACTTGCTGAGAGGTCAGAGTTCTTAAGAGCAGCCGTCCAATTACGGGGGGGCATGGTGTTACCGTAGAGATGAGAGAAAACTGTAATTGGATAATGACACATTGGGGTTGGAGCCTGTTATTAGACACTAGCAGGGGCGCACACACATATGCACTTACGCTGTGCGCGCGCACACACACACAAGTCGGTACCAACCTGTGATTACAAACCTGCTGATCTATCACCAGCCTCCAGCTACACAGTTATAATGTCGTACTTTCTCTCTTTTTCTCTTTCTGTCTCTTTGCAAATCCTTCATGTTTCATCTCCTCTGAGACGACAATAACATTTACTTTACATATCGACGTGTTTTAATTTTACGCCTGCTACGTTCAACAAGTTGGCTTTCAAATGATTTTAAAGGAGGAAACTCACTTAAAGCGACAGCGGCCGATGTGTTGTGGGTCTGTTTCTGGCCTGAGTCCTCACATTATGTAAACATAGTGCGTTTTAATGAGCCTGGGTCGCAGTGGTCAGTTCAAACACACTCAGCTTTTGGTGAAATAGTGTGAGAGGCTCTAAACTTGTGAGGAACATCTCTGGGAGGAATCACTGGGCAGCTCCCAGTTTCCTCTTTTGGGTTCCGACTGCATCGTTACCAGGGATGAGGGTCTTGCATAAGCCTCTCCAAACCAATGTGTTAGGCTCACGGCGGGGGAGAGAGAGGAGAGAGAGAGATGGGACAGGGAGTGTAGGCAAGAAATAGTATGAAAGACTTAAGAGGAAGGTGCTGGAAAGAGAAAAGGAAGATAATGGAGGAGCGGGGAGAGAGAGGGAGACGAGGAGGGGAAGAAAATGGGGGCGCAAAAAAGACCAAGCAAGCAGGAGAGGCAGAGAGGGAGGGCGGAGAGGTTTTCTTTTGTGGTGGTTGGAGAGTGACAGGGGTGCCAATAGAGTGGCCAGCGATGACGGTCCCACTGGAGAATGCCGGCTATGCCAGTGGAGTGGCACTAATGGAGCCAGAGAGGGGATGCAGTTGCCTGCCCCGGAGGAGGGATATTGTGCAACTGGACAAGGCGGCTTGACACGGAGCCAAGATGGAGGATTAGAGGGGAGGGGTGGGAAGGGGGGAGGGAGGGAGGCACCCAGGGCAGAGAAAGACAGCCATGTTAGGTCTGCTGACTGATTGACATAAAGTGAAACCTTTCTGTTTTCCATTTGACTGGTGAGACTCTGTGAGCGCTCAGAGTTTCTATTGTTTTTGTTCTGGTGTCTGAACGAGGAGATACTTGGTAGCCAGAGTGAGTTTTCTCTGTGGATCAGCATTAACAGCCCTTAAAAATACTTTTTTTTTAAAAAAAAAAGACCTATTTAATCCATGAAGTGACACTATAATATATTCAGTATCATCATGTTTAATTCCTTCTTGAACATATTTGTTTAAAAAGAGCAAAAATTTAGATTTCTAAAAGATTTGTTTAGCTTTTTTAGTGTTACCAAATAAGTTTCTTATTTCAGATTATTTCTTACTTGGCCAAATATATGTTATTATGTTGAGAAATAAAGTTTGAGTGCTGGTATGAACAACACGTGGCTGCACAATGTGAGTTTCATCTCCGCTTGTTGAGGGGTTAATTCCTCATAACTTGCCTCCTCGCTGCGTTACACGAAACATGCACACACACACAGAACAACAACAGCCTCATCTACATGGATGCACACAGCAAGCAGGGGTCAATATTGCTGAGTAGCTGTGATTGGGGTGAGTGGAAGAGCGTTGCATGATGAATTGTCCTGATTACTCCATAATACCTCCCATAATTCACTGGCCAGGCCGACTCATCCATCAATACGGGGCCTCGATCCATACCTGCAGATGCCCCGGAGAGACGAACCACTGCAGAGCGAGGTGGTGGAGGAGGAGGAGGAGGAGGTGGAGGTGGAGGTTGGTGAGGGGGGGGGGGCGACATCCTGCTGGTTCTCAGAAGCGCAACACCGATGCTGACGTTCTATTATTAAGTTAAGCACCAAGGCTGAAGAGAACGAGAAGAGGAGCGGAAGTAGACTTAAAAAGGAGCGAGGGAAGCGCAGAGGATGCGGGATGATTTAGCTGCTCTGTTGGGAGGTATTACCGCACACGGTGACCCTTAATCACACACAGGCAAGGCGAGGAAGCGCTTTGATGATCGAGGAGACCTCACACGCACACACGTGGATTCACACATGCTCTGCTATCGTAACTACCTGCTTCCAGGTAAGCTCTTCCTGGCGTTGGATAGGTATGTAGCCCCCCCCCATCCCCCCATCCCCTCCCCACGATCCACACTCAGGTTACGCACACCCACACACACACACACACACACACATACACACACACACACACCTGGGCACTTCTTTCTGACAGACATGCTGGCTCCAGGCTTCAGGCTACCTGCCATCTACAGTAAGTACTGACATACCTTTTTCCTCCTCTCCTTTCCACATGACTCTCCCCTCCAGCTCTCCTCCTTTCTTTACTTTCTCTGTTCGGTCCCTCACTTTCTACCACTACTTTTTTTTTTTTTTTTTTTGCTTTTCACAACTAGCTCACAATGAGAGAAAACGCTTCTGTCTTCACCTCAGTAAATTCCTCCCTGCTCTTTTTTCCACACCATTTAAGAGAGCAAACACATCTCTAATCTTTCTTTTAAACACCCTTCATTCACTCTGTCTGTACCCACCCCTCCTCTCCCTCTCTCTCTTTTTTTCCAGGGGCAACTCTCGCTCTTGTCCTGTAATCTGACGGGCAAAGCAGCGCTGTCACTGCTGGCATGTCCATTATCCTGGTTATCTCATCGGTGGACGCTGGTGCTCCCTGACCTTTCACCTGTGAGCTCTGACCTTTGACTCTCACACACCGTGAGCGACAGGTGATTAATTGGGCTGCATTTAGCGCACCAAATTGAGCAATGTAAAGAACGGGGAATTTGGGATGAGATTAAATAGTGGATGCCTCCTATGAGAAGTGTTCTTAATTTCTTTCAAAACTGCATCTGATACATTTAATTTGTCAGGCTGCAGGTTTAGAAGTAATACTGAAATGTGACGTAGTGTTTTAAAAGTGTTTAAAAGTTGCACTAAGTCTTTATACTCACTACAATAGCTACAAAGTTCACACACAGGAGGATAGTGGTAAATTCAGAATAATGTATGATAAATATTACATACTTACTGTTTGTATAAAAAAAAGTTTTCTTCCTTTTACAAAATAAACTTTCCAAAGATCAGATTAAATTACATTAAACTTTGTTGCCAGCGCACAACACAGTGAGTTAGAAGTACAAACAATTGGACAAGAGGATCCCTAACTTGGAGCAAAGAATAAAAGATGGTCTGCAGAGATTTATGTGTGTGAGTACATACTGTACATATAAACATAGTTTCCCCCCGAATAAAGAGTTTGAGATTTAATGTTCCTTTTCATGTCATGTTGACAATGTTTTTGTCAAAGCACAGCTGGAATATGTCTTTTGTAGAGGGAGGAGAGCGGCCTCAACTGAGACTGCAGACACTTTTTAAGAAGTGGAGCCTGTCCTCTGATAAAAACTAGGTGCGTATAGTTGCATAGACATCACTGTACTTCATGAAGGCAGGATTTATTACAGGGCTGTTGTGTTGGGGATAAGTTAGTTTCAGCTAGTCAACAAATTGGCAAGTAAGTGTGTGTGATGTCGAGTTCAAGATGACATCTTCCACTGCCACAGTTGTGTCCACTATTTTAAGTATAGTTTCCACTAATAAGAAAATAAAGTTCATAATGAAAAAAAAGAAAGAAGGAAAATGGCTTAGCAAAATCCATAAACACACACAAACACACATTGTTCCTGGACCCCATTCAGAAACAAGTTAGCTCTAGTTGTGGTAAAAGTCACGCAGGGTGTTTCATATCTTTACATTCTGCCTGTATAACATAATCTTTTGTGCTGGTGCCCTCCGAATAATGCCAGCTCGGGCTTTGGCAAGTCCTCTCCGAATCACTTGAGAATGAATTACAGCATTGTGTTTGGGATCTGAATGGCCAAATCACTCCTTAGGAATGAGTGGCCTTGAGCAATTCAGATAGGCGGCCATGTGATTCATATGATGGCAGGCGAGTGAGTCACTGACACTCAACACCTCAACACGCTGTTGTAACTGTTGGTTCGAGCTCAAGGTGATTCATGATGTGTACGCAGATGACATGGAAATATCGGAAAACACACAAACTCGTCCGCGAGGATGAGAAATAAAAACATTTTTCCTCTTTGGCTGGATCCAATCTGCGTGATCCAAGAGTCCTAATGAAAACATTTCTTGGACAATATGTCTTTGTATATTCTGAAAAGATCTGAAAAGAGCTGTTTTCTTGTGTGTGTGTGTGTGTGTGTGTGTGTGTGGGTGTGCTTGGAGTGCATGTGTGTGCGAGACTTTTTATATCTGTTAAAGTGCATTCAGAGAAACAGGAGGGGGCAGGAAATATTGCTGAATGGTAAAGCAGTGTGTTTGTGCGAGTGTGTGTCTGTGTTTGTTAGATGGAGGGAAAGAAAAAGAGCGAGTGAGAGGAGCGGACAGGGAGAGAGAGGCCCATCCACAGACGCCTTGAGGCTGCAGAGGCTTAACTTCATTTCCTTGGACAGACATAATGGAAGATATTTGCATATCCTATGTACACAAAGTCAGTGGCCAAATATCTTCTTGTCCAAAACACTGCATCTAACCTCGCTACCAGCAGATACTGATCTGTTTAAAGGCAGCATCCAAAACCCAAGTAATCCACTCTGACAAATGCTGGAAGAACCAGAAGCAGGGGATAAGTTTTTATTCCGGTTTCCCCTCTCGTGAACATCATAAAGCAACTTGAAATGAGATTTTTTTTTAATTTTTTTTTTACAAAAATCTGCCTTATGCATTCTGACACAATTTCTAGGAAACATGCAGTCATAGAAGATCAAAATTCCTGCAAGACTTAGTATTAGTAGTATTGAGACTTTATCATGAGACTCAAAGTCCACAAATATCTAAAGTATTAAAGTATGAAATGTATGAAAGGTGATGGTAAAGTAATAAAACAAAAATCAATCACAGTGGAGTAAGTATTTTTACACTTATGATTATTTAATTTTTAAAGTGTAAAATATAGAATTTTATAATACTTGAAAAAAACATTTTGGGAAATCTTCACCAGAGAGGTTCTGTAACATCCAGCGTTACAGCTCTTGTTGAACCACAGAACAGGATGTGTTGACTTTATTAAAATTTAGGTGATTAATTTAGGTGATCCTTTCCCACTGCACAACTCAAAATATGAATGCTTTACATATATGTTTCCAATGGCTGCTCAGTTAACTATATTTAGATATCATATCTTTTATATTTGTGTGATTTAATTGTTCTTTTTACAGTTTTGTGCGATGACCGATAAAGGCCGTGCACAAAACACGTCGGTCCCATTATGAAGCTCCTCCACAATCACTTGATCCTCCAAACTTCTCCTGAGGATAAACAGCTGTTACAAGTTTAATTTGTCATGATTTGTTAATTAGAGGGAGGAGACTTCCCCCGCCCAACTTCAATAAATCACCTCCTGCTTAGATCTCCTGACTGAAGCATTCTTCACCTTCAACCTCTGCGGGACCCCGGGGTCGTCGTCTCTGTGGCAACTAAAAAGCCCGACGCTCTCTGTCTTAATTAAAAAGCATTATTTACTCAGAGAAATTTTCATTTTCTCTACCTCTGACCTCTCTCTTCCTTTTCCTTTCTCCTTCCTATCCTCCTCCCTCTGTGTTGGTTAACTGTCGACACGCTGGGAAAGCCCACATCTTCTGAAAGACGCCCACGCTCTTGTGAAGTATTGTGCTGAGGCTGTCGTATCGGCCGAGGTAGTACGTACGTGTGAGTGTGTGTTGGACAGAGTGTGTGTGTGTGCAGCGGGGTTAAGCTCTCACAGAAGACAAAGCCACAACCTTCGTGGCTGCTAAGCAACAATGCTGCCTGGTAAAGCCTCATCAGGGCACCGTTTAGCAGAGGATTAGGGACAATTACACACACATAAACACACACACCAAAAACGTAGCCTCATCAACTCATTAATTCAAACCCCAGACCACTCTAACTCAGGTTTAATGTGTGTGTGTGTGAGAGAGAGACCTGGAGTTCACTTATTCAACTCTCAGTCAACTTGTCCGTATTGACTCTCCTTCTCAGTAGAATGATGATTAAGGAGTCGAGCTCCTTCAGTTTCTCCTCCTTATCTCTCCTCGTCTCCCACTTTGTCTCCGCTCAAGCAAGTGAACACAGCAAAAGCCAAAATTTGAGGCAAAAGTTCACATAAAACACAGAAAAGACAAAACTGTTGCTGAGGTACATTTGCCAGAAGAGGCCAAGCAGCAAAATAGCCTGCACACCCAAATAAGCACAACACATAAACACACACACATAAACACTGTCCCATCAATCCAGCCTCACACTCAAGCATAACCAGACTTTTCAGCTGTGGAAGCAGTGACCCATTCTCTTATCCTCCCATCACCCCATCCCTTCATCAACCCCTCTTTCATCTCTCCCTCTTTCATCTGATTTATGTCCAGCAAAGAGAGAGAGGGAGAGAGTGGGAGAGCGAGAGAGAGAGCTGGCAGGGAGAAGAGAAAAGAGATGAGAGGAGAGGAAATGCCGCACAAATGCATTTGTTCACCTTTTGCAAAACACAGAGTGCTCACACAAGGCTTGACAAACATGGACCAAGATGGAAAATATAATGTACTAAAATGCAGTTGAATAAAATGAAAAATTGCGTAAAAATGGGGAGAAAACTATTCATACTTACATAAGTCCCTTTCATATTAATTCATAATTATATATAAAATAAACAAACTGCAAGTGAGTGTGGTTAGTTATCGTGTTGGTTTGCAGGTGGTATCATGTGTCTTGAGCTGTCTGAGACAATTTCCTTGCTCACTCATCCACGATTACCCATCTGATAGATGCTGAATAATTAACTTTATGGTGAGCAATAAACTGAGATTTCAGACACTCATGAGTCATCATTATGTTGTATCATCACTGACAGGTGTAGAGGTAAACAACATGAAATTTTCACACAGATAAACTGCAGCTTATTGCATTGTTGGAGGTAAGAAGAGAGTTTTATCATCATGATTTTTGACTCTGATGTGGACTTATTCTTCACATTACTGTAGTTAAATGTAAAGTTTCATGTGATGCTCTCAGTCTCTAATGAAACTAAATGAAAAAACAGGGTTTTTGGTTAATATTAGAAAAACACAAAAACAACAACACTAATGACAATTATTAAACCCTAATCTAAAAGTGTTTTAGTTGTCTAGACTTAAAGGATGGTGGGCACATATTCAGGAAGAAATAACGTTTTCCTCTTAAAACATGATACATATTTCACACCTGACCTCAGCCCAGTTTAATTTAGCCCTTAAGGCCCTAAACCACGCTGCTGAGCAAAGGTTAAACACATCCAGTAAATACTCACACACACATACACAGATTTTCCAAGCCCCAAAAAAGTGAAAACATAATTTTCATAATAGCAGGTTGAGCAAGTGTTCATTTATAGCCCTACTGTCGCAAGAACCAAAGTCGGTCCAGTTCGCACATACCTTCTGACCTCTATATAAAACTTAACAAGAATCCACTTCAGAGGCTCTCAAGGGTTTCTTGTTGTATTTTCTAAAAATAAAAATACATCGTAGGGGGCGGAGAAGAAGCCATAAGATTTAATATCGACCAAACAGCCCTAAATACCATCGGCTCAGCCTTGGCGGTTGTCATTCATTCTGAATTACCTCCATACGGTCCGGCTAATCTGCTTGTAACTTTGTGGCTGCAGCGACGCCAGCTTGGCAGTTTCTTCTCTAATTGTCATTTAGTAATTCTCTGGTTTTTTTCTCCATTCACTATGTCCATTTCATATTGTACAATCACAACACAACATCATGAATGCCGTTATGGTGAAGCTTTTTCAGTGAAAGTGTGAAGCCAACGAGCAACCTTCTGCTAAACACATACATACACCAGGCTGAGGCTTACACATGCAGCACACACTGACACACGCACAATGAACATGCACACACATCAATATGCACACACACGTAAATAAGAAATGTACACACACATACATAAAATCACATACACACACACAGAGAGGGGCCGCTTGTCTGCGACAGCTGAGCACAGAGCGCTATATCCGAGTTGTATTTTTACCTCGGCCCACACTCTGAGCAATATGCCAACTCTTGGCCTTGAGAAACTCTCACACACACACACACACACACACACACACACACACACACACACACTTGCAAAAACACAGAAGCACATGCGGACACACACCCTTAGACACGACAGGTCAAGCCCAGCCAACCACCGTAGCGGCCGCGGAACATAAACAACTTTCACACACTCTCTGAATCATCTGAGCATTTCAATATTGTTTTAGATAAATATATTCAGCCACACGTATAAATATGTGTGACCATAATTATTCCCTGGGACCACAAATGGCCATGACGGGAAGTTAGTTCCCACAGTTTCAGCGGCGTTGCAGCCCAGCCCTACAGTACTGGAAATCCACAGCTTGGTTTACAGTACAGACGGTGGGACAGCGAGTGAGGACTGGAAGGTGCTTGACGACAACAAACAGCGGTTTGAACACAAACGGGAACATTTATGTTCTGTAACTAAAGCTGCTTGCTGTCTGTGAAACATAAAACGTAACTTCAGAAGAGAAACCTGTTTCTATGTTTCACTGCTTATACCTCCCTTGGTCTGTCTTTGTCCTCTCTATCCTCAAATGCACATGCACGCACGCACACACACACACACACACACACATCTCTCCCAGTGGGCAGCAGCTGTTGGAGTGCTAATCTCCATTAGCTACTGAACTGGCTTCTATGGTGAGGGCCATGTAAAATCTGGTCTCTCACTCCTCTCACTCCTTCATCCAAGTGAAACACCACGGCCGCGTCACCCAGAAAACCAGACATTTCCTCTCTCTGCTTTACAAATGTCTGTAACATATTTCACCACAGTGTCATTTTAAAGTCAAATACCTGTGCGAGCTCGTGGCGACACACAGAAGAACAACCTGAGCGATGTCGGGCCTTCTTTGCAGTGCTCGCGTAAACGGTTTTGAGTTAACAATGCAGAGTGTCTGAGTGATGGATAGAAAAAGAGAAATAAAAAAAAAACAGGACTTACAGTCTGTAAAGCTTTGTCGTTCCCAGGAAAAGCAGCTCGGGGAAGACGGCCAGATTATTCCGATTCAGGCGCCTGGAAAAACACAGCATAAATTAGGGAATAAACTCTACCAAGCCCCCTTCCAGACACTGTGGGTGAAGCGGTTACATGTGTGTATAATTAGCTTTTTAAAGTGAGATTTGTGCTTCCTGATCATCATATCATATAATGATGTTGTGTTATTTTGATTGTAATGTAACTCAGTACAGTTAGAGGAAGTATGAAGGAACAGGAGATTGATGAGATTTCTTTTTTTGAAAGAAAGCACTCACGTTCATGGACGGACACGCAGAGGAAAAAAAAAACAGACTCAGGGTTACTCCTGATTTAAGGGGTACAACATGGCTGCCAGACAAACAGTGAACTCGAGAAGGACGAAGGGAAGGCCGGGGGGAGGAAGACGAGAGAAGGGGTTCGGATGAAGGGGAGGGGGACTTTTTTTTTTTGATACCACAAAGGCGGAGGAGAGGAGATGATGTGGGAAAAACAAACAGGCAGTCTGGCCGGACTACCGAATGTGTGAAAAGGACCCCACTGAGTAAACAAGGCCCTCACAGGGGAAGAACTCACAACAACCCGTCATCACACACACACACACAAACAGAGTTGAGAGAACTCGGGTGAGTTTAATAATCTGGGTGCGATCATTTAACCCTGGTTGAGTGGAGTGAAGAGGTTTGTGTGTTGGTGTGCGTGATTGTGCCTTGATGTGAGTCAGAGGAGAGAGAGGCAACTGAGTGACACAATGAGAGACAGACTGCTGAAACAGTTTAACCCTGACACACACACACACACACACACACACACACACACACACTAACACACACAGGCCCAGCGACGGATGCTGTGCTGGCTGCTGCTAGAGGAGAATGAAGAGAGGGAAGGAGGAGGAATAAAGAAAGAGTGACTTCAAACTAATAAGAAAAGTGCAAAAGCCCTGACATAGCAATACATGGTTTGCATGACTTCCACACACACACACACACATGTAGATCACAGAAACGCCACAGACTTTACTCCGACAAAACGCCAACTCCATTCAAAACTCTCTTTTCAACTCTCTCAATGACTTCCTCCTCTCAGCGCTTGTCTTTCACCTCCTTTTGCTTCACTATAAGCCGCTGTGGACTCTCCTTAAATAACATCATCCCCACTGTGTCCATCTTCCACCCACAAGTGCACAAATATATGAGCGCGTGCATGCGCATTCACACTCCACAGTTACATCAGAGGCTGCTTAAATATTTAACGTCCCGCAGAAATGATGTTTCTAAATTATTCACTCCTCTTCCGTTAACGGTGGCTCTGGCGGCTAAGAGCCCCACGTGGTCCCGCGGAGGGGCCCACTCCTCCTGCAGGTCCTGCCCAGCCATGAGCACCCGTTAGTGGGCTAGACCTCCCCTGGGTGAGTGCATGGACTGGTGCCGGAGGTGGGGAGGAGGAAGGAGGACAGAGAGGGGGGTATGAGCTCATCCTCTGAAAATAGATGCAATGCTGTCAGACTAGGAAACTGAGAAAATGAAGTAAAGACTGAAGGATCAAATCGAGTCTGGTTCCTCTGAGGCGTTATGCATGTAATTATTTTGCTCATAACTCGAGGAACTGTCTGATTATTCAAACACTCATGATGACATCTTAACCATCAAGTTTTGCTCATTGTAAGGTCATAAACGCGACATGAGAGGCTGGATTATTCATTGACTTTATGACTCAGCCCTATCATGTACACTGCACTTCTTCTCATGCTTTCATTTTGTACATGCATCACAGAGGACATGGACTAAACTGGATCCAAAAGTGTTATTTTATCCTCTCTGAGGGATCGTGAAACAGCATGCAACTACCTCAGCAACTGATACAACTCAATAAATGAATCTGATGAAGTCACTCTTTGATCTACTGCACTTTGATTCATCTATCTATTATTTTTCTCAATTACTTGATCAGTCTATGACACATGAGAAAATGAAAGAAAACTCTCAGAGGTAAAGGTGACATCTTTGCATAACCCAAAAATATTTCATTTTCAAAAAAAAAAAAAGCTGAAAATTCTCACTTTTTAAAGGCTCACTTTAAACCAGTTTCCTCTTTTTTTATCTTGACAAAATACCTGACCAACATCAAAATCACTGCAGATGAATTTTCTCTCCATCAGCTTATCCTTTGCAACTCTACCTCCCTGCACATCCTGAGGGGAGCAAGATGTGCCAAGATGTTAATTCATGAATCTAAAAATAAAAAAGCTGGCATCAATGTTGTGAGTGACCAACTTTCACAGCTATGACACATCCCACCAGACATTTAGTCAATCAGAAAGTCTGTGCAAACCTGGGATACGGGAAGGTTCAGGGACCTACAATCCATTTAAACTCATCAAACTACGGCATTACCTTAATGTGGGTTTGCACAATGAGAGTTTATTTAATGGTGGGAATTCACTGACCATGCTGTTATACTATTTGTTTAAGCTGAGCATCGCCGTTCAAATGCACTTCAGTAAACAGAGTATATCATCAGTACCGTGCTGTACATTGATAGGAAGCTGACAGTGGTGCTCGTGATCACCAGTGAGGGGAGCTCCGCTGCTTTTGATTCGGTCAGACAGAGATTCTTTAAAGTCAGTTCCACTTGAAGATTCTGTGTTAAAGATTTGTTCGTACATGTAATGAACACCTCTAGTGTCCATCTAAAATCATTGCCTGCCTCTGACTCAAATAATCAAGTCGTCTGTAGTGGTTTAGAGGTTTGTTTCTGGATCGTTCCCTCTGTGTGTGTGTGTTTGTGTGTGTGTGTGTGTGCGTGCACATGAACACCCTCTGAGCGCTTCCACAGTCGTGTTTCATTAGTCAAAAGTCTGGCTGGAAGTGAATGAAGACTGAGTAGCCAGTAGTCTGAGGTGTGAGAGCCACTCCAACAAGCTAATGTCACACTGCGGCGTGGTGATAATCCCTGCAGTCATAAACAGATGCTAGAGGGCCACAAACCGCACAGTAAACACACACACACATTCCTGCAAGCACGTACAATGTGCCAAATCTTCATACATACATGCATGCACACCCGCACAAACATAAAAGGCACACAAAAACACAGTCCTTACACCCCAGAGTCTGGTAGATGTGTATTAGTACAGGCTCGCACAAATAACAAACCACCTCAGAAACCAATTATTACTCCACCACTGCTGCCGTGATACAGTTTTTATGCTAACAATCTGTCACAAAAACACACACAAACACACATATACACACACACATCGTACTGTTACCATAGTTATAACCCTCACTTGCTGACCACAGAGCGTGTGTGTATTTGTGTATGGTTCATGCATTTGATATCCAGCTAGTGTTAAATCACCATCCACCAGACACACACACACACACACATACACACACACACAAACACAGACACTGATCTGATCTGGTATTCAAACACTAATGACAGGCGACATTTCTTCCCTGAAACACAAAGATACAGAAATCCAGTCTGACCTGTGAATTCCTTTGCCATCGTTAAAAAATCATTCACGTTCAGCATTTTACGTTCAGCGCTTTTCCCTGAACATTTTCCTTTTTACTTCAAAACTGTTGTTTACCAACAAATATAACAAATGGCGGATGCTGCAGCATGCAGCACAGACAGGAAAGGGACCCAGGAAAATCTATCACGAATTACTTTTCAGGCAGAACTGCGGCGGTGGAAATGGCCTTTTGTGTGTCTTCACAGTGCAGATAATTTCAAGCTCTGCTGCTCAATAAAAAAAAACCCCAACAACAACATTTGATGCCTTGCCCTGAAATGATCAGCGAGAACAATGTTATCACTCACCGGCTTTAGAGCTAATCATTGAGCACTAATCCGGTGCTTTTGAAATCCATATCCTGATATGTGGGATCACTGTTACAATTATCTTTGGCTCGTCGGACTGTCCACAACACCACCACTTAGTGTAGTTTGAGGTGTAATTATCTAGTTTGTAATCACTGTTAATAGACACATCTCACTACCTGTAATCAGTTTTACAATTATTCAGAGCTGTTAAAATCATCTTTAACAATGTGATCCCTCAGTTACAGGCTAATTATCTGGGGCTTTATCTCACCGCTGTTCTCAAGGCCTGTAATTACTGTTTTGTTTCCCTCTGCATATCTGTGGCTGTTATCACCCTCAGTCTCGCCGCGTTTGAATTGGATAGCTGCTATGAACCAGTCAAATGTGAGAGGAGGATAAGAGGATGGGGGAACTCCTCTCTTTTCTAATCTTCGTCCACGTGAAGAATGCATGACATCCTTATATGCACAGGACAATAGAGAGAGAACGAGATGGGCGGGTATGGAGGTTAAAGAAGGAATGAAAGAAAGACAGAAAGCGTGAGCGGGTGTGTGTGTGTTGGGTGGGGGCACAATCCAGATAAAACGAGTACTGACCAAGCAGCCTTGCGTGAATTAATGCGCATGCACTAGTGTATCCATACCCATGCATGCGATTGTGAAAGTGCACGTGTGTGTTGTGACATGCCTATCTCCTCCACGCCCCCTCCGACCGCCTACCCCTCCTCCTTACCCCCCAGCTACTGCCCCACACCTGACCCCACCCTGCCCAGCCCCGCAGGGCCTGTCGCAAAAAGGGATGAGAGGGGGAACCGTTTTCCACCCCTGTGGGGGGCAGTCACTGCGGATCCGTCAGCCCAGCTTAGGGCCCTCTCCTCTGGGCAGTGATGCCCAGCAGGCCCCCTCCAGCCCACAAGAGGACGGAGGGCTTTGAAATGAGCCCCCAGACTCCAGACTCCGGAGATGTGCCTTTGTCTGGCGGCCGCGGGGGGGCATTGATGACTGACTCCATCTTTGTGTTTGTGAACATGCCACGCCAGAGACGCTGAATTACAGTTGAAAACCCTTGCGAGGACAACAGAAAACAGCCATGTTGTGTCAGAAAGTAAGCCGCTGTCAGAGTCATTTGTTGCCATCAGAGACCAGACGTAAGACTTTATCTGCTGTTGCTGTTTACGGACTAGTCTATGTTGTACGTGTAATATACTGTATTTACCGTCAGAGGGAAATTACTATCAAAGTTTATGGTTGAAGCTGGACCGTATGCAGTTAAATCTTTGTGTGCAGCTCTGGGCAGAAATTCCCAGACCTGCTTAGCTGGCGTTGCATGAGAAACATTCACAGATTCCCTATAGTGGTCCATTGAGCTTCTTTCTCTGTCAACAAAGAGAAGCCATAGTGCAGCAGAGAGCGGGGAAAAACCAGGCAAGACACGCCCGCGACAAGAGTGGCCCGGGAATCATGATAGTGCATCCTTTTCATCCCGACGACTCCTGAAGAATTTCATCCAAAACAGTCATCAAAAAGATCAACCGCCCTCGCTTGATTTTGCGCTGCACGTAAGTCTTTTTGTGTTTACAGGTGGATGTCTCTGCGTGCATACAGGTATGTCTGTGTTTTTCTAAATGTGTGTGTAAGCGGCCAGGATATTTACATGTCTTTAATTAAAAGCTTGTCTCTAAGCCCGCTCAGACGCTGTCACAGTCTGCTGCATTCCAGCGTGTCACTGGCCGGCCACGTAACACACACACACACACACACACAGGACAACTCACACATCAAGCAAAGTTGACAGTCGACACAATGGACATATCAGCAGTCAGGGGTCCCACATTCCCCTTCTGTCTTGCTCTCTCACACACTACCAAGACTTAATTATGCCATAACTGCCTTAGGGTTGGATGCTGAATACCAGTGATTCCAGGCCAGCGCCATAACAACCTTTGGCTGTTCCTCAGTCGCTGCCCTGTGAGTTGCTTTCAAAAATTTCCACTTGGAGTGAGACACTGGCGGCTGCACTACATGACATTCAGGTTAAATGTTTATGAATACATACAGATGTTAGTTTGTGTGTGTATGTATGCGAGTGACTTTAAGGTCATCAGATCTAAACCCAAATCAAGGACCAACATGTTTAGCTTCAGTTTTCTTTGTGTTTTTCAGCTGACCTACGCAAAAAAAATCTACAACAGAGAAGACATTTTTCATCTTCAGACCACAACAAGCTCAGATTGTGCTGCGAAAGAGGTCAATCGATGGCTGACTTATAGCTTTGATGACCAAAGACGTCCTGTATTACAACCCCGGCGGAGTCAAGAAACCAAATTCGCACAAGACGCCTCAATTCACCAGGTGCTCACAGTCTGGCATCCCTCAAAATGGAGATTGCAGATTGTGTCCAGGATTTTTATTAACCTCATCTCACTGGGTGTGGCATGCAATGACTTTGCAAGAATGTTGTTATGGTGAAGTCTGAAATGGCCTTTAGAGAGACAATGATGCTCATCCCCTCAGAGGAGTCCACGTCTTGTCTACGAAGGATTTTAATCTGGTGGCTCGTGGCGGCCGAACACCTTGCTCTGACTTGGTTTCTCCTTTCAGCTGTCACCAGCGTGCGCATTTCCATCCGTGTAAAAATGAACACATCTGCACGTGTGCTGATGAAACGTGTTTATACAGAAAATGTGTCATCGCATAAAATGGCTGCTGATCCCGTGAAGAAAATGTTACTCACAGTCTCTCCAGCTCTTTCAGGTCCTGGAAGGCTCCTCTCTCAATCGTGGTGATTTTGTTCTCCATTAGTTGCCTGGAGGGGGAAACACCAGGAGAGAGTGAGACAATAAGAAATCAGACAGAAAAAAAAAGAAGAGAAAAAAGAGCGATTGAGAGACACACAGAGCATGAGAGCTGAGAGAGAGCAATTTGCGCGATGACACTGTGAGAGGCCGAAGAAAAGGAGAAAGATGGCTGGATGGGGCCGCAGATAAGAGAAGAGAAGAGGAAGAGGAGGTGAGGGAGAGCGAGATAGGGCACGGGAGAGGCAAAGAGACTGACAGTGGAGAGGAGAAGAGGGGTGGGGGTGGCGGAGGAATAAGGTGGTAGTTGGAGTGAAGGGGGAGAAAAAAAAAGAAGAAAAACAGATTGGTGGAGATGGAAAGTGAGAGAATGTTGAAACAGCAAGTGAGAGGGAGAAGACAATCAGCGGCCGGTCGATAGAGACCCAGAATTGACTTTAAAACTGGCCCATCAGTTGGACAGGGACTCATCTATCATCCAATTTACTCTCTATCTAACCACATAGCTGTGACTACTCATTCACTTACACTAGCACAACTCCCCTAGGAGCGCTGTGCTGACCGAGCCAAGCAGACACACACACACATTTATACAGACTGCACGCTCATGATAAACAGATATAAATAGCTTGTACTTTAAAATTGGGCCTACAAATAACTTTTTTTCTTTCATGACAGATAAATATTTTGATTTCATTCATCAGGAATTGTCTCTAAATGTCAAATACAATGACAAAGAGACATCTCCAAAATGCTTGTTTTGACCAACCCAGAGGCTAAAACCCAAATAATGAGTATTATATGACAAATAAAGAAGCATGTCCTCACATTGGAGAGGAATGTTGTGGGATTTTTGCAACAACAACAAAAGTAAATAGATAAATAAATAAAGAACTAGGCCTAATCATCACACATGGCCAGTATTTTTTTTTAAATTGGCTTGTCCTCTAATTGCTGAGGCTCAAATTGAAACTCAAATCTTTGAGGTTGTGTGTGACTGTCCTGCAGGTAGGCATGAACACACAGGAAACGGCTAGAATAAAGACACGCACACACACGCACACACACACGCACACAAACAAACACACACACACTCAATTAAGGACTTAATCTCTGGAGGAATTCCAACAATGTGTATTCCCCTGCCATTCACTTTTAGTAGCTGCATAGCACACACACACACACACACACACACAATAAGAGCAGGCTATCCCTGTCCCACACTCCTAACCTGGATCCATCCCAGGTAAGGAACCTGTTCTTACATGACTCTTTCCTTTCCTCTCCTTCCTCCCTTCCAGCTGCATTCCTCGCTCCGCGGTTACACCTAATGACCGCTATCTCTTTCCCTCCTCGCCCGGTGGTTAAAATAACCCCTCCTGACACCCCCCCACCCCCGGCAGATTAACACGACAGCATTAACAGGTGCCACCGCTGCTCTCGTCCGGACGCACGTACGGAGAGACGCAGTGCTGCATGCGGCAGCTCCTGATGCCGAGCAGGGCTGGAAGCACTTGATGTGTGTGTGTGTGTGTGTGTGTGTGTGTGTTTTGGACGGGAAAGTTGCTGGAATGGCTTTTTTTTTTAATCATTATTATTATTATTATTATTTCGTCTTTTGTACATCCAAAGCAAAGGAGGAGAGAGGAAAGAAAAGGACAGAGGATGAGATAAACCCAAACACTTACAACACTCGCAGGTGCCTCAGTCCTGCAAAATCCGCCTTGGTGATCTTAGTCAGGTTGTTTGCATTCAGATCCCTGCACAGAGAAATTGGTAAACAATGGTGTAAGATCATGAGATATGATGGAAAAATAAAAATAATTATTAAAAAAACGAGGACAAAGCAGGTGAGCTGATGATGGGCTCTGCTCAAACTTGCGCCAACGCTGAATTGTCATCTCAGGAGCGAGTTTTAATTTCCACCGAGGGGCTTTCTGGACCCTAAAACACGGCCTGTTTAACTCGAAGCCCACTTGTCCAAATCCGTTTTTGATTAACTTCGCTGCTCTCCAGACCAAACCGGCGCGGCTGTGTTAACGCAACAGTGCGAAACCACCGACGCGACCGCAGCAGAGCCCCCCCAACTTCAAACCGGCTGGCTTCAGCAGCTTTTACACAACCAAGACTGCAATGTTTTGTTTTTTGTTTTAGTTCAGATACAAATCATTGCGCTGTTCAGACGCGATCCCTCGTGATGTGCCGTCCGCGCGCACTTTAAACGTAACGAGAGCGTGACTCAGATTTAGAGGAAATTATACGATGATTAAATGAAGAAAAAAAACATTAGTGGCGGCGTTATTTGGTGTTTTTAAATATCAGAAAGTGACTTGGTGGCGGCCGTGAACTCTTTAAACCTATTCAGGTGAGGCCGCGCTTCTTCTTCAGCATCTTTAAAGATCATGAAGAAGTGCGTGCAGGTTGTGAGGAAAGTGTCACGCGCAGGTTAAAGCCAAGCTGCGCTGTAACACACACACACACACACACACACCTCTGCTCGGTGTACTCACAGCCTCTCTGCGTTGCGCGGTATGTTCCTGGGCACGCTGCGGAGCCCTTGGCCGTGACAGTCCACTGTAGTCCCGGTGCAGGAGCACTGCGTCGGGCAGGGCTGCCCGTCCGCCCCCCCGGACAGGACCAGGACCAGGACCAGGACCAGAGGAGCCACCAGCGGCCCCAGCAGAGCCGCCGGGGAGCGGCCGGGGCCAGCGGGGCTCTGAGCTCCCACCATCACTGCGGCAAGTGGGGGGCCAATATGAGACCCACGAGAATACAGAGAAGACGACACACACTCACACACACACGCACTCAAGGGCGTTCAGAAAGAAAAAAAAAGCCCCGAAATCACCAAACTCTGCCCCACTGCTCGTCTTGTTTCTCCCCCTCCTCCTCTTCTTTTCAGACGCGTGCCTCTGTGGATCTCTCTCGATTCACATTTGGGGTCTCCTCAGAGGGGGGTTCGGCGTGTGGAGGCTGTGAACCGGCAGTCTGGTCCTCCCCTCCTGTGGCAGGCAGGGAGAGAGAGAGAGGCGGCGGAGCGGCTCTGTGGCTGCGCTACAGCGGCGCAAACTTCCACATGTCCCCGGCATGCGGTGCCCAAAAAGCCTCCACCACCCTCCTCCTCCTCCTCCTCCTCCTCCGCTGCGTGCTGCCTGCGCGGAGCCGAGCCGCTCACACACACACACACACCTCGGTCCTCGGTCTGGTCCGGAGAAACGCACTATCACACACACTTTAGCACACACACACACACACACACACACACACTCCAGGTGAGGCTGTCTTGGTTATTAATTCACAACGCGGAGAGGAGACTCGCTTTCACCCCCTTCACCACCACAAAATAAAGAAGAAAAAAAAAGCTCAGCAGAGGTCACCGCGGCGCGGAGGGATATTGATTCCGATCATATATCGATTGCCGGGTCAGTGGAGAGGGTGCAGGCAATGTGAGGGAGGAAGAAAAAAAAAGCCCCGTGGAAGACCAGCGCGCGATACTATAATCCAACTCTGCGTGGTGCGTCAAAGCGCTGCTCCCGAGAGTGTGAGAGAGAGAGAGAGAGAGAGAGAGGGAGAGGGAGAGAGAGACGGGAGCGGGCACGTCTGCTACTGCGTCTGTCCAGACGACTCTCTCTCTCTCTTACACACACACACACACACACACACACACTGCGTTTTCCCCTCCAGGCAGCAGCAGGTTTCCAGTCGGCCGTCAGTCAACCAGCAACAGTTTGACCTCGGAAAGGGGACTTTTCTTTTCCTTCTCACTGCAGTGTCCCGGTCACCTGACGCCTTATTTAAGTGGCCTCAGGAAGGCGACAGAGCCTTCTTGGTGGAATCTGATGTGGACAAAGTGTGGAGGAAAAAAAAATCCTAAATTTCCACTGTTGAGCAGAGAGGTGGATCTTGTTGCAGGCAGAGTGTGTCCACCTGTTTCAGCCTGCAGCTTTCATGTCCACACTGACTGGGTGTGGGAACTCAAATGAAGTTATCTCTAATCAGTGCAGACACGATGAGCTTTCTGGTCAGTTATGAGTTGATTTAAATGAGTAAACTGCACGGCACTCCTGTAAAAAAAAAAAAAAAAACTTTTCCAAACTCTAACTCTTATTGGGATAAAGATCAATAAATGTGAAAGGCAGCAAAACAAAGCAGCAGCCTGTTGATGGAAACATGCTCACAGGTTATCAGGACTTCTCTGTGCTCATCAAGATTTTTCCTCAGTACTCATCAGTGACTGTAAGGTGTTCAATCCATGTACTGATTCAAATGATATCAGCTACTGAGTACAACTATTCACTCATGGAGCTGCAGCCAAATTTTACCATATAGTGCACTGACTTAAGTTCTTAAGTACAGTTTTGACGTTATTTTACTTCACTTATTTCCATTTTAAGCCACGTTATATCTCTACTTCACTACATTCATTTGGCAACTTAACAAATTCACATTCAAAACACAAAATCTAACTTAAATATCCCATTATGATAAATTATAATAGGTTACGATAGGCTGTTAGTAGTATAAAATCAGCTCCACCTTTACCAGCTGCAACATTAAAGTGATTAAAACATAAATACATCAATAACTATTATAATATTAAGATGTTTACTGTATAATTCAATAATTGTTAAACATGTCTTAAAATGGGCCTTTATGCACTTTACTCCCTGCACTTTTCTTTAAGTGAGATTTTGAATGCAGTGCGTTGACTTGTAACAGAATATTTCTTCACTGTGGGATCTCTTTGCTCCTCTGGTTTTTCAGCTTGTCTTGAAAATGGTGCAGAACTTTGTGTGACCCTCTTGCTTAGAGAAGTCTGACAGCGACTTACTTGAGAAAGCGACCTCACAACTAGACCCGAGCCCTTGTGGGAAGCTGGCTGGCGGGTTACAATGCAGAAATACTACAGTGACCCTTCATTAGGGATCAGCGACGGACATTTATCAAGGAGACGACAAATCTGTGGTGAAGCCGGCCTTCCTCTCTCTTTCTCTTGATCGCTCTCTGGCGCCCAAGACAGAACACAAACAGCTGTGTGTGATTGTAATGCTGATGTGTATTCTGCGTGTGTCTTTTATACTGCCCCCCCTCCATCCCCACCCCCCCTCGCCTGCATTCAACCCCTCACGCAAACACACATTCCCACAAACACACATGCAGTCGACACAGACAGCAAAATCTTTTTTCTTTCTGTTTTTCTGTGGGTGGCGGATAAGAGACGCTGGTTCAACAGAGAGGGGACAGACAGACGCAATAAGAGCAGACTTGAGGAGGAGGAGGAGGAGGAGGAGGAGGACAGAGGCAGGTCAGTGATGGTGGAGTGTGTCACAGATCTGAGGAAAGAAGGGCAGAAGAAAGGAAGCAAAGGGGAGGAGATGGAGGGTGACCCCTATCTCCTGCAATACAACGAGGCTTCGGGGCACACAGCCTGTTTAGACACAGCCTAACCTGACCTGCCCTTCTCTTGCAAGTACTCACTCACACTCTCTCTCTCTCTCTCACACACACACACAGACACACACGCAGACACAGACACAGTGATTGCCTCAGATTACACCTAAAGCCCAGGTCAAGCCACAAGATTGTTTAAATCTTGCTGAGGGCAGTGTGGACCAACTGAGCAGTTCAGTGAGTAATATTTTGTCCAGAATATCACACTGTTTTATTGTTAATAAAGTAACAAAGCAGTGCAGTTGATTTTATTTTTGTAGCGTAAAATCATAAATGAATCTCTGCAACATATGATTTGCTGCCTTTGTCTTTACATGATTGATCCAGATAAAGACAATAAAAAACACACACACAACCCCCTCCACCTCCCTGAAAAACAAACTCTTGAATGGGAAAAATAAAGAAGAAACTTATGAAGTGCAACTGAGGAGAGATCCAGCTCTCAGGCCTGTCAGATCCACAACAAACAATGACAATATTGGGGGGAAATAAAGACAAATAATTGTTCTGTCCTTTTGAGTTTTGTCATAGATAATCCACAGGCTACAGACAGTGACAACAACGATGCTTTCAGGGTACATTTCACCCTATTATTTATCTTTCGAGCCTTGACATGTTGCAAAATAACCCACTGGATGTTGAAGAGGAGAATAAAGTCACAGTGGCGGCAGAATTGTGAAATTCAGTGCCCTCTACGTGGTGGAGAGGATGTGTATATGTTACAATTACATGGAGGTCTGTATATTATAGTCTGTGTCTGCGAAACATGTGTTTTTCTATTTGTATGGTGGAAAATGTGCTGAATAAGTAAAGTGGCTGATGACTACTTACGGTAAAGCTAAAATCTTTATAGACCATAGTCAGAGTAAAGCAATTATGGCACAGCTTCCATTGTCATGTTTTTTTAAGTTGCTCCGTGTCACTGCTGCTCTTATGAAGTAAAAAAAAAAAAAATGCCATCAAGCCTCCAGGCAATGTGAACAAAGATCTATTATTTCCAGAGCTCAGGAAGTTAGGGGACATTAGCATTGTCAATGAAGACAGGTGCAACTTGACAAACTTGATTTACATTTCTCAGAAGGGGAACATCAACAACCACAGCACTGCATTTTGCCATTTTACCACACATCACCAATCTACCATGAGAGGAGCTTTTTATTTCACCCTTCACCCATGCCAGGCTCTGCCTCGCTTCGCTGGTTACTCCATGTCAAGCTCACAATTTGTCTTAAGACCATCTTTTGTGGCAAAGGCATTAAGCAAATGAATATAAATGAAGACCACCTGTAGGGCTCAGACACATTAACAACGACAAACACAGGTATTTGGATCAATGAGTAGGTAACTCGAGGTAACTCCAATCCCTTTTTTAATTCTAGACTGAGAAGCCTTTGTCCATTGTACAAATAGGAAATGAATGGAGGTTGTGTTTTTGTATTTCATTTATATCATACCATTGAAACGGCCCATCCCACGTTAGATTAAATGTCACATAATAAAACCGCATATAAACAAAGACTAACGCCAATTCACATTCACGCTGAAAAGAAATATAAAGCATTGCTGCACACCGCAAACTATGTGCATTCCTAAACAAAACAACTGGAGGCATGCAGTAATTATGAAGTCGAGATTTAGAGCCTTATTCATATGCCTGTGAAACCCCCCCCACCCCACCAGCAGAAAATATTCACCAGTGCTGGATTGCTGGCAGGTTGGGAGGGTCGCAGAGCTGCTAATGAGAAGTGAATCTGTCTGACGGCTGTGATGTTGGTACTGCTCAATCTGGCCTGTTGATTTAGGAGCTGTTTGTGTTATCTTTGGTTTATGGCCATGCAGTAAAGCTGAAGGTGTGGGGGTCACCCTGTGTGTGTGTGTGTGTGTGCGTGTGTGTGTGTGTGTGTGTGAGTGTGTGTGTGAGACTTAGGTCAGTTCAGCCACCTGGCCTCTGGACAGCTGCTGCTGAGACACATGCTGCTCAGAGCTCGTCCTACTGTACACACACACACACACACACACACACACACACACACACACACACACACACACATCTTGCAGATATTCATTTATGCACAGACACAAGTTCACACAGTGCAGCAGACAGACACACACAGAGAGACAGACAGAATTTCAAACAGTTTATTACATCCATGTATTAATTAAGCACATTAATCAAATCTGTTGCGGGTTTCTTCATCAGATCCACGTTGTGTGTGTGAGTATGTGTGTGTGTGTTGCCTGATAATCACATTATTAAAAACCAATGATGTTTGTGTTTGGACTGGCACTGTCAACACAGAGCTGGTTACACAGCTGCACCGCGAAACACACACAGACAGACACACACACACACACAGGCAGACAGGCAGACAGAGGGATGAACACACAGTGCCACACCAAAACACACAAACAGCAAAATTAAAAAAACAAAAACTCCTCCCATCTCAGATTCCATTCACTCCCTACTGTCAGTTTCGTGCCGATGTGATCCGTCCATGCGGTGTATGGAAACTGGATTGAGGCCCTGAGGTGTGTAGGTGGCTGGTTACCTTTGTTGTGATGGGACTGAGAGGCTGTTGTCTGTCTCACACACCCAGCCGACGAAGCCTGCGGAGATGCTGAGAAGGTGAATAGGATCTTATGAAGGGACTGGTATGTTGGAAACGCTCCACTTCTCTGCTGCTGGAAAAAGGTGTGTCTAGTTTCACATGTTAGGTGTGTGTATATAGTTATGTGTGTGTGTGTGTGTGTGTACGTGTAGGTGTGTGTGTGTGTGTGTGTGTGTGTGTGTGGCAGGGGGAACAATTAATCATTATATGTCATCTGAAAGAAAGAGAAAGAGACACAAAGTGGTAGAAAAGCAACATGGGACTCATTATTTTAGCATTTCTGTTATATTTTCAAAAAAGCCGTCAGTAATCGTTTGAATTAAAAAAAAAAGATAGAAAATGGGGTGATAAAATGCACTTTACAATGCAAGTCACTTTGCAGTTTAATGCTTTCTTTTCTTTTTAGTCTTTTTTAGTATTCTGATGCATAATAATGACATTACAGTTGTCTGACAGATGTTTTTATGAAATACATTTTCCTCTCCACATACAGAGACAGAGGGCTCTGTTGTCATGCTGAAGGACTCCTCAGCACGAGGAAGATTGGGGATCAACAACCTGCAACAAGGAGCACTTTGGAGTTTTCTTTTTAGTCAATAAAATAAGAGATTCAGTGCATTTCTGAAACATTTGCAAAGTTTCCCTTCTAAAATATTCTTAATTCTTCATTCTCAGAAACCTCCATGTTCTCCTTACTTGCATTATTGTTGTCTTTATTGTCATTATTGTTATTATTGTCTTTTCTTCTTCTCCGCCTTCCATAGCAAATTATTGCAACCTCTCGATCAGAACAATGGTGTGAAACCATTGGCAGGATTGTGTGTCGGGGAGTCACTCGTGGAACATTACTCCATGGCCGATTAGCGGTTAAAAGCTCCACAGAGTATCTTTAAGGGCCAAGCTGCTCCACTACCTGAGCTAGAACCACAGCTGAAGCAAGCCGAATCTGCATTTACTCCATTCTGCCTTCACTTTCTATAACTGCAGGGTTTTTATGTTGAACACCTTGTCTGCTGTGAACTCATCATCCCCTCCTTACAAAATGTGGCAAATGTAGCTTCTACTGATCTGTTTTTTAAAATTTTATACAGCATTTTTTAATTAAAAATGTAAAAAAAACAAAACAAAAAAACAATCAAATAAATGGGTCAAATAGTCCTGTTGGAAGCCTTTTCACCACATGTGCATTCAGGTAGGTATTTAGTTCACTTGAATGTGTGTTTAGCAATGACTGAAGACAGTATCCAACCAGACATGATAGTCTTGCATATTTCCCCTCATGGCGCAACAATGGAGTCTCAGCCATTCTAATCCTTTTACACAATTATCCCTCAGTGTTTGTGTGTTTAAGCGCAGCTACTCTGACTGTGGCTTTTCCATGGACGTGAACCAAAACAACTCAACCGCCATTATCCTAAAATAGCCCGTAAGTACAAGATAAACATGTGTGTGAAACTAATTGTGCGTTGTGCGGAGCTGGCTCGGCGAGGAGCATTGTTGTGACAACAGATTAAACATCTGTCTGAACCTATTGCTGAACCCAAATTGAGATTAGGAGGGAAATAGAATATATCCCACATATCCCTTGTCTCGCCAAATTGGGGAAGGTGTAGTCTAGGTGACGGTGAGCGAGTAGGAGCAGACAGGACAGATTACAGATAAATAAAACAACAGATATTCCTCTCTTCTTCTGTCGTCTCTGCCCTTCTTCTCTGAGCTGAACACTTATTCTCTTGGCTTCTTTACTCCCCTCTTCCTTTGTTGTTTTTTTTCCTCACATGCTGATTCAGAGAAAGGCCACATGGACTTAATAATTTGCAGCATAAAACACTGCATCTTGACACACTCTCATATTCACACACACACGCTTTAGCAACGGCGGCCACGCTGGAGATATATCATCTGTTTATCACACTGTGCATAATCCGGGAATTTGTGCGAGGATTTGTCCATGTGTGTTTTTTTTTTCTTCCCCACAAACTGACGGAGAACAAGAAAACACAGAACTAACAAAAGCGGGAGGCAGAAAGAGCGTCAACAAACACAATGAAGTAAGGCTTGATGTGAGCATGCGGAGAAGCACTGCAGCAGGAGAAGTGAGTGAATGAGTTATAGTAGGTTGTAAGCTGCGCTGAAGAAATGGGCCTTAAATACTGACACAGTATATGATTTCCTGACAAGGGCAGGAATCTTGTTGCAGATGGGGCTTTATAGGAGAGGGCTGTTTTGTGTCAGATGCGAGGAATGATGCGTGGAGTCCCGCATCCTGTGAGAGCGAGGAGTTTGAGGCGCGTGAGTAAATCATTTGAGGCTTTGAAGTGCGGCACAGAAACAATGTTTGCAGTCATGCCGTGGCGCCTCGGAGATGTATCTCAACGTTACATTGTTGCACAGGAATCAAAGTCTGTTTCTGAGCTACCCCCGGTGCGAGGGTCAGCCCCATTCAGCGCCGAGGGGAGCCCACAGCAAGAGGCTGAAAAACAGCAGAAAATGGAGAAAAAAGAGAGAGGAGAGGGTGGGATGAAGGGAGAGAAAGTGGGAGGAGTGCCGGAGAGGAGTTTGTGAAGAAAAAGTGAGGTTTGAGAAGAGGACAATGGGACAGAGAGAGGAGGGAAAGAAAAATATGAAGGGTCCTTTGGAGGGAAAAGGAGAGAAATAGAGGAGGCGAGTGAGTAAGAGGGAGGTGTGTGGAGAGAGGAGTGTGGGAAAAATCAATATGCTCTCTGGAGCGACTGGAAGAGACAATCAGTCCTGTCTGACCCTCGTCTCCCCTTGGTGTCAGAGTGTGTGTGTTTTCGTGTATATGTGTGTGTGTGTGTATTTGTGCATATATTTAATTCACAAATGCCTGTATGTGTTTGTAAGCAACATGCCAGCACAATGATTTTGAGTTTGAGTAGATTCATGTGCTGATATATGCAGCTTGGCATGTGTGGTTGTAATCACAAATGTGTGTGTGTGTGTGTGCGTACGTGTACGTGTCCATTTCCCCTTGTGTTTGCTGTCCTCAGCTCAAATATGTTTTATTGGCGTGACTGCTGAGGGCAGGAGACTGATGCCAGGGAAGCTAATGGGATAAAAGTTCATTACTCTCCCTCTATCAACTTTATGAGAGAGGACAGATCGAACAAACACTCCGAGCAAAGTTGAAATAGGATGAGGCTGTCACATCCACAAATGGACACTCTAGCGGCTTTAACTGGCACTGGATGTGTTGATTCTTGCTTACGGTCGCTCGCAGTCACTTTCCTCACTGACGCCATCTATGTCACTGCCATCCACAGGGTCACATTCGCTCGCAAGCCACGGGCTATGGGCCAGATTTTCTCACATTGTCCCGAGCTACTTTTTGTGAAATGTCTTTGCTTTGATAGCCATTATTACTATCAATATAAAAAAGAAAGCGCTCCTTTGCTCTCTCCCCTCCTCTCTCTTCATATGTATGTGTGTGTGAATGGTTAGTATTTTAGCGAGCCTCGAGGCTAGCGGCTTTCACAGGCCGTCCACTCGACGTTCAGGGTTTTGTAAAGCGGGCTCAACCCGCCATTGTCCGAGTCCCACTCCTGAATTCAGTTTCTCCATCTGCCCCCAGGCGCCTCTCAGACTGACAGGGGGGTGAAGGGGGTAGATGGATAGATGAAAGAGCAGACGGAAAAAGTAAGACTCCTCAGAGAGAGAGAGAGGGAGAGAGAAATTTACCAGTCACGATATCCACTTTCTCAATCCCTCCATCACTCCTCTGCCACCGTCATCCAATCACTTCTTTTATCCTTCCCTCCCTCTGCCCTCCTCCCTGCTCTGTCTCTCTGCTGTGCAGTTGCAGGGGGTTAATTGAGGTCTGAACAGCAGGGGGCTATTATGACACCTTTGCTAAGATCACACACACACGCGCACACACACACACACACACACACACACACACACACACACACACACACACACACACACACACAC
>JBAJHX010000051.1:16214799-16238304 GCA_037176925.1 Amniataba percoides | reverse complement strand
TCCTCTGCCTGGAGATGGTGCTGTGCAGTGGATGGTCAGGATTGTCGATGATAGACAGGAGCCTGTTTAGTGTCCGTAACCAAAGTTCACCATTTACAGCAAAGCTAATAGCATCCTCTCCATGGTAACTATCAATCAATAAAATGTGTTTTAAATGTGTATGTTATCACTTGTGGTGGTCTTTCTTGGTATCTAATAAGTGATAGATGTTAGGTGTGTTCTCCACACTACTGTCACCAAAAACTTGTAAAAAGCCTGCTGTTATTTAATCTCATGTTACTTAGCAACAGTCGTGAAATGAGATTGTGAGTCTGACACATCTGCATCTGAATACTGCAAAGACTAAACTTTCTATATTCATTGTTTGCTCGTTCCATAAGAACATAAATGCATCAGCACCCACCAGTGGAGTGCAAAACAGACCATTAATTCATCCATCCATCCATCCATCCATCCATCCATCCATCCATCCTGTCATCCATTCATTCCTCCACTCGAGGAGACAATGGGCTGTTGTTGTTGTTGTGTTTATGGTTTCTGTTTGTGGGTTTTTCTCCCAGGCCCGGTGCTCTGTGGACTCAGGAGGCCTGCTCACTCTAATAAAGTTTAACAGGCCTGTCTCACTCCCACAGGACCTCGAACACACAGGACGACAGCCGAGTAACACTGACTTCCATTATCTCAAACTCCTATGACCTAATTATATCCAATCTAATCAGCCCTCAGTCTTCCACCGTGTGGTTTTCATTACAGAAATGTGGGAAAATGATTGACAGTGATGATTTAAACATCTAAGAGTATAAAGTCTGACTCAGTAGAGTTACTTAATTACGCACTGATTGCTTAATTCGTGCCGATACTGTCACAGATGGAAACTATTTGGCCTTAAGGAATGTAAGTGAAAATTTTCATCACACACGAGTCAGTTTGAACGGTCGGAAAAGTTGGTCAAATTAAAGCGTGTGGGCCTGTACACACGCATCGCCGTGGCAACAGATTCATCACTGACCCCAATCTGAGGTCATGACAGAAGCTGTCCACCCTCATGAACAACAATTAATCCTTATTGTTGCCATGGTGACAACATATATAATGGCAAGTAAACTCTAAGGAGTTGGTAACATGCACATGTATGAGCCCCCGAACACGCCTGCTTGCTTATGACTGCGAAAACACAGTCAGTGTTACAGAGTGTTCTCATAAAAGCGCACTGTTGACTTTTTCTCTGCAGGTCCTCTTCGTTCTCTCATCCACTTTAAATCTTTTCCCTCTGTTGCACCATTCATTCCCATCCTTTGCTGTATCTTTCTGTCTGCATGTGTCTGTCGATGTGAGACATGGAGCACCCAGCAGAGTTGGATGGAATAAGAAAGGGCTCGCTTGGAGATGAACGATTAGGAGCATTGAATTACTTTGTGTCAGGAAGAGGAATTTCACTATATGTCCACAGCTCTCAGTATTAATGGGTCTTAGACATGTAACCCTCGCATGTGAGATGGGGGGGTGTTTGATGGGGAGATGAGCATGGGGGCTCAGATCAGCCCACATCCATCCACCCCAGGTCTTTGTGGGGGATCCGCAGGTGTTCAGAGGCATTATGACTGATGTAATCCCTGACAGCATCTTGAGTTTACTCTGAAATCTCTCAGCCCACAAGATCATTTATAACAACATTTAGAGAGAGACCATCATTTATATAAAGTAGATGCAATCTGTGGATTTTCTTGCAGAGACAAAGTAAATTCACATGGTCTTGTGTGAGTTCAACTTTGGTGAACTTTAGCATTTGTATCATTTGGCCACAATGGAATTTGGCCAAAACCAGCGGCAGCCATGCCACAAGTGGTCATGATAGTCATGAGGCTTCCAGAGCCACTTATTTTTACAAAGATGTACAAATAAATCTCACTCATAATATTTCCTCCACAGATCTGCTAGTGGTCAAAAACTCATAAGGATAGCTTTAATGTATTCCTTTTAATCAAGGTGCTCGGCCACAGAATGGTGTCCAGACATAGAAGACAGTGTACAGAAACATAGTCATCCATTAAAAAAGCAATTTTAGTAAAGTTAATAAGAAAAAGTATGAGAGAGAAATACCAGAATCGACCTATAAACACACACTTGAACTCACAGCTGGACATGGACAGACATTAGCACAGACCTCTGTCTTTGACTTTCCAACATCTGATTAATCTTGAGATTAAAGCGTGTATCCACACTTGGACTCAAATTCAAGTGAGTGTTTTCCTTCAAATTGTAATCATAATCTCTAATCAAGACCTCAGGAAAATATCCAGAGCAAGATATGTTTTTTCTCAAATTTAATAAAAAGGAAATTCCTTTAAAAAGTAACTACAACCCAGGGGACAGGACGGCCATACAAATGTAAAACACCCCTGGCTTTCCTACATTTTACTCTGACACACATCTGCACAGAGAACAAAAGACATTCAAACCTGCATATACACACACACACACACACACACAGAGCAAGAGTGACAGGGAGAGTGGGTGAGCGGGGGTTAGAGAAACAAGGAGAAATGAAAAGTGTCTTTGAAAGTAAACAAAGGCAGAGTGATCAGGACCAGATTGGTGCAGATCAAACAGTAGTGCTGAAGTAGGAGGAGAGAGGCCTCTGATGGAGACATCAAACACAGCTAATGTAAACCACATATCGGCCTGACATCACACGCACACACACACACACTGCAGTAGCAATAATGTACAAAAGACATACACACAGAGCACGAAAGTGTGCACACGCATGTAAAATGGACTTTGGATCACGCACACACAGGTCCTGTCAGACGCTTCTGCACTCTCAGACATGCACATAAGAACAAACCTCCACATACAAGCACGTCCTCTCTCACTCACACAGACATCCAGAGCCAAGTACTCAAGTGCATACTTTTAAAAGACTAAATATTAGGGGCTTTTTTTCTTTCCAGGAAATTAGAATTATGGATCGAGTAACAAAATTTATCAGCGAGGAATGAAGCCAAAACACAAAGTGAAACCAAATGAACTTTGAGAAGATATTTGATCAGGAGCTTGTATTCATGAGGGATGAATTACACGTGGATTAGATGAGACATACCGCTGGAAACGGACGTAATATCCCCAAACGTTAATGGAGTCATAATCTTTGCATGATTTTTCTCTGCATGCGAGACACAGCCGCTGACCCGTGATGCCAGATGGATGAGAGAGAGGCGATGAAGGAGAATGCACAGCGGTGATGGGGGCCGTATCTATTGTTGAATCTTGCTCCGTGTGCGAGTGGGAGTGTGTGCGATCTTACAGCTGCCTACGTCACTGTGGTGGAGGGCGTCCGCAGTGAATCAGCAGCACAGTAATCGATGCCCTGCAAAGTGAATAAGAGTCTGAGACGGAGAGGTTACAAACAGGTCAGCGACAGAGCGGGCCAACGGCAGAAACAAAAGGAACATTTAAGCAGAAAGAGCCAGCACACTTTATCCACAGAAGCAAATCCACATTTCTGAGACGGTTTCCCACAGATCTTACGTTTACCCCTGATGTCCTGCGTCCAAAGAAAGGGCCTCGAAACGTAGCATCAAAAATCACACATCATACCGTCTGTAATGTCTTCACCGGCCGCAGTGCCAGAAACGCAAAAGGTATTCACCTCGAATGGAAATGTGCACGATCAGTACACTTTGAAAGAGTGCCGAGGCGTAATATGATGGAGTAAAACAACTGGAGAACGCATGAAATGTACAAGCTCGTGTGATGTGTCCTGTGCAAAGTTAGAAGTGTTCGTGTTTGTTTGAGTGTCAGTTTCAGAAAGTTATACGACTGTCATATTCCATTGCCCTACTGGCTGTGCTGCACCTTTTATTTTTGTTGAGAAAGGCACTAAAGGTAGAGAGCATAAGTAATTATTTTTATTAATTCCATTAATTATCACTAAGTGCACAAGATTTGTGCGTCCCTGACCATTCACCATCCATTCATTTAGACATAGAAAACCTTTAGATATAGATCTCATCTATTTAGTTTTCTATTTAGTATTTTCTTTAGTATTTAGTTTGTACAACCATAATACACAGAATGTTCACATAGGCCTCTAAACAAAAGAGGGTAAAAAATTGACAAAAACAACAGTGTAAATCACTGTTTTTTTTGGCATGTTTGTAATTTTGTTCTAAAAATGCTAGAATTGTCCTAAAACGATTCTTGCTGGTTGATGAGAACAGATTTCTATTCCTGATTGTTACACCACAGCTTCCCCTGCAGTGTTTATTCAAATGAGACTTTTCCCAAGTGGAAGAGGAACATTCACTGAATTATTGGAGAAATATTCAAGCCGCAGTGTGTGCCGGCCTGCCAGGAAAGGTCGTTCACCTCTGAGGTCCAGCCAGAACGAGCGATAACCAGTCTGCTCATTTTTCTCAGGCCGCTCTTCCCTCTCCGTTCTCTCCTGCTGTCACTACGTCTTTTCTATAGCTCTATTCATTAAAGCCAAGAGCCTATTGAACATTGGCCTAATTAATTTGCTAAACAACCAAGAGGCGTGGTGTCTGTGGTGGTGTGTGTGTGTGTGTGTGTGTATGCATGTGGGCGTTCATGCATGATTAATGCCCCAATCAGGATGTTTATTTGTGTTCGCATTTGAGGGTGGGAGATCTGTGTGTACGGTGGTCTGGTCTGATATATGAGTGTGTGCGTTTATGAATGTATTGTCGGCATTGTCACCGGCCCTGCTCTGCGCACAGAGGTCAGTGGGACGGAAATGAAGCAAGAGGAGCAATGTTCGAGGTTAAAAATTTGATGTTTATGCAATATGGTAAATCTTATGTCAGGCCTGATCCTCGAGCAAGACTTGAGTACTAATCCACTAAAGTTTATGGAGATTAACCTCATCCTATTAATGTTGCTCTGTGAGATTTTACCCTTGACTGTCCTTCCGTCTGCGGCAGAGACGCACCCTATCACCATGTAAATGATCAGTTTTGGCATGCTTTGTGCGGGAATGAAGACATGACTAGAATGAAATCCAACAGCTGAAGAAAGAGATGTGGGGGCAGAGATGCGGGTGAGTCGAGGGGGCTTTATGGGGGATTGCAGCATCCAGTGGGAAAAAAAAAATCATAAACACAACATTAGCCTGCTAATCAACTTGAAACACACATAACAAAAAGAAAAGAACTTCAAACGAAATATTAAGACGCAAACTTTGCCTGATAAGTAAGCGGAAGAAGATACAGAGTCTGTAAACTTTAATTAGGCACATGCACAAAAAAACACACGCACATACACACATACGTTGCCACACCACCTTTGCTGGGTTATTTTACAAGGATTACGCTGGCGATTACATGGGGCTCTTTTACTGGCTGCTCCCACATTCCAGCCTCTCACTTTTTTTTTTTTACTCTCGTTCTTTATTTGCTGCTCTTTCTCATTCTTTCTTTCTTTTACAATCCCCGTCTCTCTCCCCCTACAGACGGAGAAATGTATCTATAGTGGAGGATATGGGACTGCAGCTCTCCTATATTAACATTTCAATCACGCTTTTAGCTCTGTGAAAGAAAATACACTCAAGTGGGTTCGTGCCTTTTGCTCCCCTAAACTGTATGCATCTGCATCTCTCTCTCTCTCTCTTTCTCCAACTGTTCCAAACCCATAAGAGCAGGTTCAATAAGTGAATGATAATCCCTGTAGAAGCAGGGAGCAGTCTGCTGGAGGGCCTTTGTAGTTTGGAGGGCAGATTAGCATGGTGGCCGTAGAGAGAACAGAGTCCTTTGTCTCACTAAAGGCCTGGGATTAGATATGGGGACTGGCCTATGAACTTATGGGAGCACTGTGTGTGTTTTGCGTGAGTGTGGGTGTGTGTGTGTGTCCATGTCGAGGGGCTACAGGCAAAAATTTGGAAGGCATACATTCACTTACAAGAATGCAAACAAACTTGTGACAGAAGATCATTCAAGAGAACAGCGATGAAATGAGTAACGTGGATCTTTGTTTGTGTGGATTAATGAATAATACATCTGCCAAAAAAGACTTACATTTTGTATAAACACCCACTAGAATGACTTTCTGATGTAAAGACCCCGATCGGCAGGGCAACATTTTGTCACATTTTGATTTGTGAGCGCCCTCTGAAATTGTTACTTATTGCTGTTGCAAAAATAAAACTGCTTTATGATCGTATACAGCCACGGTTATGGTTTGGTTAACTTTAGGCACAAAAATGACTTTTTCATGGTTAGGGAATGTCCGTGGTCTTGGAAAAGGAAACAAACAGTCTCCCATGTTAAAGTCAGATGTTTTGTTGTTCCCGACCACACTCTCATGTGATAGATAATGAAAAGAGTCACGATTTGAATGGCTGCTGGAGGGCTTTGTTACTTAAACATAACATTTACTTGTTGCGTTCACTGTGACGACTGATGCTGGTTTCTCATTTTTCTCAGGGGGACCATCTCAAATTCTTTGCTCAGCAGTCTGTTGATTGTTTTTATTGTCCTTCATATGGACCAAACGATGGTGAGAGTGATGTGTTTGTTTTGTTGCTGTTCTCTTACTAGTCTCCTTTTGAGGTAATTATATTGCAGACATACCCTAAAAATGCACATTTTCACTTCCATAAATTTCCCCGCTGTGGGACAAATAAAAAATAATAAAGAAATTTGAATCTTGAATCTTCTTCCTGTTTTCAGTATGAGTATGAGAGAAAGAAGAGAAAAGATATGTGCTTTGTACTTCTTTTTTAAAGGAACATGGCTATTAAAAGTACAATTTTAGATGATAAATTCAAGGTCTCACTGCAGAGTAAAACTCTCAACAATTTGTTGATTTGCTTTCTTGCCAAGAGTTAGTTCAGCAGAGTGAAACCACTACACACTTTTTGTACTAATCACACAAAAAGCATGATAATTACTTGAATATAGAGGTGCAGGTAGTTGCAGTTTTTAACTGGCTGTTTTTGTCCTGCTTCCACCTGCTTCCAGCCTTTATGCTATACTCCGCTAATCACCCCCTAGCTTTATATTTAGACTTACAAACATGAGACTAGGATGAGAATATCAATTTTCACATTTAAGTCTTAGCAGGAAAGTGGACATACGTAACTCGCAAAATGTCAAACCATTTCTTTAAAAGGTCCAGATGTGAATTTTAATACTCAATATTAATCATGTGTGTTAGTTTGTGTTGCTCTGTTTTAGGGCTCAACACCTGATTAAAGCTGAGAGAGTTAGAGAGAGAGAGAGAGAGAGAGAGAGAGAGAGAGAGGGGGAGAGAGAGAGAGAGATGGAGAGATGGAGAGACAGTGGGAAAGGAAAAAAAGAAAGACTTACAAAGGAAATAATATCCATAAAAGTTCCCGTAAATCAAAGCATTAGTTTCTTCAAATAAATACAGACGGTATGACTCGGGATGACTAGAGGAGGCATATGATGAGTTCCATTCATCATGCACACACACACACACACACATGCACACATGCACACTTCCATTCCACCCTTTGCATCAACAAACATGGACCCAGATTTAGAACTACAGAAAAATGCCAGCTATGAAACGATGTTATGAGAACAGCCACCACCGCCAAGTAACTTACTGCTTGTCTCAAACGTTGTCCGTGTGTGTGCGTGTGTGTGCGTGTGTGTGCGTGTGTGTGTGTGCGTGTGTGTGTGTGAGGGAATGTGCACTCGTGTGCACTTTCTCAGACAAGAACAGGGAACAGACGCTGCAAACGCAAAGTCACTGTTGAGCCTCAAAAAGTGAGGGCAATAAGCCGGCCACAAACAGCCTGCTCTGTGTACATTTCCACACCATTCACATTTACTGACCGCTGAATAATTTGAAGACGCTCTTGGGAGTAACCCATTAAAAATGAAATGACCATGTAAGGTTCAAGTGCAACTTTATTTTCACTGCCTATTTGTCTGGTAAGTCGAGATGCAATTTGAGGCACAGTTAGACTGTGGAAAAAGTCATTATCTTTACATTTAGTTTGGTTTTTGCCTTCATTGGGAAAACAGCCCGCTCCCTGCCTCCAATCTGCTGTTATTCATATTACTATTGAATTTATGAATCTGAAATGCAATTTTCCTGTGGTTTTAAGGCTATTGGCACCTTCTACCACTTGGACAGTCACATAGGGTGGAAAAAATTGTGTGTGAGAGAGAGGGTGTGTATGTGCGTGCACATGTATTGAGATACACAAGGGTATCGTTATACAAAACTATCATCTGCTGCCACTGCAACACTCACACACACACACACACACACACACACACACACACACACACACACACACACACTCAAGAACAGCTGCCTTTACGATAAAGTCAGGAAACGACTAACGATTATTCTGAGAAGCAAAAAGTATTATTTTCAGGGAGGTAAAGCAGCACACAGTGATACGGCTTGATTTTAAGGGGAAAACAACTTAATAGTTACTTTAGATTAACAACCTCGGCGGAGCCTTAAAAGCCTCTCAGCATGAACTTTTTCACTGTGTTGCCTGCATAGGAATCAATTTCTAAAATTACACATTTGGGTTATTTCTGCCTGAACCACAAATTCAAAACTGCATTTCTGTGGCATTGGATAGTTAAGTGTTGTATTTGTTCGAAGCTAATGCTGTCGTTAAATGATGTTGTCTCGTTACATAAGATGTAAAATCAAACTGATGTACAGCAGCCTGTCAAAGTTAGTTGAAAATAAAGGAAACTGACTCAATGTAAAAAGAACGATTTTTCAGAGAGCAGTGCTACAGAAAATCATGTGGTTCAAAGTTACACAGAAAACCAAGGGAACAAAAAGCAGGTGCATAAAGACATATGTTCACATTCATTTTAGTTTTTACATACTAACAACGATGTTAAAGCATGTTAACAAATGAGCCAGGGTTGCTGTTTCCAGTCTTTGCATCATTGTGCTCGGCTAAGCTAAAGCATGTTTCCTAAATTTTTAAACTACTCATTTAAGCAAAAGTGTCAATACCATAATATAAAACGTAAGTGAGTAAAAGTTCTGCATTTAATATGTCACACTTGTGAAAGTATACAGGTATTAATGGCTATTTTAAAAGATAGAAAAATAAAAGTCCACTTTACTGTATGTAAAATGTCCCATAATAATGTTAATTATTGTACTGAACAACCTTCATGAAAGAGTTTATCACAAGGTATAATATTCAAACTAACTAGTAAGAAGAGTGTGCAAAACACTATTTTATATATTTCTCTGAGTAAAGAAATGTTGTGGAGAAGAACTATAAAGCACCATCACATTTCAGTTTCTTGCTTTCTTAATCCTGTTTGGCTGCATTTTAGTGCGAATCATTCAATACAAATAAAGTTATCATATTTCAAGTCAAGTCCAACTATCTTGACCTCTTACTCATGAATAGTACTTTACACTCCAACACTGAAGAGTCCTTGCTTAAACTGTATCTCTGGGAAAGCTTATTTTAGTTTAACCCTTCCGACTACCCGATAACGGCAGCACAATCAGATGACATCCGGTGGTCCAGCACAGCACATCAAAGTGAAGACAAAAGGCAGGTCACTGAGGTTATATTGGGCTGAAAAAAATACTTTTTAAAGGCACAAACTACCTTAATCAGACCACGACTCCTAAGGGTTAAGTAATGCTTTAAGTGCTTTCAGACATGAGAAGAAAAGGCGTAATGATATGAATTCCTCCCTTGAGATACCCTTTAAATGATTGTTAAAGCAGGCCAATTTATCCTCTTGACTTATTATCCGCACAGTCAGGTGCTCTTTGGATCAGAATGTCCATGGCAAAGTCATAAAGTTAAAAAAAACTTTGACATGACCCAAACATTTCCCCTCTAACTTTCAAGTTGGAAGAATGAACTTCTGTTGCCTCAAAGGTTTCTTTGTCCCATAAAAATCATCTTTATTGTTTTAAGTTCTACGTTTACACGTCTGCACCCGCTCATCGGAGAGTGAAGAGTTGTCCTTAGAAGGGCAGAAAGGATATGACGCTCGTTTTTTTGGGCAAAGTTGTGGGAACGGTGTCACTTAGGAATGTTGGGGCTTCGTAGCAGAGTACCTCGACTGTACAGACACACACACAACGCGCACACAGCGATCCCATTGCTAAGTCGCCTAAAATATAATCAGTCACATCTTTCAGAGCGGAGCCTGGAGGACATAATTTTGCCAGCTGCAGGAAGAGAATCCTGGCAAAACAGTGAACATCGAGAAGAAAAATGGAAAATAAACCGCAATAATTTTAAACATTATTATCAGCTCCGTTGACTTTCTCTAGCCCAGAGTAAATAGACGAGCTTTGATCCAGACTACGAAGGTATGTCTCACTGGAAGAGCATCACACAGCGCGTTCCCACGTCTGTCTACAGTTTACACACAGAAGACCCCGGCTGTTGTCACAGATGGTCCTCAGACCCACAAAAGGTGACTGTGTGTGTACTTCTGGGGATGTGTGGTTCATATTTTTGTGTATCTGGCATTGATTCATTTCTCTATGCCAGTGTCCTCAGGTGTGTGTGTTTGTGTGTGTGTTCATGTGTGTGTATGTGTGTGTGCGTGGATGCATTTTTTTCAGAAATCCATTCCAGAGAGCCTTTGTGCAAATCATCCATCCGTGCATGAATAAAACACTGCTGGGCCCTCGGTTTCCACCACACGGTATGAGCCAGAGATGTTAATCAGGGAACAAGACAGGGATCTGTATAGTGTCTGATCTGGACCACTCTGCTGTGTTTACACAGAGTTTTTTATTACAGGCCAGAGCAGGAGGAAGCAAAAAGTCTTTATCGCATTAATAATATCCTTGTCAGATTCCTGCAGGACATGGGGTGATGGAGAAAACAGATCTGGAGAGGAGAGAGAGAGAGGAGGAGCAGATTGCATTTGAAAAGCTGAACTGAAGTAAAGACATGGAAAAGAGGATGGCTGGTATCTTGTCTTGTCTTTTGGGGTAAAGGTTGGAAGTAAACAAGCATGCGCAGAGTTTTGTCTGACCAGCTGTCGAAGAGAAGGGCGGGACGCAGTGAATCAAACAGAGATAACAACTTCTCCTCTATGGTATTCACAGTGCTGCACTCAAGTGACATAAATAGCTCGGTGTGTGGCTGGGCCATCTCTGAAGTAACTTGTTTTTAGTATAATTAGGAAAAGCATCTCATCTTCTCTCAGGTAGATATGAATTGTTTGCCCCCCTCCCTTCTCCCTCTTTAGGTACGGGTCGGGAAGTTGTTTTTTATCCTTTTATCATCAAAACCCATTTTATTTCTTTTTTTTGTTCCCTTTATATCACAATGTCTGTCATCACTGGTCAATATTAAGATTTTGGACTGGCACTCACAAATTCAGATTAGCCCACTCATGTGCAATAGATTTTATATGTGAATGTGAATGTATTTTGTTACTCCCACAGGAAACCAAGAGCCTCCAGGTGGATGCTGTGGTGGAGCCTTACGGAGAGCTGTATGAACAGCCACTGATGGCTCAAGTACGGCACTGTGATTTAAAGGCCGCGTTGAACGTGTCGCAGTGAGTGGAGTTGGCCGTGTGGAGTTGACTGCTTCATTTTTGAAAGCTGAACAGCTTAAAGTTCACCCTCCCACCTCGAGGGGTTGTTTCAGACAGCAGGCGATGCTTCGATGGGCGCTTCGTTTCGGGCACATAGATGTCTCTGGGTTGAATGAACTTCTTCTTCTTGTGTGTCCAACTTGAGCCACAGGTGTCCCCACTGGGAAGAAATAAACAACAACCCATCCAGCTCTCCCCGAAACCTCCCAAATTTCTTTCTTTCGCTCGCCACCTCTTCTACTAAACCTGTCCTCCCTTCATACCTCCGCCAATGTTTTGCAGCTCGCCGGCATCCGACCTGCCCTTTTCTTCTCTGTCTGCTTTCCTCCCCACAAAGATCTACATCAACTCTTTGCGCTGCCTCTACGTGTCTGCCTCTCTTGTTTCCTTATAGCCATGGAAACAGCGTGACAGCGCCGCTGACCGCGAGGTGGCTCGAGGAGGAGCCGCGTGAGTGTGAGTGGGGGTGTGTGACCCAGCGGCGGGCCCCTTCAACTCTCACTGTAATGTCACGCTCGCAGCAAGGTGAGGGAGCGCGCACACACTCTCCAGTGATCAAACACACAAGAGTGCCGATGACCAGTCAAAGAGGCCTGCCAACACGAGTCAGGCTCAGCGCACAGTCCCGAGGCGGCTCCAGATGTGAAAGACAGAAGTGCATGTTGCTCAGAACCTTACAGCTGCTAATACTAGAGCTACTGTTACTGAGGGAGGTGGGGAGGTGGAGCGTGCGGGGGTGAATGATGGATGCTGAAATAACTCGCCTCAGCCTCCGACACACCTGACACAGTCGCCGCTGGGCGTCTGTGGCCAACCATCGCAGCGCAGTGCTTCATTTTTGTCAGCTGTTTTTCTTTACACCGTGGTCAAGTGCAACATTTGGCTGAGAGCCCTTTTCAGACACATAATACGAAACGCTGCAGTCTTCACCTGTCTGTGGAAGTGATTCAGGTGTCTTTTGTTCCACACAGCTTTGAGCTCAAGTGTTGTATGCATGCTGGGTATTTATTCATTCATTATTCCTCAAGTCAAGTTAAGTCGAGTGTGCATAAACACTGAAAATATATAAACTGAATGTCGGTCAGAATTTTACAGTAGTTGTACAAAGGTTTTTGTTTTTTTGCCTCTACCTCTATGGTGTTGCAAATAGTTGGAAAATATTTTTATAGACCAATACGGCCCGTGTTTTATTCTACTGATTTTACTTTCTTTGTGCAAAAGATTAAGACTGACATGACAAGTTTATCGCAATGTTCTTAGAAGAGAACAAAAGAACATCTCTCTCTCTTTGTGTATGTTCAACCTGATGCTGCTGCTGCCTTCGTGTTAATCTGGTGGCATTTAGCTCAGACACTGTGTTAAAAGTGATGAAAATAAAAATGATGAAAATGTTATGTAAAGGAGATCAGGGTGACATGTCAAGTCACCATCAGGTTAACATAAAGGGATCCCTGTCTGAAAGAGGCCAAAGATGTGCCTCAAAGCATTTGATGATTTGGTTTTGGTCTGCACAAAGTCTTTGACATCTACTGCATGCACTAACTCCCCCATCTGCAATATTTAACAGGCATTTGCCAGGAGCTAATTAAAATATCAATAAATTCGCTCTGACTCTTCAATTACTAGAGTTTTTCAGCAGACCATTAAAACTGCTGGACTATACTTTAAGTCAGTCACACAACTCAAGTGTGGTTCAACAATACACGTCTATATACACAATATAAAACTACTTCAATGAAGAAATACAGTAGATTCTCTTAAAAAACAATGTTCAGATTCAAAGAGAAGTAATCCCTCACTTAAGACCCACATGAAGTGTGTGACCCTGCTGCCCTCTGCTTGTATTTTCTTATTTTGCTTGGGACATTTCTGGCTCTCAGCTTTTTGACAGAGGCGTGTAGCCACCAGCTAATAATAGTGGCCAGGGTGTGAGCTGTGGGACTCCATAAAAATTTAGCAACCAGTTACCAGTTTGTCAGCTTGGGTAACAACAGAAGTGCATACACACATGGAGCACAGGCCAGCTTTGAATGTTGCCTTTTCAAACAACAGACAAATCCCACTTCTTTTAAGTTGAAACTGTCATCCGTAACATCCTGTCAATTATTTATTTCTTAATCATGAGTTATACTTATTGCGCTCTGTTGTGTTAATTGATATATAATATTTGTTAGTTACAGGTCATTACTTTGTGATAGTAGCTACTGTGTTGTTACTTAGGAATTCAAAATAAGTTCCTTAATTACAAACCAGAGAGAGCAGAATTGTTAAACAGAATACATCACATACAAACACATTAATGCACCGTGTTTTCTTCAAAGTATTTAATTACCACTGTCATAAATCTAAATAAATACCATTGTTTTCTTTACCTCATGTAAAGTTAGTAGTGTGGAGGCAGAAGATCATTATGTTTTTTGGTATTTACATTTGAGTCTACCCACCACGATGCATAGTAACACATTTCATACATGTTTTGGACTTCCTCCTCTGTGCTGTGACACCACGTGCCTTTCATTCGTTTATCATCCAGCATGACATAAATGGCAGTAACTGAAGAGGATGAGCGTAAACAAAGAGCAAAAGACTTCCCATTCAGACAGTTTAAATGTGGATTTTGAAAAAGGGTCTGCAACTCGATATCAGGACACGTTCAACGACGCGCTGTAAGGTGAAACTTCTGCCACTGAAACGACAGTGAACTCAAAACTCTCCAGTGGCGGTCGCTCAGCTTGTTGAGCTGCGCTCTGCGAGATGTTTTATGGACTTTGTGGGTCGCTGCTTTGTAGAAAATGGACGGGCATGAATCTCCCGTCTGCTGTTGCATTGTAGATCAGGGCTATGTCAAGATCTTTGTGAAGGTTGGTTGAGATGCTGAGTTACGGCTGTGGAGGGCTGTTCTCCTGCAGGCACGACTTTATGGGGTCACCAACTGTGCAGTGGTACTCGGCATACCTGGACACACACTCACACACACACACACACAGATGTCTAACCTGCAGGCTTTTGGGGTTCCTTCAGTGATTCAAACCAGATGATTAACGGGCTAATTATCATGCTCTCTCTCCCCACTAAGACACACAAACGTCACCCTCTGTTTGACCCTCTTCCCCGCTCTCTGTTTCAGTTTACATACTCTTACTTTTTCTTGCTTTTCACCCACTCAGCTCTCCAGTAACACCCCCCCCCCACCCCCCACCCGCCCCCCCCCCACACACACACACACACTATCCCTCCTGCCCTTTTCTCTTAATCCTTACTTAGATTCCTCTGCTTAGAAAAGAGCTAATTAGCTCATTTCAAATCAGAGCCACATAGCTCGCTTAAAAATCTGTGGCACCAGCAGATCATTAGATTCACATTGTTGAAGTATTGTACAATCTCTGCGAACTCAAAGCATGTTAAAGGAATCACGGCTGGTGACTATTGGCAAGAGCGGCCGAGGCTGGATGACAGTGCTTCACAGTGACATGGAAAAACAACACCGGAGGGTTTTCCTTCCACACAACTGCTGTCAACTAAGCTCAGAAACAGACTGAGAAAATGATGTGAAAAGGAGAGAAAAAAGGAGAGAAAGTTTGAGACTGGGTCAACGCCGCATACCCTTGTCACATGTCATTAGCGTACCAGTTTCCCCACTTGTCGCCGCTAACAGCTCGTCTGACACAAAAAACAATGAACACACATACGCACACGCGGCCTATTTTGACCTCAGGCACTCGAGAACATGTCAAACAGAAAGTCGCCGCACTACAAGTAAATGTGTGTCACAGGTTGTCAGTTCACCGTGGCATGCTGTCTCCCCGCAGTTTAGCTCGGCCACAGTACACACATCAAACACACCTTTTCTTTCCTCAGTACAAGAAACAACGTATTGTCACACATTTTGCAGGGCCACTCTGTTATCATATTGATACACATGCTCACATTACAGGAGAACAAACAGCAGCACATTCTTCAGTAAACAGAAATATTATCAGCTGATCATGTGAGGATATCTGTTCCCCTCTCAAACAGTATTTCTCCTTGGTTAGGGCTGCTGCATAGTTCACGGTCAGGCGCAGCAGACACACACTGGGGTCAAGTTAAGGTAGGGGTTTGGCAGATAAGGGGAAATGCACATAGACAGGGTGACCGACTTTGATACCACTGTTATGTTCTTCTTCATTTTTATGCCCATTACAATTGATAGTTGTCAGACTGCTGTGGAAGAAAGTGTTTTCTTCCAACTCTAGTCGTCCTTGAAGCTGTTGGTTAAATTGTAAAAACAAGCAGCTGATGATGAACACCTACACAGCAGGATACATCCCCACAAATGGTGCAGACGGAAGATTAAGAAACAATACAAATGGTGGCTGAGCACTTCCTCATTACTGAAACACTCAAGGTCAATTAAGATATATTTTGAGGTGGAAGGTTTTTGAGAATTCACTTGTGATAATAATAATTTGTATTTAAAAATGAATAATGGGGAAATGTTATGAGAAAGTTCATAATATTTAGAAAATACAGCGGTGCCATTAAGACTTTTCTTTTGAAAGTCCTCAGCTATATTTTAAGAAATGTGATATTTCATTTCAAACAGTGGCCGTGATACATGACACTGAATGAACACACTTCATCACACAAAAGATTTAGTACTGAGAAAACAACTTAAAGTTATATACATATATTGAAGACTCTCTTTTTTAAAGTCAGTCAGTTTTAATATCCCTGCTTTAATTTTTTCACTTTGATAACTTCAACTGTACTTTTAATTTGTCTTTAATTGTTCACTGTACAGTAAATCACTTTGTATGACATTTATTACAGGTGAAAATCATTTAATAAAGGTTTGATTGATTGAATCTAAATATAGACCTGCTTTATCTCTGAACAAACAAAACAAGATTATAAAAACTAGTGGAACTTGTCAAGTGTGGGTGGGAAAATGAGAGTGAGGATTGATGTTAACCTGCAAGTTCATGTTTCCGTATAAAATGGAGGGAGTGATAAAAACTTCGCTGCTTTATTTTTATCTCTGTTTGGTCTGATTATGAGATTTCTTTTTTTTTGCACCCCCCACTGTGGCGAGTCTGCGTGCCCCCGGTGGTGATGATAGTCCCTCCTCTGCACGTGTGTGTGTTGCCGCTGGCTGTTTGTTAATGAAAGCAATGCTGACAGTTCTCATCCCTCCACATTCATACACACACACACACAAATTACTGTGTCATCTGTCAGAGTATACGGGACTCGTTTCAGCAGCGTGTCGTGGCCCTGCAGCTGGTTTAGCTGTGCTAAGTGGTTTCGCGAGTGTTAATTGAGTCACTGTGATACCAACCTGAGGCCACATTCACGCTAAAACGGATACCATTTACATGTGTCCACACTGGGCAGAAAACAGCTGCATTTCTTCATCTTGAATCAACAAAAAAAAGAGTGCGACAGCTTCGATTTCAGCTGGTTAAAACTCCCTTATGATGCCTCTGCTCTCCATTATCACGAACACGGCCACAACACACAATACTTACAGAGAGTGAAATGAAGACCTGATCATGGCTAATAAATGCCATCTGATCATGATGGCCAACAGTAAATGCTGGGCGGCTGCACTGCCGTTATTTCATGCCTATTAAGTTGTTGGGTAATATAACATGAAGACAGATTCACGACAAGAGCCGTATTCTGCGATCAGTAAAAAGAGATCAGTAAAAAGGTGACAGAAGGTTGGCTTCTCAACATGGATGCCACTTAGCGCTCGACTGTCTGTGAAAGCATTTAGGTAATCATTTGGGGAAAATGTGTTTTCCTCATCAACACCGCAACATTAGATTGTCATTTTGAAATGAATCCACTCTTGTGAGGTGGAGTGAGGGAGTGAAAGAAGAAAGAAGAAAAAATGAAGAAAGTTTTTTTAATTTGAAAGATTTTTTAGGGGAATTTTTAGGGGAACAACAGCATCAGAAAGTGCCCAACAATGACATATGACAAAGCTCTCTAGTTTTATTGATTATGACAGGAGCAAAGAACAAAGTACAGTGAGTTCATTTATATAATTCAAGTCATTGGGACAGTCTGTTGGCTTTATCATTACCTGTATAAAATAACTTAACTACTTTACTTTACAGGTGTTTCAGAATGATTTAATTGCCTCATCTACATTCAATGGGCTTTTTTATTGTAATTTTTACAGTTTTCTACTTTTTTTTTTTTAGATCATTCTCATATATAAGTCACAAATTCATAGTCTTTTTATCAGTCTGCATTGTGCATGTCACACTTGTGAAACCCTAAACCTTGTCAGTCCTTAACACAGCTTTGTCCCATCATAACAGATCTAATTTATAAATAACAGTTTGGAAGAATGAAAAATTATGATGGCCTTACATAGTAGCATCAGATCAGAAAATTCTTTTGTATGTCATTAAAGAGGGGGTGGACAAAAACACATTTTGTTGTGCAATTCAGAGAACTTGTTTTGTAGAAGTGAACCAGCCAGGAAATAGTGGGAGAGAGAGAGACATAAAGCAATAGCCATCATGACAATATCTGTGTGTATTTGAACCACCAGAGCACCTGGACACCCAAAGATGTGTTTTTTAAATTTAGTTGCCTTAGCATGGACCTGATGCAGGGACCAAAAGATCGCACACTGACATGTGTTGGACACGTAAATCAAACCAGATGACAACTGTATCACACGACATGGCCCATAAAGGTGAGTTATTCCCACAGTCCAACACAGCACAGTCACATTAACCCTGACAAATCACGTACATTAACAGTGAAACACACAGACTCTCAGCTGCGGAGCAAAGCTTCCTGAAAATGCACAATAAAATGAAACTTAAAACATGATTAAAAGTGGTCCATTTGAAAAGCAGAGTAGGGTTTCCCTCCCTGTGGATTCCAGCCAAACTAAATGTTGGCCGAGGCCACATAACGTGCTGAACTTCTCTTAGCAAAATTGACGCTGACATTTAGGGTTAATACTGCTTGTCACTGTGATTTCTGCAAATATGGCCTCACCGCTAAGTGTTACAGCAGCTGTTTGTCTGCTTGTGTGTGTGTGTGAGATATGTGGCAGCACACGGCGTGGACTAAAACTGTCATTACAGCCGAATCCAGTCATAATGTCCACACCTAGCAAAAGCCTTCCAGAGGTCGCTAAACGCACACACTTATCCATGTGTAGCCATCCAGAATATAAGAGGAAACACCCGCTACCCACCCACTGACCCCCGCGCCGCACCCCATCACCCCCACCCAACCATCCACCCACCACCCTCCAGCTCAGGTCTGCGGGTGTGAGCTCCAGCAGACCACAGTGAGTCACTGCGGGCGGGCGGGGGGAGAGGTGAGGGAGGGGGCTGCAGACACTGGAAACCACCCTGGGAAAAGTGAATATGATTCAAGCTTCGTGCACACATACGAACACACACACGCTGACCTGCAGGCATTGTGTGTTGCATGACAACAGGCCACCTGGCATCGGCACACGCGCCGTCGCCCAGGTCAGCGGTCAACTTGGTGACGGCAGATATCAGGGGATTAGGGTTGGCCGGATGACGACACCCAGTGAGACACTTTGTGCAACTTCTGCCAGAGTGTGTGTGAGATGATTGCATCGCCTCGTTCATTGTTAGACCATTGTTTGCTTTTGGTCCAAAGCATTGCACCCGTTATTAGCAGCGTAAAGAATATAGGATCTGAGTCTCTACTTCCCCTCATGGTGATTTTTGTGACTGCTCGCTGGCTGGGGGTGACGGGAGTCTTCCCTCACTCGTGACTCACTGATGAGCCTGTGTTGGCCGGGGCATTTGCCAGCAGCAAGCCTGGAAAATAACTCTGGTATTCCAGAGTTATGGTTGCACCATGTAGTGATAATTGCAAGTTGGCACGCGCTGATGTTTAATAAACGAATTCAGCTTTATTTAGTAAAGGAAGAGATATCAGAATACTTGTTTGGTGGCTCACAGGGTTTTGTTTCAGGGAGTGTGTGTGTGATTCCTACATCCTAAAAAGACTTGTGAAAACAGAGCTAACTCAGTGTGCACATGTGCCAACCCATTCTCTTGAAATGTATATACTACTAATTAGACAGGAAACATATTTGCAACCTGGATTGTGTTTTTTTAGCAAATTTTTTCCAGTGAGTGATACATTTTTTTCTTTTTTCTTGTAACCTAAAGGATGTTGTCAGGATGGATGGTGAGTTTTCATCATGAGTCAGTGTGTTGTCAGGTTTAGGAGACAAAAGTACATTAGTCAAGAAGAGATCAACAAGGACAAAATTTAACCAACAAAATCAGTTCGTAGTTGCCCTTCAGATTGACACTTATCAGTGCTCTCTAATCTGATGTTGGCATCACAAATCACAGTTTTAGAAAAAAAACATAATCTGTTTTATGAGGTAACAAAGCTGTGGTTGGGTTTTGGTTAGGTTGAGGCACAAGCACGTCTTTGGTCAGGGGAAGTTTGTGGTGTCGGTTTAGCTTTGAAAAAGTCAACAATGACTTGAATTTGTTCATCTCTCCTTTACAAAGTAATATCCAAAACCACAATGTTTTTGTAACCCTAACTAGGCGCTTAATTCAGCCACTCATTTTAACTTTTTTTAAAAAGCTAACCAAAGCTTGGCCATAGAGCGGTCACATCATAATATAAATGTACTTTTATTCAGTGATTTTATGATAGCTTGGAAGGTGCCGACAAATAATGTGGTCTTGCTGATGCAGATCAGAAAATGCTTTAATTTGTCTTTCTAAAAGGCACCAACAAACAACCTATTATGTAGTTTAATATGGAGGACTTGTTGCTTGTAAGTGCATATTGAGTGCATATTGTAGGAGAAAAAAATAGATTATCACTTTTTTTATACATATGTTCAGTATCAAGATTTTTGTGACTTGGGAGATGTGTTCATTAACAGTGTTTATGGCATTACGTTTCTCTCCAAAAGTATTTGCTGTTGCAAATTAGTGGTAATAAGCATTTCAATGAGTTAATTTTTAGGGGAGTTACACGTGCGTCCCAGCATGCCCTCTCTAGCCCTTGAAAAGCTCTTTTTTTGAGGCCTGTCTTTGATCAAGCTGACATTTTAAAGGCGTGTGTGAAGTGTGTGTGGCTGGAGACAGAGGGCTTGTGGTGGCGTGGTGGCTGGTGTTGTTGTTGTTTGGTTTGAGGTTGATGTTCGCTTCGACGCCCGGCACTCGTCTAACAAGATGCAGACCTGCAGTCAGAGAAGTAAGCCCAGAGTCGAGCAGCTGTGGGCACGGAGCCATAGACTGAGAATGTACATGTACTGTAGACACACACATGTGCATGTATACATACACAGACACACACACACACACACACACACATAGACACATGTATGCGTTGCCTGCCTGCTGAACTATAAGCAAGGGTGTGCACACAGCGTAACAGATGAAAATATGCACACACACACACACATTCAGAACACCCAACAAGTTCAGAGGCATCAGGCTGGAATGAATTGCAACGCACAATATTGTCCAACACACACACACAAACACACACACACACACATTTCAGATATTATTTTAGCATTCTTGCTTTAAAGTGTGTGTGACGTTATCAGAAAACAAACACCGCACCAAAGTTCAGACACCCGACAACCACTCATACATCACACGAATACACAGACACACACGTCAGTCTGACACATGACATGGTGGGACTGAAATACAACAGACAAGGTATTCTTTTAATGTTCTTTTAAGGCTACATTCTTTATTTAATGGTGCCTTATTGCACATATTGTCTCTGTTATAGCTTAACTTTTGGCAGGCTGTGTGTCTGTGTGTCTGTGTGTGTGTGTGTGTGTGTGTGTGTGTGTGTATGAATCTGGTCATTGTAACAGTTTAACAGCTGGCTCATTATCTGAGTTTATACACACACATATGAAATCCCCATCAGGCTCGACCACATCAATTCATCTGAAGTATTACCTCAATCCATTCAGGCCGTTTCAAGGTTTGCTTGGGAGCTTGTTTGTGTGCATAAGAGTGTGTGTGTGTGGGTGTGTGTGTGCGTGTGTGTGTTACAGAGCCGATGAGTGAATATGTGCCTTTCCTCCCCACAGGATCATGTCTAAAAATAAAGAGAAGGCTTTTCTAATTTACAGTGGGCTGTAGAAGGCTAACAGGACAGTTTATCTTACACTAATGATAAGGCTCATCATTTTCAGATTTTCAACAAAGCCATATCACTATTTCATTAATGGAAAAGTTCAGTTTTAACGCATTTTACATCAGATTTTGTCCCCACTCGCCCAAAAGAAAGCCAAGATAAGAGAATAATGACTGTAATTTTCAGTAAACTAGGCCCCTCTGGTTAGAGAAAGGAAAGAGAAAGTGTGTAAAAGTCCCCAAAACTAAGCAGAACTTTTTTAAACTCAGACGTTTTTAAAATTCGATTTTCACTCCGATTTTTGTATTATTGATTTTTTAAATCCCATTTTTCATTACAAAAACAGATAAACTCCCTGATTAATGTGTTTAAATATAACGCAAACTTTATCTAAGCAACGGCATTACATTGTCATGAGATGTTTAGATTTTCTCTGAGTGGTACAACATCTGGAAGATGAACACAGACTGAAGTTCAAACCTGGCAGCGAGTTAAAGGGAAGAGGATGTTAAAAAGCCCACTTTCCATCACCTCCATCTCAGCCTGTCATCGCTGAGAGCGGCAGTCAAGTGTATAATGTAAAACAAATCTTGTCACTGGAACATCTCCCTGTTTCTGTTGTCACATATTTGCCTGGCTTGAAAGAAAAGTTGATTCATCACAAATGCTCGCAGGCATAGATGTAGGTTACGTAGTTGCGACGTGAAAAATACAGTCAGCAAGCTGATGTCAGCACTTCGTTTTCATTACCTACATTTATCCAGTTTGACTAGTTCAGTTTTAGTAGTTTGAAACTATTTTTTAAATGAGCCACTTTAATAACCACGTGGTTGAGATGAAAAGAAAACAATATGGCAGAGGATGGGACAAAGGATCATATCCGTCCGCAAAATGTAATAAAGGTTATGACTGCTTCATTAACAAGAGCATCTGAATGTTAACGTTGGCACTAATGGCAAGTCTCATTATTTGCTGCCTGCTCTGTCCTTTCTGGTCACATTCATTCTTCCTCCTCCCTCATATCACTGCAGCCGCTAGAAATAGCACACAGAGTAAGCTCATGGAAATGCCACAGGCGACAGCTTATGACAAAGCTGCAACTACAAGAAGCTATTAGCGAGCTTGCCAAACAGTCATTAGCAAACAGCAAAGTTTTCGCTAAGTACGAGCAGACAGAAGCAATCTAGTGTGGCTGTAAAACTGTGTTTCCTTTTCCTTTAGCCTGTCAAAACTGTTCCTGGAAAGAAGAGAAAAACCAAAACCTGAAGTGATTGCTGTGGTGTCTGGTCAAATAAAAATTAACCTGAGGGAGAAATAATGTGTCCACAGGTTGTAGATGATAAGTACATATGGTTGTGTGGGCGTGTGGGCGTGTGGGCGTGTGTGCGCGCACGTTTGTGCAAAAAAAGACTTCTTGATGCTACATGTGCGAATAGCGGCTGGCGGTTTTGTCACCAAGCGTGTGAAGCTTCACATCGTGGTGACACATCTCTGTGACAGCTCCCAGCGCAAACACTGCAGCTGGACTTTGACAGTGATAACTAGTGACAAGGAGAGGGAGAGGAGAGAGGAAGGAAAGGGTAGGGCACTTGTAGATAGCAACTGCAGGCCCTGACTTCGTGGCTTCACAAAGAGCTCTGAGCGAGATGCTCTGACAATGCAATTGTGCAGAGAAGTGGAACTCTATGAATCTTAAATCGTCTCTCTTTATGGCGCAGAATTAGGTGTCGCTCTACACTGCGTTCCAAATTATTATGCAAATTGTGTTTAAGTATCATAAAGGTAAACTTTTTTGTTTGTCAATTAA
>JBAJHX010000051.1:16200852-16214699 GCA_037176925.1 Amniataba percoides | reverse complement strand
GTCCTATGTTAAAATGTAACTTGACCTGTTAAGATGTTTTTGATTGAAATTGCTTTTGATTTCAGTAAATATGACCTACTAATTCTTCTGATTTAACAAATGACAATTTTCAGTTCTTGACAACAATAAAATGTTTTGAAACTCTGTTGTGTGTAATAATTTGGAACAGTGCATTTTCAGTTGTTTTTTTTTTTTTTTTAAACTGTTATCATTGGGAGGTTTTTTCAATAACATTTGAATTGTACTCAAACGGCTGGTAATTTGGAAATTATGATGACTGTCATTTATATTGACACTTTAGGAAAATCGGAGAAAAATATCATTTGCATAATAATTTGGAACGCGGTGTACTTTTCAGCAAGGGCTGAAATTCAAAGCATTCAATATGGATACAGTTAACCTTTGCCCCAGTTTTATGTGCATGTGCTTGATTTTAGGTCGCGTTTATGTCCGTATGAGCACCTGTGACCCTTTTTCTCTGATGTTGCAAACAGTTGCGCCTCCTCCCCATAAAACACCCCCCATTTACTGTCCTAATAAAGAGCTCTGGGTTCTATTGACCTCGAAGGGCAAACTCCTTTAAAACACACACACACAGGCACAGTTTGGTGGCGGTGAGGACGAACCCGGTGGCAACCACAGACGCGGGCTCCAGAAAAGGTCTCTCTTTCCAGGTTATGAAGCAAGGATAGTCTCATTGTTCATCTTTACAGCTGTCAGTTAGCAGGCGAAGCCCAATGCATGCGTCAGCCTTTTCTTTAATAGGGAACACAGCCTCTCTGCACAGCCATTGATTTACCTCCTCCGCCTCCGCTATCTCTACTATCACCCAGAGGTTTGATCGGCACAAGTTAGATAAAATTTGCCCTGCTTGTGCGTGCGTGTTTGTAATGAAAAACGAGGGAGAGAATGGAAAATCTTCAAAAACACTCACACACACACACAGATACATAGAAACACCATGTTGTGTGTGGGTTTGTGTGTGCGCTCGCTCACTTTCACCTCAGTGCATTTGTGCTTCTGCATCCGTTCGGAGCGGAGCAGTAAATTGAGCAGCTGTATTGTATCCTGTGAACAAAAGAGGCCCATTTGTATAAATTTGGCTTGTAGAGGGTTTGGCTCTCCAATGCGCCCCTAGCGTAGCAGATTTGATTACACGGGTATCTGTTGCTCTGCCTCAGCGGATAAAACAGGCCTCCATCAATAGGAGAAGTCAACGTGCCCCCCAACACTTCAAACAAAACTTCATGTGTTAGCAACCAAGTGAGCGACGAGAGAGCCTTCGTCTGAGGAAAAGTTGTTTGTGTGTCCTGGATATTTCTGTTGCACAGGTTTATTTTATGTTGATGGCAAAGATCTTTAGGGCTGCTTTGATCTCTTGAGCATCCAAAGGTCGGACATGTTTTTTAGCCATGCTAGAGGGAGGGTCTGGCAATATTTGTCAGACATTTATTGGATTTTTTTTTTTTTTTTTTTGAAGTTTTATACAGACACTCATGCTACCTGGAGGATGAATCTTAATGACTTTGGTGCCCACACTTCTCTTCTAGTGCCACCAGCAGTTGGACATTTGTGGTTTTGGAAAAAAAATGTCTCAACAAACAGATATCCTGGTGTCCATTCTGATGGATTGTGTTTCACTTTGGTGATTTGCTTTTCATCCAGTAAATTTTAATTTTAGCACTTTGATTTATGACTAAGTTCCTGCAAAACTAATGAGATTCTCCCTGTACTTTGCGATTCCTGTTCATTTGCAAACGTTAGCTTGTTAACACGCTCAACTAATTAGGTGAATATGCTAAACCTAAAATCACTGCTGCTCTCACATACAGCCAAGGAAAGCAGCTTGTATACTTTCCACGCCATTGTTTTAACTCTTATATTTCTCTGTCCTTTATTTTTTCTTTACTTAGTCTATATTTATTTATTGTTTTGTATTTAACACCACCTCTCAGTCATTGGTATTGGTAACAAGCCTGCAAACATAAAGTGTCACGTTACACTGAATATTACAGTTCGATTACAATTATTGTAATAGCTTGAATTAATGAACAAATCTTGCCTTGTATAGAGAGGCTAATGTAACAGAGCAAGCGCTGTTTGCTAAAAAGAAATCTCCTCTTTTAGAGAAAGAAAATGAGGTACAAATACATCTTAAAGAAATAACAAAAATTCAGATTTACAAATGCATCATGCTGTGCTCAGTAAAGTCTTGAACAGTCTGAACAGACTTTAATGTAGTTAGTTATCAGTACATATAAGAGTATATAAAAGTGTATAAAAGTGTGAGCAGTAGTTGAGTCGTTTATTTCTCCAATGGGCCGTCAAAACCCTCCGAAAGTTTCTCTCACGCGTCTCCCTGTCTGCTTTCTCAGTAAATAAAAAGCGTTAGATTGGGTGGACTGTTCGCTGTATTTATGGAAAACATATGATTATTCACTTTCCCCATCTCCCATTTTGCCTCCCATTTTCCCATTTGAAATAATGAATATGGTTTTGATTTGATAATTTTTCTCTTTGACCACTCATCCCTAGATATCCCTTGTTCCAGTCCCAGTTTTCTCTCTGTGGTTGAAATGTAATGCCTGTCAGGAGAGTACACTCAGTGGCCAAATACTGGGCCCCTCCACACATACACCCACACACACACACACACACTCCAGCAAACCAGCTAAATCTACACAACCAGGATTTCGCACACACACACACTGGCTACACACCACACCTGCAACCTCTTTAATCTAAACTTCCCATCGCTCTCCCAAACCATGAAGTTTCTCAACCCCCCCCCCAACCCAAAACCTCTTGTTCTTTAAGCTTCAGCCTCCATCTACCACTTCACTTTCTCTTTTTCCACGCATTCATACTCAGAGCTAAAATGCAGACACGGTGCTTGATATAGAGGAAAAGATTTGTAATGGTAATCTATACAACTGATGTCATTTATTGGTGCATGTGTTCAGGCCAGAAGAAGTATAGACACTTCAGTGTGCATGTGTGTGTGTGTGTGTGTGTGTGTGTGTAATTACCTTGGCTCGATGGGACTGAGCTCCATTATCTCCACCTGTTGATCATCACCCTTATTACACTGTAACAACAAGAAATCCACCCGTTTATTCTGGCCCTGCATACTGCTCACATGAGTTCACATCTACCACACACGCTGAGCTGATCCATCAGCATCTGTGTGTGTGTATGTAACAGAGAGATGGAAACAAAGTGGCAACAACAAAACTTTTTCCTAAAAGCAAATGATTTGAGTCATCAGTCGAGGAGACCACGAGTCGATTCACATTGTGTCAGTCAAATCACTGTATTTTCTTCTGCGCTGCGTCATAGTACACAAACCAGTGCAGGATGGGAGGATGTAAATTCTTGTCTCAAAATGACCAAACCACAAAACTAAGTGTGATGGAAACAGAGAAGGCCAATGGCAGGGCAGCACGATCTTGTCGGTTGCTGCTGAATGTTAGCGAGGTCGGTCCAACTCTTTTTGAACTAGAAAGCTGGCATTAACTCCTCTGTTGACAGCTGACTGCACTGTCAGCAGAAGAGACCCTCTGTGGTGACTGCGGAGCCACAAGGGAATTAAAACGGAGGTCTTTCTGGTAAAACATGAGGTTAACGTGGTTGAGTATGGGCGGTTGCTCTGCAGGTACACTGAGAAGAGACACTAGCTTTTCTGATAAAGTTGTAAGGAAAGCGCAATGTATATATATATATGCACCAGGAATTACTGAATCACAAGCACATGACAAATTAACATGCTCAGTGGACCAGTTTGATGTGTTTTGGAGTCAGCCCTCATGGTGACGAACACTTGTTCATGTTAACTGTGACTATTGTTCTTAGAAGGTGCCAGAAACTGTCAAATTTGAAACAAAAATAACTCTAGTAAAGGAATCTGAAATATCACACAAACACAAACAATAGATCTTATATACATCCTCAGTTTCGAGGAGTTATGTGTGTATGAGTGTGCGTGTGTGTGCTGGATTTGCTGTCCAAGGCTAGGAAAGAGATTTTGAGATGGTTTTAAATTCCCGGTTTAATATGACACCTTATTTATGGCCACTTAACTTGGCAGACATGATTTGAATGCAATAGGGCAAATTTGTTTGTGTGTGTGTGCAAGCACGCTGGTGCATGGACTGTATCAGCACATGTGTTGTGTACGTGCGATTTGTCCTGATTGCTTTTGGTAGCATTATTAACCTTGCCGGTCAGGAGCAGTAAATGAAATGTCAAACATCATATCAGTTAGGAGGAAGATATTTTCTCTTTCTGTCTCCCGTGTGCACGCACACACACACACACACACACACACATTCAGTCTGTACTTCAGTCTGGCAGCAGAAATTAACATTCTTCATGTAGATGACATATAACCAGCACTCTGAATAGCAATGAAATGACAATTCCTACATAATCCCACTCTCCAGTTTGGTAGATTGATATGTAAATGAAGGTAAATGAATCTCATCCCAGAAACCTGACCTCACCAGGCTGGTACTCGCCGGCCCGTCAATCAGCAGCCTCATCAGCAGCAGCATGGGAGCAATAGCAGCAAAGCATACCTTAATGGTTCTATCAGTCCCATCATCCCCGCACATGTATCCCTGTGGATTAGGCCTGAGACCTGCATCTATCATTATTGTGCTCTGATACTGCCATTAGAGTATTCTTTCCCCTTTGCGGCTTCCTCTTCTATCCTCTCGCCTGAGGGAAAGAATGTAAAATCGCTTTCCATTCAAAAGAGAAAAGAAAACAGGGTTTTTCTCACAGGGTGTCGAGCTGGAAGACAGTGCCTTCACTAACCAGGGCTGAGTGCCGCGTCCTGACCGCGGGCCACGGCTATCATGAAAAGCAATCTCGTGCAGATTGTGGAAGATCGAGGGGGGGATTAGACTTCCTACTGCCACAGATTTTGAGGAAATCTTTGATTAGGGATTGTTCTTCTCACACATGATTGCTCTTATCGTACATTTGACAGGAGATCTTTTAAAACTATCGCTGCCGTCAGGCAAAAACTGCTATCGGCATTACTGACAGGTAATCACAGGTGTGGGACCAGATTGAGACCATTTTCAGACTGACATTAACAATGTGTCAATAAGAGCAGCCTCTTCGTTTACTTCACTCAGAGCACTGCAGCAGAATCACAAGTTCTGCTGCTGTTTCAGGTTTACATATTTATAAATGTTCAGTCCTGTGCTCATTAAAGTAGAAGTAGGCTACTTATTTAAAAATGAGTTTCAGTCATATTTGCTCAAATTGTGTCAGTGTCCTGACAGCGGTTCAGTAGACAGATAATCTGAGGAAAAAATCAGGCTCCTCCAACTCCACCTGCTGCCTCTAAGGCCATTTGACAAGAATCCACCATGCCACAGTCAATAATGACCAATCAGAATGGAGTATCTGACAGAGCTTCAACCATGACTTATTAAACATATAAAATATCAAATCTAAGAAGTTTACACACTTGCTGGCAGCCACGTCTCTGTTTTCTTATATAAGATCATTGTCAGTATGGCAGGAAATCACAGGTGTAGGATGGGACCATGTTCAGCATCCAGCAACTCACAGTGTTTCCAAAATAAATCTGTGCCACAAATTCCTAGTAGACTTTCCTAAAGTCAGAGTCATAGTTGAGTATGACTGATATGACTGATAATTGTCACCCTGACAACTTTCCAGACCTCTAACATTACTCCTCACAGCGTTATGAACCTCTGTTTGGTGTTTTGGTGTCCAATTAGCCTCAAAGTGGATTTATGGGTTTCTTACTTAAATCTGGCTTTCTAAGTTTATTGAATCCTTATCACTGGCACTTGTAGTCACACTAATGGTTTATTTGGACAAGTCATCAGGCCTTAATAAATACCTTTTTTGTAATATTTGTTGAATGATTTGGGGGATTTTATCCCATTTCAAGCATAAGACAGTCTACAGGGAAAAAGAGAGAGGAAAAAAAAAAGACGTCTGCCTGCGGAGAAGCAGCCTGAAACTCTTAAGAACATGCACCTTGGTCTGTTGACCCACAAGCTGGCCCAGCATCTATGATCCCTGAGATACTTTTGGTGAACCGGTGGCTTGGAATCAGGCCATGGAGAGCATGAAATAGGCTTTTATCATAATCATGGCCTCCGGTCTTTTGTGGTAGCCACTTCAGAAAAATCCCCACCCTGCATCCTGTGCGGTGCTGCCGCTGGATCCTCCGCACAAGTTCTTTTTAGGGTCGGGTAACAGCACAGACGAAGAGCAGCAATCATGTAACAATCGCATAGAGCGGCGAAGGCTCGCATTCGTATGCAGAATCACAACCAGGCTCGGGCCCGGCCCCTGTCAGCGCACCTCAGAGTCGAGTGTGGCCTCGCAGAGTTCACACTGACATGTGAAGCAGACTGAAACAGACTGTAAGAGGAACTGTAAGAACAGGTTCTGTTTCATCTGGATTCATCTCAGCTGGTAGATTACTGGCAGGTGTTTACACAAGGCTTCAACACAGAAACTCGACACGCCTCCCCCTCCCCTCCTTAAGCGTGTGTGTGTGCTTGGAGTATATGTAGTATGAGTGTGTTCCTGTATTTCTGAATGTGAAATCAGATTAAACTCGAGGAGAAGGGTGGGGGGTGAGCTGCAAGTGCCCTGCTACGCTCGCTTTACTCCGAGGTATGTGAGAGTGAATGTGTGAGCGTGTGTGTGTGTGTGTCTGAGAGAGAGAGTGAATGTGTGTGTGTGTGTGTGTGTGTGTGTGTGTGTGTGTCTCTGTTGGGGGTGGAGTGGGGGCTGGGATTCTGGTTCTTGGCTCTCAGGTATTTAACCTGGAGGCATTTGTGCACAAGTTTCGGTATGTATATGTGTGCATTTGCATGGATGTGTGGTGTGCTTGTGTGTGTGTGTGTCTGTGTGTGTGTGTTGTGTCTATAAAGTAAAAGCCCACCTGTTGATGGCCCTGATAAGAAGCCTTCAGGGCTCTGTCTCCTATTACATCTATAACATTCACAGGTTGAACAGAAAATTACCAGAACACAACCACAACATGATAGGAGCACTGAACAACTGTAATTACATGTTCATATCAAGTTGTTGGATGATTTATGCGTGCAAGTTCCTTCTACTCTTTGAGGGACTTTGAGGGTTGTTGGCTAAGAGAGAATGAGTAAATCATTTTATGAGACCAAGGAGTCTGAAATGAACTCTTTCCATGTTCCCGTGTGGATTCAACACAGTGAACACCGCCTTTAAGTGCCAGTTTGAGAAACAGCAGTGGTGACAGCAAAGACAACAATATCAAAGTCAAGATTTTGGTCATTTGCCCACCTCTCCACAGAAAGGATCGGCTCAGCTCAGCTGAGGCAGCCCCTTTAAAAAAATGCATGGAAAAGTTGAGCAACAATTTGTGGCCTAATTAAATGGAAAAACATGCTCATGTTTGCATGACTTCTGGCCATTTTCACAGTTTTTTTTTATCAACCGTTAACAAAATGGAAACACAAAATTCAGCTGTAAACACAAATTAATAGGAAAAAGGGGTAAAAAGGACAATACATCATGAGGTGACATCATATTAGAAGCATTTATTGTATCTTTGGTTGTGTGGGATCCAGGGTTTAAACTTCTCTCTTTTTTTCCAGTCTTTACACTTCTTTGTCACTTTTCATGTGAACAACCGAGTGCAACCCTATAAATGTCAGGAGCAACTGTCTGAAAATGTTGGCCTTATAAACAATATCTGATCGGTTGCTCTTCAAACCAGAGGTGGAAGACCTCTGAATTTTTTTTGAGTAAAAGTAGCACTACCACAATATGAAAATACTCTGTTACAAGTGTCCTGCATTCAAAATCTTACTTCTAAGGTATAAGCAGATTAGCATTAAAATACACTTCCTAGCAAAAGGTATTAATTATGCAGAATAAGATATTTCACAATAATATGTAAGATAATACTCAAAATCATACTTAATTCATTGATTTATATTTTGTTTGAGTTATCTAAATCTGCAAAGCAACTAATAACTGTTATCAAATAAATGCAAAAAATGCAATAATGCAAAATGCATCTAAAATATAGTGGAGTAGTAAAGTGCAAGCTCTTAAAAACTGCAGTACTTGAGTACTGCTTCAAGTTGACACGCATACATGTTTATAGAATTATTTTCAGATGAGTAAAACTACACTGAAGCGTGCGGGTAATGTCACTTTTTCACATGATCGATGATGCATCACTTTACATACAAAGACATACGACTGAACCCACCTGAGCATTTCTCTTTGTCAGGAAGGCAGTTTATGAAATTAAATCTCATACCCTCTATCATTTTCTCACCTATTTTCTTCTTTCAAATATACGAGAGGAAGCACTATATAACCTCTGCACTAATCTGTGTGAGTGTGTGTGTGTGTGTGTCACCCCATCCCCCCTCAGGTGAATGTGTCTTAACTGGCTCTTTTGTCATAACTTTAACAGGACACATCAGTCAATAGAGAGGAAATTACCACTTGGAGAATGAGAGGAATCTGTGTTCTCCTTCAAAAAGAGGAAGAGAGAGAGAGAGAGAGAGAGAGAGAGAGAGAGAGAGAGAGAGAGAGGGCGAGGCAGACAGACAGACAAAGATAGACATGACCTCTCGTTCATATTTTCAGCTCTGTCATTTTGATCAGTTGACAATTTTATTTTCAGATGTTGAATCTGTGTCTGAGAGAAGGCTGAAATTGTGACATTCTGAAAACATTTCCCAGACATCAAGTGTGTATTTCAGGATAATGTTACAGGAAATTTCCCCTCACACAGAAAGTGAGGTTATGACACACGAGAGATCGGTGCCAGTCCAATACTGTAATTTGAACACACCCCTTCTCTGGCCATGCACAAATAAAGGCTGTTACATTTTTCCCTAAAGGCAAAAATGACAGATGAATTATGTGTGATAAATTTAGTGGAAGTTTGGTCATCATTAATGCATTTTTTTATTTATCTTAATGAAAGAGAACAGGAAAATAGATTATCTGACTGACAAAGTGCATGCAACTCACCCCTAAATAATATTAATAGTTATGACAATAATAATAGTTTTCATTGATCTGATTTTTTTGTTGTAACTCCATATGAAACTAAATGTGGCTTCGGGCAGGGACATGAAGTTCTTCGTCTGGTCCAGATCAGATGATCGTCGGATGATATTACTGTAAGTAATACCAAATATTTTATAATTTAATAAAATAATTTGAAATGGAAACGAAAAACACCAGGCATTAGGTCTGGCCATGCAGAAACCCCACAATTACGTTTGTATGCTGATTTGCAACAGCTAAAATGTTTTGAGGGAAAAGTATTGCTTTTTTCCCACCATATCCACTTGTGCAACACACCATATCCGCTTAAAGTAACTAAAGCATGATTAAGGTTTTTTATGAGTGTGTTTAGGCAGCAAAGCACTTGGTTAAGGTTAAGGAAAGATTAAATACTACAACAATCAGCAGTGACATGTTTCCTTTCTAAACATTTAACAGAAATTCTTTCAGTGCCTGAAGCTAAACCACACGCAGTATTCAGTTGATGTTAACCTCAAAATGATGAAAATGTCCAGGATCCCAAAAAAACACTGGAAAAGTCATGAGGTTTGAATAATGAGATTGTCAAGGAGCTTTCAATGCAGGACTTTAACTTGTATTTTTACAGTGTGGTATCAGTACTTTTACCCAAATAAAAGATCTGAATACTTCTTCCATCACTGGGTGGACAGCTGATGTTGTCTGTTTCCTCTGTGTGTGTGTGTGTGCGCGCGCCAGTGTGTGTGTGAGTGTGTTCGCTACTATCCCTACTCTTCCTGGTCTCAGATCTTTGTGTGGTGAGAACTTCAGCTGGACTTGCGTGTCTGACTTTTCAGCACGGGTTTCAGACAGATAATAAATGTGTCAGTGGGACGAGGTAGAAACATACTAACTTTCATTACGTCTGCAGTCACACACTCACACTCACACTCACACTCTCAAACGCACACACACAAAACCGCTGCCAGTGCTATAAATTCTGGTGTCTGAGTCAGCGTGAGAGAAAGAGGGTTTATAACTGGTGTCTAGTCCACCCTTTCTCTACAGACATCATAAACACAACTGCAACCGGCACTGCTTTGTGGGAGACTCTTCTATCTTTATGAGGACCAATTTGAGTTTTACACCTTAAGGGCATGTTTGTAAAATGATGACATTTTCTTTGGCGGTCACCTCCTCATGCAGTTTGTCTTGTGCTGGTTTTCAGGTAAAAGCTGTGCTAATGAATATGTCTGATTAACAAAAGATCAACTGACTGTGTGGAAGGTGTTGTTTATAGTGGTGAACCCATAGAGAACAGAAACAGTGACTCATAAGTACGATAATGTTGCTCTCTCTGTGTACGGTGGATGTGTGAATAGCCAACTGTTTGCCAACATGTTCATCCCATCAGCCTTTCAAGGCAAAAATACATGTCATACCTCTAACACAAACAGCTTGTTGTGACCAAAAAAATCAAATGATGGTGCTTTAAGGTTTAAGTGGGGTGTGAGAGTTGGAGTTAGGCATACAGTTGTGATGGTTAAGATCAAGGTTAGAGCTAGGAAATTCATTATGTAAATGGCCATTCTCAAAAGTACAGAAATAAAGTGCTCTGTGTGCGTGTACGTGTGTGTGTGTGTGTATGTAGGTGTGTGTGTGTGTGTGTGTGTAAAGGGTCAGGAATTGTCCTCCCTCTGGGCTGATCTACCCACTTAGATCAAAGTGAACTTCCAGGACAAACTCTGGAGTGTCCACTGTTCCGGACGCCGCCTGGAAAATCCCACTCACTGGAACACAGTCACCATGGGAACCATCGGCCATTGTGTGTGTGTGTCTGTGTGTGCATGTAAGTTGGGAGTCCTGAGGCTCATTGAGACCTTTTATGTGTGTCACACTTAGAAAGCTCTTCTGTTACAGTTATACACTTTGAACAAGCTTGCACACACACACACACACACTCTGTCACTCTCTCTCTCTCACACACACACACACACACGCAAACATCCTGCTTGTTGGGCAGTGGTTAACCAGGCAAACCCTGTGGATGAGATGACAGGCCTGGCATGCTGCTGTGGTGACTCTTGAACCTGGCCGGAGGTCATCGTTCACAAGAAGGTCAACATTCAAAAGGTCACTCGGCACCGCACTGTGGGCGGTGACGCTACAGGCCCCTGAGCTGCGAGGGAGAGAGTGAGACGGAGAGCTCTGGAGGACGAACGAGGCAAAGACCTCCTTCAACTCGGCCCATTTAGAGACAAGACTTGTAAGAAAGAGACCAAAGGAGAGAAAAAAGAAAGACAGCAGGCCCCCTTTCACAAGTGAAATGTGGGATATCACTGGGTTCAGTTACCTCTGTACAGCAAAGGTTTGGAGGATTTTATGTTATCTTCCTACCCAGGTAGTGGCAGCAGTGCATGACAGCAATACACAGAGTGAAACAGGCCTGTGGCTTAATGACTGACATGTTTTGTTAATTAATTAATTAATTAAATACCATCAGAACACATTTCATTTACATATAACGTGATTTTTCCTTTTTATATAATGAAAAATATATTTTTATTACTAAAAAAAATTAGGGTTTAATAACTACTTCAAATTTTTGGGTTAAAAAGATAAACAAAAATAGTATTATAGCAGCGTTTTAGGTTAACTGATATTTATGGCTTTTTGTTCAAGAACACAGCCACACAACTAACAAGGCTAAAAGCTCTTTTCAGTTTACTGCATAACTTAACACTCTGTCGATGTTTTTGTGATACATGATGCTAATTAGTGTAAGCATATCCATTCCAGATAAAACATTAAGTTGTAAAATACGCTACACACGTTACTGCCTGAGAAACAATAACGATATTCCAGACGTGTCCTTTCAGACACACCATTATTGCAGCAGTAGTTTTCGGTTCAACAGAGGAAAAAAAAGGGAGCTCTACACTTTCTACATCTGTATGGCATTTAGTATGCTGCATTGTGCATTTCCTCCCCAAAGGTGAAATTGCAGACTTGCTTCAGCAGCTACTTCCATGCCAGATGATGGTGTTTGATAGTTGTGTGAGAGTGAAACTAATGAATTAGTGAACAGAGGGTGTGTAGAGTGCATGCAGATCTACAGGGAGCTTTGTCAGCCAAGGGGAACGGACGAGACGGAAAGCCCACCTTGAATTTCAACACACACTCACCCTTGCAAATCAATAACCCAACTGCCAGCATGCACTTAAATACGCAAAGGCATACACATATAGACACCCACGTATGCGCGCCCACACGGCCGCATACACACATAAACAGTGGGAGACTTCAGCAGGGAATCTTCGGTGTAAACGTACAAGGTTACGGTTGTGATTTTGCACCATATATCATCGCAAAACGTCAACACTCTGAAAAAAAGTTTGAGTGACTTTTTTTTTCACCTTCTACTTTCTCAGAATCTCTCCTTCTTTCTATTTTAAGTCCAAAGTATGCAGATAATATTCAGATGAGTTCCAGATGCACATTAGTAGAACCATGTGTTCGAATCAGCCCTCCGAGCTCTATCGATTCCACCATCAGAACGCATTGAGGTTCTCCAGTTATCGCTTCCCCGTTAGGACAAAGAAGGCCTCCATCTCTCAGCCTCTGGAGGGCATTTGATCACCCTGTTGTGAGGAAGATGAGGGATGAGATGAAATGGGAAGATGAGTGATAGGAGAGAATGGAAATAATCTACTGGGTCTGCGATAGCTTTACATCTTCTTCTCCTTTGTTTGTTTGCTTTTTTTTTTTTGCTTCTATTGTGCAAAAAAACTTTTGAGAAAGATGACAGACACTAAAGAAACAAAAACATCAAACTGGCAAACAAAGGCTCTCTTTACCAAAAGCACATCCGGCAACCCAAAATGTCTTTATCCCACATTAGCTGATTTCTTTACACGAGGCAGCAGAGAAAAGTTGTACTGGCCTACATAACACTGAGTCAGCACTCTTTATATTTATACAGCAAACTTGTTTAGTAGCCTACTTACACCTATACGATAACAGAAAAACCAGGACTCATTTGAAGTCGTGTCTCTGGCTACCTGTCAAAAGTGAAGCCAATATTCATTCACTTTTAGCCCCGCTTCCGCTAACTCCTGAGGGAAATACCTGGCTCTTTATCTGCAAAATGCTCCTCTGTGTTCATCAGTTAGTCAATAACTGTGTCTGTTTGCCGTTTGATGATGGGCAGAAAGCACACAGTTAGTGCTTAAAAGCTTATTTTCATGATGGAGAAAACACGCAAAAAAGCAAGGACCAGATAAATGTATGTATGTGCTCTATTGAGGCCAGACTATTACAAGCACAGTCAGCAGTTGTGTCTACAATGTGAATTCCTGGATATTAAATGTTTATGTGCAAGTTTCTGCAGTGGTCTCCATAATGTTTGTTCTTAAAGACAAAGTGTATAACATGACGTGGTTAAGCTCCGTTTGAGTGAAAAATGTTATAGATGAAGTTTCAAGAGCAAAACTTTACGCCTATATACTAACATCCTTTGACTCGCCGAATAAAAAAACAGGTTGGGAGCCGACTGTGCGATTTCAGTTCACGTTATGCATCCCAAGGTGAGGCAGAGGTTTGACCCACAGACAAATACTAAAAGTCTTCAGTGCTGCACACACAAGCCGTAAACCCGCTAGTGGTAACTTCATAGTGCTGCGATGATAATTCTACATGATAGTCCAGCTAATAAGCAGAAACACAATAAACTGAGCAAAAAAAAAAATAGCCAGAAGAGCATGAGGCTCTTGATCTCAGGGTCATGGGTACCAAATTTCCCCCTGGGATCAATA
>JBAJHX010000051.1:16188641-16200752 GCA_037176925.1 Amniataba percoides | reverse complement strand
AAAAAAAAAATAGCCAGAAGAGCATGAGGCTCTTGATCTCAGGGTCATGGGTACCAAATTTCCCCCTGGGATCAATAAAGTATCATGATTCTGATTCTGATTGGAGCTGCTTTGAGGGAAAAAGTAGAGCAAATTCACAGTTCAATAATGAAGGTGGAAATAATAAATGGATACAATTCTGTCCTCGTCTTATGTATTCAGTGGGTGACATTCAGGGGATCAACTGCAGCTTAGGCCTAAAATGACCACAGAATAAAACATCACCTCCCTGGGGGAATTGGCCAATCAAAGCCCTCGATGCCTCTGACTCAGTGTCAGCCAGTCAGTCTGTCAGTCTGTCCATCTGACTGACAGGCCCCAGACACTCCTGTCTCTCTCTCTCTCCCTTTCTCCGTCTCTCTGTCCATTGTCAGTCTGATGCTGTATTCACAGCATGACCGCAAGAACAGACAGAGAAGGAGACGGGAAAGTCACTGTGATCGGTAAAGCCTGTGCAGACACACACAAATTCATTTTTGCCTTCACATTTCTAGCCTCTACTTTACACAACTGACATTTGTGGGTTACACAGTAGACTGTGGTGTGAATTAAAGGCTTTGACTAAGGTACCCACATATTCATACTGAATGTGTTCAACACTGCATTCAGTGAGAATTTATTATCTACAAACTGTCACTCTGCATACTCACTCTGATGTCAGTGGAAACACTACACAACCTCCTCTCTGCCCACATTAATATTACTTACTGTGGCCAATTGGACTCACACTGCAATCACTTGGCTTCAAGACACTTGGATTATATTGCGCAAGTTGTTTAGAAAGACGTAACGATTATTTCATGCCTTGTTTGGTAATCTAAGCAACGAGAGCTGTGTTTGAGACGGACTGGTGCTCGTTGGATTCTGGTTATACTTTTCATTAAACTTTAATAGTCTTAATTATTGCTTGTCAACTGCTGTTTCCAAGGTCAAGAATGAACTTTCAACATCATCTTATGAGCTAATATGAAATATAGGGTGAGTCCTCGAAGTGTTTAGAAATTTGAACTTTAACAACTCCATGACAACAAGGCCAAATCCATCTGCTGAGAAAGACTGTGTGATATGACCAAAAGTTAAACCCCATGGTGATGCCGTGTTTGCGACATATCGTTCAGACTATAATTACAAGCACCAAAGATGGAAAAAATATTCAACCCGTTATTCCGAGTCAAAGATATCTGGAACTTCTGACAGCTATGATGTATTCCACCTCTTTAATAGAAACTTCTACCAACCAGTTGTAAGACAGTCAAAAATAAAATTGAATGCCAATCATTTAAGAGGAGCTATATGTTGTTTGTATGCTTCTGGTTTCACTTGCTGACAAACCACAAGAGTGGTAGATTTATAGTATTTAAATGGCGGCAAGGCAGAGAGTAGAGGTAATCATCTAAACACTCCCAAGTTGAGATACAGGAGGTTTTCCTGTTCTTCTTGTTCTGCTGACACTGCACGACAGCACTTTCGTTTTCAGGTGCTGTTTCCAATGTCAGGAACTAACTTTCAATCTCAACTGCTCAACTACCACACCAAACGTACCTATAGATATTTCAAGAGCATGCCAGTTGTTCAGGAGGTTTATTCCCAATGTCTCATTTTTGGAGTAAAAAGCTAATCTGTGGCCTGCAACATGGCGCATGGACACTTTTTGTTGGTTGTCTGTCTCTTTTCAGGATCCCGGCCGGTCCAGGAGTTACGAGGTGATGACAGGATGGACTGACGAATAGTAAATCCTGTCAGCACACACATGTGCGCACACACACATTCATAGATATGTACTCACACACGCAGCAGAGTCAAAAGGGTACGCTGCCTCCTACTGTGTTGCCAAGCCCTACAGGATGTCTCACCAACTGTGGTATGAACACATGCGGCAGTTGTCACACACACACACGCTGTACATGCATTCGTTCATGCAACACACACAGATATCCAGCATACTTGGACAAAGAGCAAGAATAATCTCCATAGAGGTTCCCTCCCTTTTCCCTCACTTCCTCCGGTCAAACCTATAAAAATGCACACTCTTAAATTCACACGCACACACTCACACCAAGACGTCCCATCCCAGTTTCCTGCAGTCCTTCCTGGACCTCGTCGTGGCGAGCTGAGTATCGTGAATGTGTAAGATGACATGGCCAACATTAGTCACTCCCACACACACACTCCATCAGTCACCACACACACTGACAGACATTTCCAGCGTTTTACCGCTCTCGGGTGTACTGCGGGTACACAGTCACACACACGCACACATTTCCAGCATTGTGCAGCAAAACGTGCACAAACAAGGCACACAAAATAAAAGGCTCGGCCTCGTGTGATTGCAGATTTTTCGTACATGGCCATATAAAGCAGCGTACCACGGTTGTATTAGATTCAGCTCTTGATTAAATTATGTCTGTGTGGGTGGGGAAGGAGGGAAGCACTGCTGTGTGGTCTATTAGTGTCAGCCGCAAACGCACCACACACTTAGAACCAATCACTTGCAACAAGTCTATGCAGCACACACTCGCAATCAATTAGCCGAAACATCTGTGCGTGGATGAGCTTACGTTCATGCGTGTACGAGTGTGTGTGTGTAAATCATAACTGATCTAAAGCGAGAAACTCTGCTTTCCTATTTTCCCTCCCTGTGGTGTCTCATTGTTGGCCCAGACTGAGGTGGAGTTTCTTTTTGCCAGGTCTGGTGTTCCCACACACACACACACACACTCACACACAAGCGCTGATTTCAGAGTGTGTTAGCTTCATTAGAGCAGGAGAGAGAATGGGCACAGCGCTATTGGCATGTGGGTTAGATTAGCCAGGCCTGCCGAGCCTTATAAACCTTATTCTATTACTAAGACAGAGCGACAGAGAGAGGGGGGTGTGGGGTAAGGGTCTTTTCTGATATATTTAGCAGAAAGGAGTATAATTGAGAGACAGGAGCATGGGTAAATTTCCACCAAAGACACCAGAGGCAGACGGGCATCAGCGAAAGTGCAGCAGGGAGGCAAGTCAGTGGAAAAACTCACCTCTTTGTTTTAGAAGTACGACACCTCAGAGACAGAGCATTAACGCACATACTGTACAGACACACACATGCTCGCTTTATATAAGGCAGCGTCAGCTCACTGCACACACACACACACAAACACACACACACACTAGCATACAAATACACATCCAAAGTGAGATATTGCAGGTATTCCGCGTGCAGTATATTTACAGCATGCCGCATGTGTGAGCTCAGAGGAGATATCAGAAGGTTAGATGATGTATGAAGACAGCTGTTAAACTGCCTTTTCGCACCACCCTCATCTTCTTTTACTCTGCCCCACACCCCCCCTCACCCCCCCTCGCCCCCCCTCCTGCGGTCCGGCTGTATATCATTGGTGACGCCCATTCGCTTGACATTAACGTGCATTGTGATTGACATTCATTTTCAAAACAAAAAAAAGCTGTGCGAGCGTGTGGATTCACCTTTTTCTGTGCATTTGTGCAAGGTCAAAGGTGAGTGCCGCTTCAGTGAACAGGGTGCCTGCCTTTGCATTGGGCTGTGGGCACGGTGACAGTACCATCTGGGTACTGGGTGAAACCGGAGGCAAGGCACACACACGAAAACACAAACAAGCACACCCACATGGTAGGTGTTTTACGACTTGTGTCTCCAGAAGGTGATGAATGCTGTTCTGCGGTACAGCAATACAGCTGGTTTCAGTTGAGTATGCTGTTGCTAGTGGCAACCCCTGTGCTACAGCAGTTTAACGGACATTGTTACATCTGCCATTTTCTCAAATCTGTGAGCAAGCAAATTACAGTGGACATCTTTTATTCACTCTGTAAATGCTCTGGTTTGAGCATTACCTCTAAGTACACTTATTATAGTTACATTTTTCTTATTTTGATTTGTTAGTTTAGTTTTTGTTGTTCTTGTAGTTAATTTTTATCAGATTACTAACAGCTAACGTGTTTCTAATACAACATATCATATGTATGTTTGCTAAATGAAATACTTTGTCATACTTCCTACAGGGACTAAATGTGGATTCCTTACTGGCAATACTTTGTGTCTTCCCATTATGAGGAAGAATTTTATTCATTATACTGCCATTTTTAATCCAGTTTTCCACTCACATGTGATTTATTTATTTTTTGAATATTTGATTTAGAGTGAAATATCTGAATGATGTTTGGATTGCTTTGAAATTACAGATGTCTTTTCCTCTGCTTTCACAAGCAGGTCAGTGTTTTTTACTTCACCTCCATATAAATATGTCAGCATCCATGAATTTGCACAAGATTTTCTACAAAGATTAATGGATCTCTGCTGATGTATTCCAATAACTTTATCCTCTGACTTTTCGTCTAGTGCCACAGTGAGCCAAGGATTTGTGATGAAAATGCCTTGAGAACTATTGAAATTTGGTACAGACAACGGATTTCTTATTTGTTCAGTATTTTTGATTTATGTCCAAACTCCTGCTAAACTATTGGCACTACCGACTGCCTCAGCTTTATGAGCATGTTAGCTTGTCCATGTTATCACTGTGCCATACATGAACCACCCCTGCTTTGCCTGGGTAAAGCCTCATAGGGCTGCTCACATGGCATGGCACTTCTTTATGGTATCTCACCCAGTTTTCATATGTATGCACTATCACTGATTTGCTCAAAGTTAGCTCCCAGTAAAGACCTTAAAGGCTTTTCTTCAACTTTAATTGGAAGCGTGTTAAGCTTGCATCGCAGCTGTGCAGCTACACATATAATGAATAGGCACACTTTTGTTTTTACAATAGGAGGTTGAAGGTTCATGTTTTTCTCACTTTTAATGATAAAAAATGACAATTAATAAAGGTGGTGATTTGTCTTGATAAGTTTGCAATCCTGCTTTTATTTTTTGCTAAAGCTATTTACATGCTGATATGACACAATCTGACTGACAAAGAGAAGGAGACAACCCACTAATGTCTGGTTGCCTCTTATCAGCAAGTCACTGCTCTTAGTAGAAACATGAGTCCCACAGAAGATTCATAACTGCATTACGTCCAGCAGACACACACACACACATGCAGGAAGACAGCTGTCTGGATTTATGGTCTATGAGCACTGCCAGCTTCAAATATCAAACTACTATTTCATTTCTCTATCAACAGATAAATATCACACTTGTCTGAAAATACTGGAATCATGAGGGAGGTGGTGTTTTTCTCCTTCCATCTTTCTCCACATTGAAACATGGCCTTAGTTTTTCTTAGCGATAAGCATGGGGCCCTTTCCGACATCTCAAAACTCAGCCTCTTTGATTCTGCCAATGACGGTGGAGAATTTGCTATTTGGCCTGAGCCACAGTGATTTCATGGCCTGGTTGTAAAAAACATCACCAGCTGATGCTCCCTGCTCTCACAGTGCAACTGAAAGCGAGCCTTTCTTTTCTAATTTTCTAAAATTTGGGTGGGAGTGGGTATGTGCATGTTTGTGTTAGGGAAAGGGAGACCAACAAAGTAAAGTAAGGAAGCTCTCACACATTTTGTCCAATATGGCAAGTAAGAAAGCTTTACAAAATACTTCGTAATTGTTCATAGTAACATACACAGCGACAGGTAAGATACAAGAAAGTGATGGGTCTTGGTCTTTAACTGCTTCTTAAAGGTCTTCAAAGTGTTGTGAGGTCTAATGGGACTGCAAAAATCATCTTGGATTGAAAGCAGCATGGTTATATGGAAATCATGAAAGGATGTTGGAAATCAGCAACCTCCAATTATAGACAGTGGCCACTTGGGGGCAGCAGAAACAGGCTGCAAGCACAACATTGATATCATCGCGCTCTAAGTTGGTATGGCCACATAATGAATGTAAGTCCAGTATCCTCTCTCGTTTAGCTCTGTTTTTTTGCATATTCAACAACTCTTGCTTAATGCTACACTATATTCACCAACCATGTGTCTGTCTGCTGTTTGGTGCAGAGCAGGTAGTATACCTTCACTCAAAACAACACCATGAGAGCAACAAGGGTGAACCAAAATGGTAAAGCTGAGGCCCAGACAGGTAAACAATCAACTGAAACTCTCTCTGAAGCTCTGTGAAGCCAAGAGGAGCTGCAGGTTAAGGTGAGGATGTGCAAATCAAACAAAAGTCAAGCCACGGTCAAAAGTAACACATACATCTCTGGGAGCCAGTGCTTTCCTTCACCTTTAAGACGAAAGTCCAGAGCAGAAAGACAGTTGTAAAGACGGCTAAAAAGGCATATAGTGTATAAAATTCAGCCAGGTAAAGAAGCAGACAGAAAAATCCAGACTGGTATGTCTCGCGGCAACATGGTTCTTTCTTGGCTCTTTCTTCCATTATATACCAGATGAAGGAGTACACTTGACCTTGCATGTGTTTTTAGTTTGGCTATTTCCTCTCGTCCCTCCCTCACCTCCCTCCCCCCAAACTTCCCTGGGGCGAGGTCTGGCCCTGTGCACCTCCACTTAAAATGACCCTCCACCTTCCAGCCCCCTCTTCTGCAGCTCACCCTCATCCTCCCCAAATGGTAAGCGTTTGTGTGTGTGTGTACGTGCATGGGCATTTGTCTTCAAAGTCAAGTGCATTATTGTGCGCAGAATTAATGATAATCCTCCGTAGTGCTCCTGTGCTGCATAAGCCCCTCGAGCCCCTTTTTACCTTTTACCTCCAGAATAACACACATCTCTCTGAGCCCCGTCTTACCTAAAGACCTGCCCAGATGCCCAAAAGACAGACAGCTCAGACAGAGAGGGAGAGTGAGGGAAGGGGGGGTCAGTTGGAACCAGCTGGACAGAGCAGAAGTAATGAAAGACGTCTTCAAATTGGCAGCGGCTTGGTGTCTCCCTGCACAGCGGTGCAGCTCTCCAGGTCTCCGCATGCATGTCCACACACACTCCTGCCCGGATTTAACTCTCCTTTCCTCACTTTACGGCTCTTCCTTCCTCTTTCGTACTTACCTCCCCCATCTACTTTTGCAGCTTATCACTCTAACGCAGAAGTGCACGGCTTCTGAAATGTTGCATATATCTGTCAGACGAGCCGCAGCGCATTGGCAGAGCTTTATAAAGGAATGCAGAGAAAGGTCCTATCACAAATAAACATTACCATGTCATACAGCGACCACCATCTCTCATTTGAAGCCAGGAATTCTAAACAGATGTCTTTATGCAGCCGCTTGCACAACAGCGAGCATGGCCGTGTGTTTGGACATGGGAAGCTGAAGTGAGGGTTCGCGCTGGATTCTGTAGGGACCAGAGTACTGCTCTTCTGAAGTAATCACAATGGCCACGCTCCAACCATAATACTGATCCCCAGGACTCTAACCTCACACACTCATGCATACTGTACATGCGCAGGCACTCGAGAGCGCACACGCTCAAAAAACACCCAGGTAATCATTTCCATATTTATTTTCTTTGCGTTCATATTCCTCTCTCCACCGTATGTTTTCATAAAAACAATGCCAGGCCTCTCAAAGCGGTGGTTAAATAAGTGATTTTTGGAAATCCCATTTGAAGGGCCCAAAGTGTGGTGGGTGTCTGTACCATGTCAGAGATTATGCGGGAGTTTGCTGCCAAAAACTCAATGGGACCCTGGACTCTTCCAATCTGGTGTGGCTGTGGTTTCACCCCAGTTAAAGCTCATTTTGATTCATTCGATGTACAAATGATTGAACATATTGGATTCAAGTATTAGCACAAATAGCATACTCAATCCATCAGCTGTCACAAATCACCACCATAAAAACTGCCAGGCTCTGACTCTAAGTATGTAGCTTTTAGGCATAACATCTTGTTGGGGCATTTTTCTAATTCATTTCACCCCATCTAATTAAACATGATCCCCACTGGCTTGTGCACACCATGGGACAGTTAAATAAAATCTAACTGAGACTTTGGGGGGGAGAATTCAAACACCACAGACATTAATGTGCAAAAGACCAAGGTTTCTACCCGTGCGCTTAAAGTGTAGTAAACTCAGCATGACATCCTGAATTTAGGACGAGATGAAACCAGAAAAAAAAACAAAACAACAGGAAACATGCTTCAGAATCTGTTGGAGGGCGAGGAGAGCGAGTTCATATCGAGCCAGCATGCAGAGCCACTTTAATTGTTAGTGTGAACAATAAAACCCTACTAATACCAGCTAAATCCTGTTTATATTAAATATGTGAGGTGCCCCTTTTATGGTATATGAAGAACTGGTATTAATCATCTAAAAAAACCCTCATAGAACACACCTGTGAATTTAATTGACTGAAAAACTGCAAACAAGCTTCTTCCACACTGCCCTCTACAGGGATCACAGAGAAATGAGATGATTTCTGATGGGGTCGAGGTGAAAAAACATGGAAAGAAAGAATGAGTGTGACGGAATAAGATGAATGATTTAGTCCTCATCTTGCCTTGGTTATTCTTGGGTGTCATGAGAGCTCTTGATTTCTTCATTCTGTGGCTATATTTAATACCTGGTAGTTTGTCAACGCAATCTATTTCTGGCTGTTGTGTTTGGACTTGTTGAGGCAATGAAACTGAGGGAAATTAAAATGTGTAGCTACTGTGCCCCTCTTCTGAACTACATAACAAGATCCAGGTGCGCTCTGAAAAAGTCACGCTCAGGCTGAGGCGCGCGCGCACACACACACACACACTTCTGACTGGTGTTGGAGTAATGAGATATGTTGGTGGCTGAGGTGTTAAAAGTTCCTCTGGGCTGTTGCAGAGGTAGCAGAGGGACCACCACCTTGGTGCTAAGCTGCCGCTCATTGCATGATCACTAAATACATATGGGAGAGTAAGACTGCATTGATGCTCCTCTTAAAGACACGCACGTTCAAACAAACACTCACGCTTATATAAACACAAAGCTCACACACGCGCGCAGAGTGGTGACCCTGCATGTAATCATCTCTGTCCCCGGGGCACATTGGGCTGTAAGCTGTTGGTCACGCTACAGCCCAGAAGTGCCGTTCACCAGACCCCCTTCTTTCATCACCATCTCCACGGCAACCACGCTCTAAGTCACCGTGACAACGAATTCCACCTGGGCCTGTGACACTTGCTGCCTCCTCCAAGCTCAACATTCAATCATGCCGCCGCCCTATCTGCTCTACAGCCCTTCATAGCTCTTTATAACTCTATTTCAAATGTTCTCTAATCGGCCTCCCTGCCTCTGTCCCTCACTCAATCACTGACGCACTTTCCATGAACTCCTCTCTGCCGCTTGCTCTTATACCTGTCTGATGTTCTGCATTACTGGCTCTGGGGCAAAAAATGAGCTGGTCTGGGTCAATGTTGAAACACTGCACTGCCCACCTTCTGTACATTAGTATACACAAGCACCCATTAGGTACAGTGTGGACACAAGAATAAACATGGCATGATTATATTTTACTCAGAGCCCCAAACACCAACCAGTGCTGTACAGTGGATTGCTTCCTGCAGGTTTATTGTGTGTCAATTTGTGTAATGTAATCCATTTAACTTTTTTATAAGTGCTATGTAAACATAGAATTTTTTAAATATCTGGCTCATACAAAGCTATATTTTGCCCCCCAGATAAGGCATGATCCCCCCTAAAGGATTATTTCTGTGGATAATATTTTTTGATGGTGTATAATTCCATCAAATCTGAAATTAACTACAAATTCACAGACAAATGAAACAGGTAAATTTAAGGCCCCTAAAGGTCTGCCAGGATTTGGCTGACTGGATGTAAAAAAAATTAATTCAATTGATAGTATGACACTGGTTGCTCTAACATCTTAATGTACACTGGACCTTATTGACGTCTTCTGAAAATCCTGAAGTTCTCTGCTGCCCTCATGTGGTCACTCCAAGGATCCCAGCCAGACACTGTCAGGACCTGCTGAGAAAGTATGAGAAAGTACTTTAGGTCGGCAGTGAACAGTCAAGTTTTGTTTACTTTGCACCAGCCCCAGTTGACTTTACAAAAGTGTTTATCACTATTTTTGATCTTTATTCAGTACATCCCAGTGATATTGAAGGTCTGATAAACCTGATGCATTGCTTACAGTCTCCCTCATTCTACCAGTGTAACATTTAACTCAGATACCAACATTACAAACAGCACTAACAGCACCGTATTACACAGTACTATTACATTGCACTCAACAAGATTTTGCACTTAATATGCACAAGCTGTATTATTTTAAGACCTTCCAAACTTTGTTATTTATGGAACAGAGAAGTTGAGGCAGTTCACTGAAAGTCTGTCCATCTGTTTCCCTTTAACTACACAAAGCTGATCATTTGCAAAACAATGGCAATGGCTTCCATCAAGATCAAATACACTTACACAAGTAATATTTCAACAGTGTACATATCAACACAGTCAACAAATGGACGTTATTGAGTATGGTATGCACACAATATAAAGACACTCTATCGACTTAAGTAAAATTTTGAGATACTTTTGCTTAACTTGAGTATTTACATTTTATGCCACTTTATACTTCTACACAACATTTTAGAGGCAAATATTGTACTTATTTCTCCACCACATTTATTTGCAACCGTGGCCACAAGTTGCTTTGAAAATAACGGTTATTGATGCAAAATATTTTTCAGTTAATATATGATGATGTTTTATTATGCAATAAGCTGACCAGCAGTAAATAAAGTATTAAATTGATAAAGTAGTAGTATAATGTTTACTATATTGGATATATATTTAATATAAAGTAGTAAATTAACCTAACTTTAATCAGATACAATAAGTGTTAATAATGCATCCAATAAAATCACACTCTGTATATTATTCTGAAATGTGGAAAATGTATCATTCCTGTACTGCCTTTCTCCAGCTCCAGGCACAATGGAGGGAAGAAGATAGATATTTAGAGAGCAACCAGACTAATTATAAGACTGGATGATTAAAACCAGAGAACCATCAAAAGGAAAATCCCAACATTCTAATTAGGGCCAAATTTCTGAATACAGTAATAGACCCAATATTATGTGGTAGTGAAGTGTGGGATCAGAAAACCAGCCAAGACCTCCCAAAAATGGGAAAAACATCCACTGGGAAGCCCCGCATGCAGAACTGTGCAAAAACATCCTTAGAGTTCACAGACACACAACTAATAACGCATGCAGGGAAGAACTTGGCCAGTATTTTCTAATAATTCAAATTAAAAAATGAGTAAACAAACGACCAAATTAACAAACACCTCCAATCTAGTGACCTCAACTCCTACCAGTACATGGCACTTCAGTGCTAAGAGTTGAACAAAGATAAAAAGTCCTCTCTCCCAGCTGACCCTGAATATATGCCCACACACACAGCAGGGTCTTCAGGACTGACACCGAACAATCTGGCCCAACCAAATCATCTCAAAACAAAAAGAAAATTATGTCAAATATCGGAATGAGACCACCATATCACAAAGTAAATTGGAAATTTATATGGTCCTAAACAGGGAGTACATGGTGGCAGAGTGCCTGACCACCGTGACTAACAGAAAAATAAAGGAAAACGCTGACAATGTACAGACTGAGTGCACACATCTGACCGTAGAAACAGACCATCACAAGCAAAACAGGCTACCCAAGGAGGAGGCCAGGCTTCACTTTCTCATAAAAAAAGAGGCTGAGACTGAATTTCATTTCTTATTATACTGTCAGAAATATAGGGCTCTGAGATCACTTTTGATCTGATTCTCAGAAACTGCCCAGTGTGGAGAGAAATGTCAGTGTCAATGTTGACAGTTATCTTTCTCTAAGAGAAAAAAGGTCTTTAGTAAATGCTTTGTACAACTACAATCTGTAAAAGTATTACAGAACCTATTCTATTGTCATTTAATGCCTTTATTATATTGTTAATCATCTGCTAATGTTAGTAATTTTCTCTCATTCGTTGGCAACATAGATTTCCATCAAGTCAATAAAGCTCATTTGAGTTAAACTGAATGATAAAAAAAAACGTAGCATTTAACTCTTTAACGCCAAGTGCATCACATTTGATACATGAGTTTCTGAGACTTCTGCATCATCAGTGTGATTTGTTTTTTTCCTGAAAAAACAGATGTATACAGTCAAAATGCCGGAAAATACAAAA
>JBAJHX010000051.1:16153468-16178650 GCA_037176925.1 Amniataba percoides | reverse complement strand
GTGCAGGAGAAGAAATCCCCGACCAGTCTCTTTTTGTCTCGTTCCACTTATCAACACATTTGGGTGGTGCCATAGTAAATGACTTGTGTGGAGTGTTTCCACAGTCGTACCCAAATGCAATTTAATAACGTCTGCATACAGTTTGACACTAATTATTATCCGTTGAGCTGAATCAAGCCTGCCAGGTCGACTAGCATGCTACAGCTGACAAGCGACAGCTGGTACACTGCCAAAACTTTCTGGGTGAAACCGTTTGGGTCACAGGGTGCACCAAACCAAGGAAGTTGTAATCAGACCTGAACATTCTGTACTGAACAGTTTGTTGGGGATGAATACCCGCACTGTTAAACTCCTAATATGTGCACACTGTCTGCACAAATTGTATTAATGGTTGATTTTTTTTCTCTCTTTATTTTCATCCATCATGACTGAAATTTGCTGCTTTAGTCCACTGCTTTTTCAATCTAACTCTCCTCACAGACGAGTGATTCTATGTATGAAGTTCTACAGCACAGAAGTTGTATCAGTGCGTGGCCAGAAAGACCATCCTTTAAATGATAAATCAGTTGTAGGATTTGGTCTCATTAATGGATTTATTGATAATAACAGGATAAAATAACACCAGCATTATCCTCCAAAAAAGATTCCAATTTTTTTGTTGTTGTTGTTTTTGTTTTTGTCATATACGATTTGATTTATCTTCAGGGAGAAAAAACTGACATTGATTGTTTACCACAGGTTTGCCCAGGATCGAGTATGAGAAACACAGGTGTGGACCTCTTAGAGCTAAGAAACAAAGTGTGACTCTCATGTTTGCTAGCTGTTAGGATATTAGGTTATTCAGGTTTGATTCAATTCTTAAAGCTCCTAGTTAATGGGGCGTTGATGATTGTCATTTGCAGCTTTGTATGTCTCTCTGGGTATTTTACCTAGGCTACTGAAGTGACTTAGAGCCATTGTAACAGATTACAAAACTCATTGCTATTGGTAGACACCTCTACAAACAGGAAGATTGGTACAGTATAAACTGCTATGGTGGCTACGTCTTCATTATGAGTTTCCGTTGAAGAGATTAGCTTAAGAAAATCATTTTGTGTCTACATAGTTTTCCTCTCTATTTGTGCAAGCTAGTCTGAACATTGTATTGAGTGTAGTTGGAATGCAACTGTGCAGCATGTTTTAAAATGTGCACTGATAAGCTTGGGAAATGTATGTTGCTGTGTATATGTACTGTTTGTGAAAGATGTTCTTTTTATTATCACAGATATTTACTAACTCTGCTACTGTAGCTGTATTACTGTAAACCTCATACATGACTGCTGCTTAAAACTTAAGTCTACTGAACCATTTCCCTGGCACGAAGAAGCTCATTTGAACTCAAATTTAAAGGGTTAAATGTTATTGATGTTTGATTGTGTAGGCCACTGACGGTTACAGTAGTTTGTGGCGAAAAGTCAGCAGTGAGACAATGACTTGATTCAGTGCAAGGCTTACAGGCTTCTTTGTCTTGTGTCTGGGGAAATGCTAAATGTTGCGTCTACATTCATGTCTGTCTCTGAAATGGGCCTATTTCCATTGACAGTGCTACTACCAAAGCAGCAGTTCAGGGTTACCCACACAAAGCTGCTTCGATTTGTTTTGCTGCGATGTCGGCCTGCCTGTCTCTCTATATATCTCTTTATATTTCTCTTACTCTTTCTCTCGCTCTCTTTTTTTGCTCTCTCTCTCTCTCTCTCTCTCTCTCTCTCTCTCTCTCTCTCTCTCTCTCTCTCTCTCTCTCTCTCTCTCTCTCTCTAACCTCATTGCCAGATATACCTCTGAACTTTATCTGCCTGTAGCTCAGTGTCAGATTTCACATCAAGGCCTCTGTGGTATGATACTGGATCTGCTGCAGTATGAGCTCTTATTAGCGTAGGAACACTTATGAGCTGTTTGTCTCTCAAGGAAACACACCTAAGTGTAAATATATTGCCGTCAACAACACTTAAAATTCTTCAAGTAAATTATTATCCAGTCAGTCAGCCACTCGGTGGAATAAAAAAATGTTTTAAATTCTGCCCTGTGGCATTTACAGGAGATTTGCCATTTTCTTAGCTTTCACCAGGAAGCAAGCCATTTCCTGGTGCAAGTGTTTGTCCTTGTTGGTTATCTTTGTGTGTGTTATTTGTCATTTTAAGGCTCATTGCAAAGCTGTTTAATTTTTTGAACGCTTTTTTCATTTGTCGGGTTGTTTAGCATTTCAAGCATTGTAACTTTTGCAACTATACATATACTGATGTCTCCGCTCCTGAATGTCTCTGCTCATAACAGTACACAGTGCCTGTGTCTGGGGCTACAGCATAGTGCAGCATGATGTCTCTACTCTGGGAATTATCTGCTATTTATATCAATGGAGCAGTTTGTAAACAAGCCCACACATCTCTTGAAGTAGTAAAAGATAATTATTTAATTGTACAAGTTTAATTGCAGTATATTCTTGGAACACATCTGGACTTGTTTTCAAATTGAGCTTAAGGCATTACTGTTTTTTGACTGAACTGCTGGCAAATCTTTGAAATGACTTAACAGAAATCTGCTATTTATGCATAAATCAATTATTGCACTATGATTTATCAGAAGCGTTTTATTGTAGAAATCTGTTTTGTGTTGTTGCTGCATACTTATTTATTGATTGTGCTTCAAAACTGTGATTTTACTAGTTTGTTGTCATTCTTGAGTTGTAATGGGGCACTTTGATGCAATGTGAAATGTGTATTGCTACAATTGCATGAACGCTTTTAAATGTTAGCTTATATGATTTATTTAATCCTGAAATGACACCCCTGACTATTGTGGTTGTTTAGTATTTATGTTAAAATGAAATTATTTAAGTGATTTTAAAAAATAATTATTTGGTTCTCATAACAAACTCAACTGTAACACTACAGAATGTAATACTCTTATACCAGCCCAATTGAAAAGGTCTGGACACGTACAGTACTTAAAATAATGGAGATACAATCCATTATCAAACACAGCTATTTAAATGTTATTACAATCAACAGCGTGCATTTGTTGTTAAATAAAAAATCATTCACAGGATCTGATTTAACCGTAACTTGATTTGGACATTAGAAGGTTTTTCTAGCTGTTAGTTGGTTGTTGGTGAAAGTGCTGTTGAAATCATTTTGGTTTGAGCGTTTCTACAATCGTTCCTTCTGCTTTTAGCAGAATGTTATTGTTTGCCTTCAGCAACTCATCAATAAAACAGTTCTCTAATCAGTTGCCTGTCATAATTTTTTACTAATGTGATGGCTTATTTCAGGGTCCTGTAGACCAGTTTACTGGGAAAATGTTCTTTTTGATCAGTACTGTATTCAATTGAACTGCTTTTTCAGGCTGGTTTGACAAAAGCTGGATCAGCAAAACCTAACAATGGCAAAACCATCCATCCATCCATTTTCTAACTCTGCTCACTTATGTGGCTACATGTTCAGCAAGACAGTGTCCACATTTCAACATTTTCATTGTCACTCATTTGTGTTTTGTCAATTGTGGATTACTATAATTTAATCACCAGGGGATACCTATCATATGTTAACTATTTTTATGCGGTTAATCTTTAGCTAGTGTATATCATAAAGAATAACTGTCGTTCTAATTTTGTTGTTATATAGACAATGTAGTGGGCTGCAGTTGGCTTTTATAATACAGTGATAATAAAAACTTAAGTGATACATGGTGAAAAGTAAGTTACAGAAGGGTAGTAGCATTGTGCATTGAGTGTGCATAGAGAAATTTGGATGAATTACTGTACAGTCTGCTAAAGTCATTGCCTCATTACACAGTAATGAACAATAGTGTTGCTGAAAACATACACTTATTTGTGTTTTGTGTGAAATTGAGCTCAGCTAAAAGTAAAACCTCCAATCTTTTTATTTTTGTCTCCAGCGTCCTGCTGCCATCATTTACAGAAGAAATGGGAGACCTGGAAAAGCAAAAGACAAAGTGTTGTCGGAGCTCTGCCTTGGATGCTGTTCTCAGCTCACTCTGCCCATCACACCGTTCCTTACTCTACAAGATTCTGAGGCTGGCACACCAGGAAAAATTGCTGTCGCTCCTTAATCACAGACCTGTTGGTCAAACTGAATCTCACAGCTGTCACTGTGGTGTAAACCCGCAGGATATTGTTACCCCTAATGCAGTCCCATGTAGTGAATGTAAATCCCACAACAGCAACCCATACTACCCTTTAAATGATTGCGATCATCAAGGTCATAGCAGCACAATGTATCATCGAAGAGACTCAAAGTCTAATTGTAGCATCCATCACCACTCCTTAACAGATCATAAAAGCCAGGCTCCACTAGGCTCAAGCTATAGTGGTGTGCATATGTGCAGCATGGAAACCCACACTGTTCTTAGTCCCAAGAGGCTGCCCTGCACTTCCTGCCAAAGCTTGGCTGTAGGTCATATCAACAACGTAGTGTGTTCATTTGCATCCTCTCCTCTGTTTTCCAAGTCCCCCTCACTGTGCACTCCCTCCTCTAGTTCATGTCCTTCCTCATCGATCTGCTGTAACCAGCACAACCCCCATTCTTGTCCCTGTTATTCAAACCATGCCTGTAAGATGCAGGTCAGGAACACAATAGAAAGAGGGGTTATAGATGGGGATCGCTCTTGTCCTGTCCTAAACAGAGAGCCGAGCCCCTCTCCTCCCCCTCTATCCCCTATCCCTTCAGACATCAGCAAGAAATCTGATGAAAAGCCACCTTCACTCCTTCACCACAGACAAGAGGAGGAAGCTGACCTGATGGTTAAACATGGTACTGTGAATTCAAGCCAACAGGAAGCTGTTGTGGACACAGTAACAAAAGAGGAGCGAGACTGTCGGATCCCAAGAAGTTGTCTGGCTGAGCAGAACCCTAGTGGGACTTTACTGCAAGATGTCATGAATCGCTTCAGTGAGAAGCTGGAGACAATCAGACCTATGGAGAAAGACCCACCTCTAGTTGCGACAGCCGTTAATTTCTCTGAAAAGGAGCCACCACAGTCTCCCTCGACCAGTCAGAATTTGCAGTTCCATGCTGATGCCCACTTGACTGAAATCATCACCACAGTGCTTCACACAGGCAGCGCTAGTGACTACAATCTCAGTGAGCTGTTCAATCGCCATGTTAGCAAAGAGCCCAAGTCACCTAATACCCGCTCCCGTCGTCGCCAAGAAGTCCTTGCTGCTATGGCAACACCCACTGATGATGCTTCAACCAGAAGGCATACCTTACAAATTAAACGAGAACTTGCCATGTTTGACCAGTCCTACGGTAGGAGAAAAATGCCACCATCCAAGAGACCACGATTGAGAGATAGAAATGCTACTGTAACTACATCACACACTTCATCTGATTCAAACCTAGAGAAAGAGGAGTCCAAAAGTGAATTCAAGGTAGGTGTAGAACCTGTAAGGAGTCATATAGTAAAGGAAGGGCCACTGGACATTGTCACTGGAGAGAATGGCAGGAATGAAGTAAAAGAGGAGATACAGACAGTTATAGTAACAGAAGAAGTTCAGATCATCAAAGCAGAGGAGAAAGAAAGGGAAATATCCAGTGAGGAAAAAGATCTTACTCTCTTAAGCAGCCAGATACCAATACCTGAGCTGGAGAGCAAATCTGACAAACAAGACATTGTAGAAACACAGGTGGTGACGGGGACTGAACCCTTAACAAAACAGTGTGGCAAGCCCAGTAAAGAAGATTGTAAGAGTAGCAGTGCTGGAAGTGATAGGAACCATGAAGAAGCCCCATTAGGTCAAATCCCTGACAGTGACAATCGACCAGCTAAAGGTAAAAACTGCCGATGTTCTATCCGAGAGAAGCAGAAATCTCAGTCATACGACTCCAAGGAGGCAAGAAAATCCAGGAGAAATATAGTCCCTCCACAGCGGTTCTCCTCCTATGTCACAGAGCCCAGAAAGATGTACTTTGTTGCATGTTTTTCTCATGGCATTTTTAACCCAAGAACACAAAAGGACATGGTTGTCACATCTAGTACCCTGGATGCCTCACCCAACAATCCAGATGCTCAGGACACCCAGCATGAGTCGACAAGTGAAGCCAGTCTGTCCTCACCTGATCACACATCAGACCTTGCCATTGAATCAACACAAAGAGAACAATGTAAACCATCCAACAATGAGTCAAAGGGTCTTTCAGCAAACAAGGTTGCTCCACAAACTGTGGCTGTCAAAGAGAAAAATCTTACAAAGCACACCTTGGACAGTATGACGGATGGCAGCGACCATGTTGCGAAACCTTTAAGAAGGTTACGATCATCTCCTAAAAGACCACAGGACTCAAAGACCGCCTCTCTGAAAAGTACTGTCAAAAACCCATTAAATGTGGATCTCACCATTAAGTCTGCTACCTTTTTTGAAAGCCCATCCAACTCCCAAGTCCAGTACACTAGTCCGATCAAGCTCATGTTTGTATCACAAGTTAAGGACAAGGAAGGGGTCAAATATAGTCTCAAATCAGCAGGGTCTGGTTCTGGTGGACAAACAGAAGAACCCTTTGACCCATGTGTGGAGTCTTCATGGTCTGGGACACTTCAGAAACACAACAGCCAGAATACTGAGTCTACTTTTTCACAAGTAAAATCTATTTCTTCACCACTAAAGCCTTCTACCTCGCCTGCAAGATCTGCTTCTTCACCACCCAAGTCCGCTTCTTTATCACCCAAGTCTGCTAGCTCACCACGCAAGTCCGGATCATCACCACCCAAGTCTGCTTCTTCACCACCCGAGTCCACTTCTTCACCAGCCAAGTCAGGCTCTTCACCCAAGTCTTCACCAGTCAAGTCAGGCTCTTCACCAGTCAAGTCAGGCTCTTCACCAGCCAAAATAGGCCAAACAGCCAAGTCTGCCTCCCCAAGAACCAAGTCAGCTTCTTCACCAAGCAAGACTGTTTTGTCACCAGCCAAGTCTGCTTCTTCACCTAAGTCAGCTTCCTCATCACCAAAAACAGGTTCCAGAAGATCAGGTGAAAGTACTCCAACTAAGCGTGTAGCTGGAATTGAGAGCCAGAGATCACCAGGTAACTTAATCTCTTTCCATGAAACCACTCCTCCAAAAAGGCGTCCAGGTCGGCCAAAGAAGCTGGGACCACAGCTGGAGCAAAAAGTAAAGAGGCCAATTGGTCGACCACGCAAGCAGAAGGCTGTTGATTCAGTAATGGGGACAAAATTGGAAAATGGGAAATCTGTTTCACCATCTGACATTGAAGAGAATGTAAACAAAAACCTCAAAATAACAGTAGTGTATGGCCGTTCAAGGAGAAACAAAAGAACAGTCTCTGAGAGCTTTGACCAGCTTGAAACAGAATTTCATGATGCTTGGCAAGCAGCAGGCCTTAATGCAAGCAGCAGGATTTTAATGCGTGACTCTAAGACCAGCTCAGGTAGTATCAAAACAGCCTCAACAGAATTGTCTGAACAATTAAGTTTTGTCAGCCCTGTGAAAGAGTCTGCACCTCAATCTAGCAGCAACATCAAGTGTCAAAAGCGGGATGATTCTGTACCCTCAAGGAAACCAGGAAGACCTGCAAAAGTTAAAATATCTGGAATCTCAGTTACAGTAACAACAGTGTCACCTCGACAACGTAAAATTCAGATAAATAAGGATAGTCGGCATACTACTGAAACACTAAATCATAAAAAAATACTTTTACCAGAATTCAAATCTGCCAAAGAGCCCCAGACAATCAGTCGTCAGTCAACAAGAAAAAGCAGTTCAACAGAGGAGGGCACAGAATCAAAGAATGAAAGTAAAGACAAACTGCCAAATCAGCCTGTAGCAGTGCGTCACTCAATGAGAGTGAGGAAACCCTCAATCCACTTTCTGCACGCTGTTGCCACATCCACCTCTAGATCATACAGCCACAGTAATGCTCTGCTACGGCGCTCCAAACAACTTCTGCTAAACAAGGCCAGCAGTGAAAGGAGACAGAGTAGTGCAGAAGCTTCAGGGGAGAGAAGACAGCTCGGTGGACAAAAAGGGAAGAGCATCTCTCAGGATCTGAACAGAATGGCAATGGTGTCTGTAGACTCAATCTTTACCCCAAAAGAGACATTAAGATGGTGGGCAGCTTCCGCGCAGGAAAATGCCATGAATCAGGAGCTTGCTAGGAGAATACGACTCATCTCTGACACCTGGGTCTCAGACAGTGTGGAGAGCCAAGAAACAGAAATTGCCTTTAATTCTAAACTGGGCACTAACGAAAACAATTCATTTACCAAGAAGTCAAAACATTCCTCTGTGGTTCGAATGCTGTTTGACTGTCCTCCTAACAAACCAAGGTCTTGTAGCATGCAGCAGCTCTGTTCCTGGTTTATGCAGACCACAGAGACACAGTCTCTGGATATTGTCAAGAAGGCAAGCTCCCGTAATCCTTATGAACTCATGCACTTCCCTCGTTCTACCAATAAAAAAAGTGTTTGCCACAGTCCTCAGGCAGAGCGACTCCGCAAACACGTCAAGAAATTTGCCAAAACGGTGCCAAAAAGTCCTCTGCAACATCAACAGGCTCAAAGGAGACTGAAGAAGAAAAATAAGGCCCCTCAATCAACACATAAAATTAGGCGACAGCTTTTCTCTCCCAAGTTTGCCGCAGGCAGGCCCAATCAGCGATCCCAGCAGAAGAGAAACAAAGCATTTGGCAAATACAAGACCATTCTATTTAGAGCAAGGATAAGGTTCCTACCCCAGAACGAAAGGCAGAAGTGGCAAAAGAGCCAGAGGGATAAGAAAAACATAAAAGTAGTTACAAATCCAAATGGACATGCAGTGACTGGACTACAACCAAAACGTAAAGCATTACACAGATCAGCAAAAGATCAGTTGTCTGACTGTTTGGGGAACAGTTCTGCAACTAGTTCTGTTGACCAAACTCAGGAGCCTGTGGATATACCCAAAGAGCAGAACCTCTGTTCTAAGGCTTGGAGTCCTGAGACACTGAAGGAATGCCGGGTGTTTTTGAGGAAGATCAACTCCCCAGACAGTGAATCAACTGAGGAAGAGTGGGACTCCTGTACTGTGACACTGGATGACGGGTCACCTTACCTCTTTGCTGGAAGGGAGAGAGAACTGGTTAAAGCTGTGAAAACTGAAAGAAAGAGGAGCATGAATAGATCTGCCTCAAGAGAGTTAGCAGGTTCTGCACCTAAATTGGGCCAGGAGCAAGATGAGATGTCAGAGGGGAGGCAAAAAGGAAAATACAAAAGTCCAGGGGTTGTGTCTACTGAACCACCACAATCACCACCAGCGAAAATGTTGAGACAATCTCGAGTGAGGGGCCTGACCGGGCCAAGATGGTGCGACTTTGTGTTTGGTAACTACCTTTTTTCTTTTCCTATATATCATTAATATGTCAATTTAAAAAAAAAAAAAGTATGGTAAAATGATTGAGCTTTGCTTTCAGATCACCACAAAATCAGCTTATGCTTTCCTCTTTTCTGGCAGAAAACTAAATGAAGCATGTGAGGCCTCCTCTTCCTGGGAAAGGGACTGTGGTATAACGTGGTGCCTTTGGACATTGAGCTGACCACGTGGACTGACCATCCCTGTATGGTTCAGTCTTACACTCAGCAATTATGTAGCACTCTAACTTAACAAAAGCTTGATGTTGCACTATTTTTATCCATGGATATGTATGTACAGAATGTTTTTTTTTTTGTCAACTCGCCTTTGTCTTTCTGAACGTGGATAGGACATTACATCAATACATCAAATAGTTTTAATGGGATGTAAGTGCTTATGAGCCCTGTCAGACTGGCTCTATCAGAAGGAAAGATTTTACTGCATGAAGATAGTGCCATCTCCCCCGCAATATACCTCATTAACAAGGCGTGAGCTTTTTCTACCAATCTTAATATGAAACCAGGAAGAAATTTTAACATTTTAAGTTATCCTCTCCACCATAAAAATATACATTTAAAATCCCCTAAAATTATTTTTATATAGAATCGCCCTTACTTTGGCAGTGTTTAAATTCGATTTGTTGACGTGATATGGCTCAATCCAAGCTTTGTTGCAATATTTTTCATTGATACTTAAGTCACTGTTCTTTTTATTGCAAGCCAGTAGCCAAAAAATGGTACAAATGATACAATCTTTACCCCCATCTCTATTTGTGTATGGGCCCAACTACTAAATTGTGTATGGAGCTACAGTAATTGGCTATCAGCCCATACGGAAACCAAATATTAATTTGCATTATTTTTGCTTCTCACAATATTTGCAAGTTTTAGCACCAAACTGTTAGCACAAATATCCATGTTTTAAAAGACTATATATTCAGCCCCCAACTTCCCACAAAAAGTAGAGGTATATGTGAAGTGATGAAAATGGCATTATGCAGTTGTAGAAAGTAGCTTCTGATTAATTTGTTGGTTCGTGGAATCGGTCTTGTTTTAATTTAGTTATCTTCATGTGATTGTTTTCTTGTTTTCACCCAAAGCATATACTGTATGTTGGTGTCAGAGCTCTTTCTTGCACTATTCCATCTGAGATTAACCCCACTACAGATTCCTCTCCCATATTTTGCACATCCCATGTCCCACTACCAAACCCTACTGTAAAACTAGAGAATATATTTGGTGCAATACAAACCCAGATGATTTATCAGTATGTAGTAATTATTTTATTGCTGACAGATGAATGGATGTACGCAAGTACCAGTGGCCTGGGATGTTACTTCAGTTGTTTCCATAGCCATGTAATGTGATCTTAAAGGATATTGCTATACAAACTTTTTTCTTTTCCCACCTTCGTTCTCCTCAATGAAGCAGAAAAATAACAGATCCTTAATAGTTGTAATAGGATTAAATTGTGTTTGGGTTTGTTTGTTTTTTTTTTCATAAACGTACTAGCATTATTTACTGTTAAATGCAGGTGGGAAATGTGTCGCTGTTGAAGTTTCCTTAGAGCTTTTTTTTCTCTCAAGTGGCAGCAAGAGACTCCTACCTCCACTGGGGCTCAGCTAGGCCGACTGCTCCTTCGCTTATCAACTGCGTGATAGACAAGGCCAGATGGGCGATTGATGAACACTAATCTTGGATCAATATCATGTTTTTCTGTCCTCTAAAGATCCAAGATGTCTGGCTGTAGGTCAAAACTTAAACCTGTAGTGTGTATTGTGTCTGTATGTCACTATGGTTGCCATTTCAACACAATGGAGGTGGGGTGGCTCAGTCTTGTGATAACCATCAGCCCTCTGCTGAAAAACCTGGTGCTAAATATCTGTTGTATATTTTCTTTATCATGTGTTTTTATACTGTCCATTGCAGATGCAGCAAAGAAGTGTCTGTGATTGGAACAATAAAAAGTCTTTTGAAATGACCAGTGAGCAGTATAATTTATAGTAGACAGTGTAATGTAACAAGCTACACAGTATGAGATCTTGCTTATACTGAAAAAGGTGACATTCAGGATTATCTGATTTTGATTTGGGATTTTAAAATATTCCTTGTAAAAAGTCACAACTGCCAGGTTCATAAACTGACGTTCAAGGGATTAGGAAACCTCTAACATTTTATTTGGGTTTTTCTTGTTTAGTGAAATAGTGCATAGATCTAATTTTGTGATCATTAAAATGAAAAGCTTTGTTAATATATTTCTCTTTAATGATAAAAAAAATAACAGAGTTGAAAGTGGGAATCATACAGACAAAACTTCAGAAGACATACGACTACACACAAAGATATGACCCCCACGGAAAGGGCTCCAACTCAGAGCTGTGCCAGGTCTAGTAAGTGAGGTCAAATTTAACATTACAGAAAAGTAAATATTTCCACATTTAAAAAGTGTGTGAATTACATGGACTGGAGTAACAGAAAACTACATTAAAAGACTGAAACCTCAATTTTGGCACCAAATGTACGATGTCCTAGGATACATTGGCCTCCTGGTTGATGAGGGTGTTGAGGTCCAGCTTTGTTTTCTCTAGAGCTGCAGTCTTGGCCCTTCTCGAGGGACGCATCACAGGAACTGCCTCTGGAACATTTTCTCCATCGCTGTAGCCAAAACAACGATGAATGTGAAAAATGAGAATGTGAAAATGTAGTGGCAGTGATAGGTATAAATACAGTACATAAAAAAGGGAAGCCACTGCGGTTATTTAGTTGCTGACCAGAGTGAAGTGAAAACACTCACCTCTCCTCTGATGACTCTGCCCTCCTGCTCGGCCTTCTGCCTCCCCTGGCTGCGCACACTTTCCTCTGACCTGTGTGGAAAAACCACTCAGGTTACCTCACAATGCTGAGTCGACTCCTTGACTCAGGTAGACGAGAAGAGCTCTAAAAATATAGCAGCACTGTTCTGCAGTTTTGGATGAGTGCACAGAACCTGTGTTACCCCTTTTGGCTCTCTTGGCAGATTTAGATGGATCGTCTGTGGCAGCCTCTGTGGAAACATGGAAGACAGAAATTTTTAGATTTTTGCTTTCTATCTGGATTCTTGTCTTGACATCCGCCGAACAGTGCGGTATGAAGCAGTTTAATCCACTTAGCAACATTCGCCTAATAAGACATAATCCTTTTAGAGGAAGAGATGTCACAAATGTGTGTAGCGTAAATCTAGTTAGGCAAGGCAACGCGAGGGTAATATTTGTTAGAGACGCTCAGCGGGACGTCAGGTGGCCTTTTATGCAGGCTGTCACCACGTTTGCATGTGTACCATCTGCATTGACATCCAAAGGTTGTAACGCGCTGGCGCTGAGTAGCTCGGCCTGCTCTTTTGAGTCCACCAACTGACAGATCATCTTCTCCAGAGCCCGGAGACAGATGCGATCCTTCACCGTCTGATGAAAAGATAAACGAAGAGAGGAGGAAAGACACATTAAGCCTTTGGAGAGGCAGATGTGTAAATAAATGAAACAGTATGGATGGCTGTGTGTAGACTCTTAAGTCTTGTTGTGTCTGTGAGTACCTGTGCAAGCTGCTGCAGCAGCACCTGCAGGTCTTTCCTGACCGTCTCATCTCTGCTGAGCTCCAGGTTGCTCAAAGTCTTGGCATAGAGACGCACCTCAGGCGCCGTGGGGTCCTTCAGCATTTCCCCACACAAACGTACCGCCAAGTAGTCGTGGACACATACCTCCTGAAGACATACAAGCTCAGTAAATTCAGGGTTTCTTTGCCCTATCAGGTTGTTGTTATCAACTCAGGCCTTTTGGAAACTATTCACTCAAAGCTTTTCACGCGTTGACATGAACTAAAGCATGAAGGAGAACAATCTGCACACTTCATCTGTGTTAAAGACATAAATATATATTTGACGGGAGAGAGTAATATTATGAAAAGCTCAGAGCGGCAATAAAAACACAAAAACTAATAAAGAATTCCACAACGGAGACAATCCTGATTGATCTCAGAGGGTTTTGGTGGGTTCACGACCGTCTCGGTGATGTTTCTCACCTCTGTGTTAGCTGAGGGCTTAATAAGCGCACTCGGACGGGTCAGCTCCACAAGTAGCTCGACCACATTGTTAATATCCACCTCAGCGAGCGGAGAGGTGGCGGGGGCATTCATCAGAGTCCGAACAGTCGGCAGGAAACTCTCTTCCACAACCTCCTGGTGGACCCTAATAAACAAAGATATGCTCCATATTAGTTTATATTGCACAGTTAATAACTTCTCCTTGGCAAGGAGCTGGACTTACAATAGGAAGATGGGGAAAGACGCAGTACACCCGTATTTTTCCCATCCTCCTACTTAAGTCAACTACCCAGACTGCAGTTTGCTTGTGCATGTGTGCATGTGTGACCTGCTCTCGCGGGCGTAGAGCTGGAAGAAGACGCCGAGGCAGTGCCGTAGGCGGGTGTCGTCCTCAGTGACAGGATTGTACCACAGCAAGACCAACCGGGAGAACATCTTAGCACTGGAGATACGGCCAGTATACATGAGTTTAGCTAGGCCCTCTGCTGTCTCTGTACGCAGGTCGGACACCTGAAAATATATGTTCCCATGAAATTGTGTGTGATGTTTCCATGAAATTGTCTTCAGCTAACAAAATTTGATGCAAACTTCTCTTTATTACGTAAATATTTCATGCTCAGCCCTCACCTCACTGTCCAGGAACTCTGAAAGCATCACGAGTATACTCTGCGCCGTGTCCTCTGGTGCATCTCCCTTCTCCTCCGTCACCAGCACGTCCTCCTCCTGTCTGTCTGGTGACTGGGAGGCTGTGTGACTGACAGCCGCTTCAGAGAGCAGCTGGAAGCCGAACAGCAACAGCAGGTCGATGATGGCCCGCAGAGCACTGATACGGATCTTTACCTCATCCAGTTGGGCAATCTGGAAACACACAACCCAATAGTAAAAATGGCAGCACGTAACTGATGTCTCTGTTTTTGGTTTAGTGAACTAAAATTGCAAAACTATACTTTTCCACCTAGCTCTGATGGTATCACTTATTTTCATTAGCTTTAGTTAAACTATGTAATAAAAAAAAGACTATCTTGAGGTTGCTGTTTCTAGAAAGAAACTACTGCGTTGAATTTAACACTGAATGTTAATAGAGAAGTTAAATGTAAGTTTTACATATTTTAAAGCGCCACAAATATAATTTAATTTACTCATACTGTATTGGAGGAGCACAAGTGGAAATCACAAAATCTCAACAACTAAAACGGAAAATATATGTACAGCAGGAGCTTTAATGTGAGTTTGTCTTTTGTAATTTGGGTCAGTGTTAAGCATATCACGTGTTTATAAATGTATTGACACACATGTATAACATTACCTGTAGCAGCAGGACCATGTGGGTTTTGGCCAGCTCCTTGCTGTGCAGAGTGCACGTCCCCAGACAGACCACAGCCATGTTACGGACAGCAGGGTGAGCATTCGCTATACTCGGCAGGATCTGACAGAGACGGAGAAAAACCGCGACATCACCCAACTTTTTACCGACTTAACTTCACCCCATATTCCCACAAATGTTTGCCAACATGAGATGTCACCAGCGAACAATGCTCAAGTAATCACAGTTGATTTGAGGGTTTCATAATCGAGTGAAGCAAATCATCGTAAATGTACAAAGAATTTCAGCACGAGATGAGAAGAATATTTGACAGTGTGTGTGGTGTGAGGTCATACCAGCGAGGACATCAAGGCACTTATGGTTGGACCGATTCGTGTCTTGATGCTCATCTGCTTCAGCAGTTCTGCGCACATTGTTAGACACCTGAGGAGGGTCTCAGGGTCATTCTGGTAAAAAGAAAAAACAAAATGTGTCGAGGCTTTTCCCTGGCATTTTTATGCAAGGAGGAGGAAACTTTCTTAAATATACATTATATTGTCTGGTTGTGTACCTTCTCACTGCGGATCTCCCTGTCGGACGGGTGACTGCTCTCTGCAATCTCCTGGATGATCTGGTTCCTGCGGTTCTCAAACTCTGTGATGGAGTCCTTCAGCTCTGCTGCACGGCCGAAGTCCTGAGCAGTGATACATTCCTCCAGGCTTTGTTTGGCTTCCAAGATACGCACCTTCACCTCTGCTAGCTGCGTGGGGGTGGGGAGGGGGTGAGAGAGAGGTGGGGACATACTTGGGTGAAACACACTCCAGAGGATTTCCGACTGTTGAGGCAGACAACTGCTCCTCCATTAACAGACAAAACAACAACAGCTGAGGCTCTGGGCCGGGTCTCAACCCTCTTGAGTTGAGAGCTTTCCTTACTAACTGGAAAGGGGAGGGATGGGGAGAGGGCGCAGGTGCACAGATCGGATGCAGGCGAAACATCTTGGCCAGAACTGACTGCTTCAGCAGCTGCTCAGCCTGCAAGATGTTACATACTCCTGTGCCTGTTGAAAGATGGAGTGACGTGGTGGAAGCTGTGAGCGATCCCTCTGTGCCCATTTGTGTACCGAGATAATCAGAGAGTGTGGCTGGGGTTAAATAAGGACGTGAATGTGATGAAGGAAACAGATGAATGAAAAGGGAAAGCTTCTGGACCTGGATACACCAGGCAGAGACCAGACTGGCATCCAGACTGGCAGATTTAATATGTACCTTCCACCCCACTAATCAAACATTGCTTTGCCTCCAAGTACGAACCATCTGCCAGCTGGAGGGGCAGACAACTGGAAACAGACAGAGAGGGGGTGTAGGTGTGTGCAAAACAGATAAATAAAAAAGTTTTAGTTCAGTTATCTCAATTTTAGAATATGTGAACCTTTCATTTATGTAGTATTAGGATCATTTATTATATAAGAAAACTGAACATCTTTGTGTAGAAATAAATTCTCCTGTAACCTTGTAATGATTTTAACTTTTCAACCAAACAAAAAACAATAATGTGCAAATATGTGGTGGTTTTATGCACCCCCCCCTTCAAAAGAAATGACTGGATGTAATTGCTCGCAGGTGTTTTCAGTTGGCAGAGTGTTTCCCACCTGGACCTGCTGCCGACGGCTCATGTTCTCATCCACTGGCTGACTGGCCTCCGTGATGGGCGCACGCACGTCTGAGATGATTTCTGCCACCTGCGGAACACAAAGCCGGCTCATTTAGATATCAGTCTCAGAGGTAATGATGCCGCAGCTTAATGGAATCGCTTTCAATTTGTGACATCTTAAACAAAAGACCTTCAGCGGCATAGGCTGGTTTTAATTTTGTGAATCCATCAGCACAATCGCTGTCTCCATCTTGAAACACTGATAAATAATTTCAGCTTTTATATTCTGATTTCTGCCTCATTAGTCTGTCAGCTGAATTTATGAAGAGCATTGATATACGCTTTTCCCCTCGTGTGCAGAAGGAAAAGAGCAGAAGCCGTGGAAAAGTGAAAATGGTAACATACAGTCTGAATGCGTCTGTGGTCATCAGGGATGAGGGTGAGGAGTTTCTCAGTGAGGAGGGAGACCAGGGAGGAGGGAGTCTGTGGGAGAGCCAACATCTCCTGCAGCACTGCCAACACGCGTTTCCTACAAAAACAAATAACATGATATGGCTGAATAAAAACACCTGAACAAGCTGGAGGTGATATGTAGCTCAGATCAATCCAGCTTTCTCCAACATAATCAATTCTTTTTCTAAAATGAGATCTATTCAGTGGGACAGTGATTTTTATAAATGAGAATTAGAGTTTCAAGCAGTTTCAAGTACGTTATTCAAACTCTCAGCTCTTTCGAACCTTGAAGTCTGGAGCAGCTGGATAAACTGATAACCCTTGTGCATCCTCACCTCTCTTTACAACTACACTTCCTGCCTTACTAGTTGAGGTCTGTGTGTTTGTTTAGGTGAATTTCCCCCTGTATCTTTCCTCTCTACATTATTTTTCCCCGGCAGCTCTGCTCCTGTGTTACCTGCCGCCCTCTTCATTGGTGTCCAGACATCTGATGAGGTGGATGAGCTGCTGGGAGATGAACTCCTTGGTCATGACCAGCTCCAGCTGGTTAAAGTCAGCCCTCTGCTCCTCTGACAGCACAGGCACTGCCTTCAGATACCTGCAGTCAGAGTGAAGAGTCAAATATAAAAGCTCTTACATTAGATAACAGAGCTATACACACTATACACACCATCAGCACTACATACAAGCCACAGCTACACACAGGCGTATCAGCGGTCAGCTGGCCACTGAAGGATTTGTACAAACCTGCAACTTACTAAAACAAAGGAATAGATGTACTTCATGAACAGAGTAAGTTTAAGCGAGCGGCTCAATTACAGCTTATTTAATTAAAGAGCATTTTACTCAACAGCATCACACACATTAGTCAGGTGGTAAAACAGCACAACGCTGATTGATTTAGGGAAAGGATGACATTTGAAACCTGAGATTTAAAACTAGGAAAGAGTGTAAGTGTAAGATTATAGGATAACATAAGAGTGTACGATTATAAGATAATATAAATAAGATTATAAGCAGGAGATTTAGAATATACTCAGTGTGTAGAACGTGGTTTTTGTGAATGCTAACATGAAGATGAAAGAGGGCTTTGTAGGGTTTTCTCTAGATCTGTAAGAGTAAAACATTATTGGTATGCTGATAAAACAAATTCAAAAAGATGTTATTGTGTAATAAGGGCAGTCTAATATTTTGAGTGTGAAGGTCTGCAGCTAAATTTCAAAGCAGTCATTGTACATGATCGGTTGGATCCCTGAGGCGTGTTAACTTCAACACAGCTCTTTGAAATTTCTGGCTTTGATCGTTAAAACTAAAAACAGACTTACAAAAGCAGTGAGCATCAACAGAAATTGCTTTCCTTGTTTCACAGTGTATCGTTTTTTTTGTTAATATATAGAAATATACAGACTTTAATAAAACAAGCCACGTTAAGTTGAACATAAGCTGGGATTTAAGAGCAGTGAGCCACACAGTTACATACAGAAAGAGCTCCCCTGAGAAGACTGGACCTGCCTTCAGATACCTGAGTAACAACACGGTCATTATGACTACTGTATCAGTTGTTCTGTCACAAATAGTGAACATCACAATATGAATTTATTAATCACTTAATGCTGTATTAAAGGATACGTTGGTAGGTCTTGTGTGGACATTGCTCTGATCGTTTCTCCTGTTCATACTGGATGTTAAGACATGCCATCTGAATTTTCCTCATATGTAAGTGATGGAGCACAAAATCCACAGTCCTCATTCTGTGTGTAAAATTATGTACATTTAAAACTTTATTTGACTTTAATTCAGTAGTTACTTAAACTGGGAACAAACCGAGGGGGAGGACTAAGCTGAAAGAACATGATTTATGTAGGGAGATAAAGAATTTGCTGACGCTATCATGCTGACCTGGATTGTTTTAATCTAATTCAACTTGGCTCCTTTATTGCCGCCCCTCGTTATTATTAATTATTGAGGATACTGGTGGGGGTTGCATGGATGAAAAAAACTACTGCTTTAATGTAAGGCTTCCGCTGAGTGAACTGGACAAATCAAAGTAAATATCCCCCACAGTTACACTATTAGAGCCTTCTTAATACAGAAAACCCCTATTTGAATTTCCCTGGACAGTTTTTCCAGTCCGAGCTGCAGGGGAAGGACTGTAACAAGAAGTCATTTGGGACTAAAAAACCTGCAACTTTGGAGCATACCAGCTTGAGTCTTTTAACTAAGTGTGCTGAAGATTTAAATTAATTTTCAATAAGGTTATAAATGTGTTTTTCATGGAAGAAGGACTGAATTTGGTCCCCCACTGCTTTTAATGAAACAACATTAGGAGGGTAAGTCTTATTGTCCAGTATGAACAGGAGGACTGATTGTAGCAAGCAATGTACACAGCTGACTACTGTTTTAACACAAATCATGAACCCATCATTTGACTGCAAGAATAAATCATTCACTTTCCAAAAAGGGTAAAATAAACAGTGGAGAGGAAGAATGCAATAAATGTAATTCAGAGCACTGTCTCTTCTCTCACCCATAGAGGTAGTCGGCGTAAGTGGCAGCGTCCGGTAACACTTGCTCCAGAATTTCATCACCATCATCTCCTTTGGCCTTGATGAACTCGCACAGAGCTCTCCAGTACAGCACGTTCTCGCAGGTCAGAGAGTCCACTGGGATCAGCTTCCTGTTAAAACACGCACAATCTCCCACCTCAGAAATTTTATTTGATTGCGTCACATGTGAGCGAGCCTGAGAGATGGAGCTTGGAGCGTACCTGTTATCAAGCTGCACTCTGTTCTGCACCAGCTCATCAGTTGCCATGCCTTTGAAGATGGCTGTCAGCGTGTCCAGGGCTGTTTGGGCACAGTTTTCCACATCCAGCCGGTGGAGTAGCTCCACGACGTTACCGTCCAGCCGAAGCAGCCAGGCCGGCAGCAGGCGAGAGGAGACCACCGCCCTCACTGCTTCTACAACACACACACACAGCCAGTCTCACATGTTAACTGTTGAAAGTTGACACCATATTTTGATTGACAAAAAAATAATCAACTTTCTCTTTTAGAACTGATTGACTGTTTCAGACATTTGTTTTAGCAGAAATGCCAAATATAAATAATTAGTTCCAGCAATTCCAATGTGACAGACTGATGGAAAATTCATCAGTGTAAATGTAGGATCACATACAAAGACTAAAAAGTTGCTGTTACCTGAGGTGTCGTGGAGGCCCTGCTGCAGTAAACTAACTCTCTGTGCGATGGTCAGAGCTTTAATGTGAACCTTATCAGCCAGAACCTGAAACAGAGAGACTAGCTTTAAACCGAGTTTAACGAGAACGACTATTCCTTCAGATCAAGAGGACGAATTTTTGATGTTGTTATCTGTTGATGTGCTCGGCCGTAGATTTACACCGGATCATTTGACTGCATTTGTGGCTACCTGGAAGGCCAGCTTGCGGACGTTCTCTTTGATGTCCCGGGTGCGCTTGAGTACTTTGGGGAGGGTGCGTGGGGACATTGCAATGCAGGAAAGAACGGCACGTCGCACCTCAGCATTGGCGTCATTTTCCAGAATCAACATATATGCTGAACATTTGGATGAAACAGAGAACATACAAGAATATACTTATTAAGTCATATACAAAAAGGCTACATCAAAGATGATGATTAAAGACCATAATAAGAATGAGAGCCCAATAAGTGAGCAGGAACAGTGTGCTTTTGCAAGACAATACAAGAAGTCAAGTTGAAACAGTGATGCCTGATAAAGATAAACAAACCATTGATTGTTGGACAGTCAGGATCTCTTGGCTGTTGTAGGCGCGTCATGGCCAAAGCAGCCTGAATCCTCACGTTGGGAAACTTGTCAGTGACCCGGACCAGCATGGCTTGGTGGATGTGATCAAAGAGATCGTCATCGATCTGGGCGTTCTCTGCCATACTGCCCAGCAACTTGTTGATCAGCTGGCACACCCGGAAACGCACTGCGTGGCTGCTGGCTTTGTGAGACTGGGAAGACAATCAGCAGAAGCAGTGTGAGAGTGTGTGTGTGTGTGGGGGGGGATAGTGAGGCAAAATATGGGAGAGAAATGGGATGATGGAACAGGGAAAAGAGTGTGTAATTTTGTATTCCACAGGGATAAAGAGACAGATGGAGTCCAATAGGAAGAGAGAGGAGACAGATGGGAGAGACCAAATATGAGATTACAAAGCAGTAGACATCAGTCACATCAGAGCTTCTCTGCACAGCATCAAAATCACTCCTAATAATGTTGGAAAATTTTTTGGGTTAACAGGTTAATTAAAAAAGAAAAAAAGTGAAACATGTCAGTGTTGACCTCTTGTGATCATTTAGCATAAATATAATAAACAGTGTCAGAGGAATTCAACCCTAACACATGTATTTATGTTTATACCTCCAATAGGAAGTTGAAGATGAAGCTCAGAAAAGGATGGTCATCTTCAGCATCCTCTTCCTCCTCATCCTCCTCCTGTTCTCCTTCCCCCTCTGCTTTAGGCGGAGACTGGAAACTTGTGGCGAACCTTGCAACAAACTCGATGACATTTTCAACTGAAGGTTCCCGCTTGTAGACAATCATGGCGTACTTGAGGTAGTGGACAAACTCCTCATGGAACAGCGTCTTGTCCTCAAGCTGACGGAGGAAACAGGCGATATTGTTGTTGACAGGTCACAGTGGGTGCAAAGAAAAAAAAAAAAAGAGGATAAAATAAGGAAAATGGACAACATGTGAAACCAAGTAATCGGTTTTGGCAATATTCATTCACAACAGAAGAGACAAGCAGCCACCTCTCTGGGGTAATGTAGGACAGGTTTGTTTAATGTCAAAGCAAAACACAGAGTAGTTTATCGTTTCTGTGCAACTCATATTCAAAATAAACACCCAGAAAACTTAAAGACCAACTTATTCTTTTCAATTGTAGCTGAAAACACTCTTATGTGGCCTTGATTCAAGGATATTTATTCAAATCCCTCCCTCCATTTGTCCTATTATTTTGATTCATTCCATTTCTAAATCCTGCTCATGTCTTTCACGTTTCATTTATTTCTTTCAACTTTTTGTGATCTTGAGGGATGCTTACAAACAAACTAGCATTTCATCAAATCATTGTTTTGAAAGGGTGTCGCATTATTTTGACAAACTAACTCTATATTTTCTAATATTACCTATATTTATCTTTTTTCCTGACGTTTTTCAGTCTCAATGGTAGTAATGGGCTTTCATATTTATCACATCATAGAGGAATGAGGAGCAAACAATAAACAACCACACCCACAAAGCACAAGTCAGCCTTTCATATACCGGTACTTTTTTTTTTACGAGAGCACGGTTATATACATGTGTTTGAAAATATGTGTGTGTCATATGTTAACAAAATTAACACTGAAATAGCTTCAATTATCACCACTTACCTTACTGTAGCGGCTCTTCAGGCTCGCCACCAGCTTGGCCTTGTTATTGTGGCCTTTCTGAGCGCGCTGAAATGCCTCTTTAATGTCTATTTCGTTGTCCGCAGTCATCTTTCCTTCACAGCAAACAAAGTCAAAAGAGAAGAGGAGTCAGTCGGACCGTCTGTTTTCTGCGGTGAGATGTTTACTGACGGCCTGTTGGTCTCTGGTGTCTCATTAACTGAAACAAGAGCTCGAAAACAACCGAGGCCGGATAAATCACACGGGGTTTAGCTCCGCTGAGACGCTTTATATAATTACCTTTTTGGGCAGAATATCAAAACAGATGCTATATTTTGCAGAATAATTTCAATTACATTAAGAGTTTTTAGACACGAACCGTTTCTTCTGTTTTCTTCCTCCAACGCTGCCGCCTGTTTTCAAATTCAACTCTCGTGTGTCCTCGCGAGAACTCAGAGGCGCATTCTCGAGGTCTGCGTGATGACGTAGTTTTATTTGTTGTTGGGATTCTACGCCCTGAGCGTTTCCTGACAGGCGGCTCTCTCTGTAAGGCTCGGTTATGTACTGTCTAAAACTATGTGGAGTTGAAACATAATTATTTCGTTTTAGTCAATCAACAGAAAAACAGCAAACCCGTTTTGATAATTGAAGCAAAAAAAAAGCAATACAGTGCCTTGTAATTATCTCATTTTTATTGTAAACTGGATATTCTTGAGTTTGGACTTTTGGTAAAAGAAAACGTTTTTCATTGTTTTCTACCCTTTTGCAGATCAAATGATTATTTGATTAACTGAGATAATAAACGCTAAATTAACAGATATTAAGAATAATCACTGGGTGCAGGCCTTTCCAAATTGTTGACTGGTGGTCATTGACAGCACTAGAATATTCTTTTAAATAACTTTTGGTTAAAATATATGGTTTGCTTGCCACACACGGCATAAACATTAGGTTGCCTATGAGGAAAACCGCAGGGGAAAATAACCCCAACAATTGTAAAGGTACTCAGAAATTGTCTGAGTCCAGTTGCATTTTTGTGATCAGACATTTGAAAAATATTGAAGGAACCAAGTGACAGTGTGGCTTCAGATTTGCTGGATAAAAGAAACCATCAATCTGCTCATATTTCATACCCCACATTTGAGCCGCACAGGCTGCCAGTGTGCAACCCCTCTGTTGGTGTTGACCGCAGCTGCCGGGCAGCTGTGGAGGGGTCACTGCTGACAGCTCACCCATGGGAAGGACAGGAGGAAGCGTCTACACAGGCGGACATGGTCGCCTAGTTTTATGGCAACAACAGCCGTCCATCCATCTCTGGAAATCAATTTAATATGGAGGGCACTCTGTCAGGTTCTCCTTCAGACCTGCGTGCGTGTGGGCGTGGGGATTATCTGAGAGGTGTATTATCACATTAAATATTGATGCTGCTGGATGCAGGGGCTAAAAGTCTCTCCATTAGTCCATACACCTACTATGTCATGAGCCAAAGATTTGAAGCTTTGTAAGATATTCAAAGCCCCAGATTCACTGTGTGCCAATTGATTTGTGATCATTCGATTAAATGTGCATTTTTGTGGACACGTGCACGCCAAGACTGGCCCTGCATTGTTATCTAACCCCGCGGTCACGTCTTAAGTTCTCAGTATGCTTTAAATGGCTTGTCAGATGTGTCGTTGGACTACTTCTAAAGATAAAACTGTTTATGGCTGCTCCCAGTGGCTACATCTCTCTGCCTCCCAAATCTCTCTCCAAGAACTCAGTGTCTTTGTAGTCTCAAGTGCGATGAATCGTGCAAATGGGCATAACAGCACACACTTTCGGACAGCCTCTCCTCATAGGCATTTCGTGATGTTGTACTCCTTTGGATATATGAAAACTGATGGAAGAATGAAAGAAAGGAGAGTGTGAGAGAAGTTCACTCTCATACCTCAACGACTGGCCATTTGCTGCGGGATGTGAGCATATTTGACAGATTGTTAGTTTTGAAATTTGATGTTTCCAAAGTTCCATCCTAAATTGAATAGTGTTGAATTCAATTGCCCAAAATTCATGAGCCCAGGTATTACTGTAGCACATTATGACCTATTGTGCACACTGTGCTTGATGAGGAGGAACGCATCCTCCTTAAGATTCAAATCTGCTCCCCCTTTGGCCCCCAATACAAAGCACTCAGAAAAAAGTGATGAATTTTCTGTTTTGAATTGAGGCAAAAAATCCCATTTATAAAGAATCATAATATTAAGTGTTAAATGTTTCAAAATGTCAAAATGAAACCAGCGCCCTTTGCTCCATGAGCCACCACAGAGTAATGTTCAGCTGGTGAAATCAGTATGTCTTGTTTGACGCGGGAGGATCCTTCTAAAGGAGACTACTAATTTCAAAGACGCAGGCATTAACAGTCAGGGAGAGTCTAATGAAATGAGGCTATGAGTTGCATTATGGGAAGTGTAGGACTCATACTGGGTAGCTGGGGTTGGGAAGCTCCCCTGCTTTGATTTGGGCTTTTCTCTTTTAATATGTCTCTTTCAAGTGCTACAACTTTAAGGAACTACAATAGTAAAAAAAACAAACAAAAAAAAAAATTCTGGAGTGCTCCTTTAACAGCTCTGCTGGCTTCCTTACCTGTCAGCCTGTTTCAAGCAGAAAACAGTCTCCACATAAAAGGGCACAGCCTTACAAAAAGTGACACCTTTCTATTCTGCTGTGTCCATTCAGCCAGTAGCTGAGCTAATAACCAGAAATGATACAAGATGTACTTTTCCACAGACATGAGCATCGTCCCACAGGCTGCCCCACACACACACACACACACACACACACACACACACACACACACTGTGTATTCTGTTTATCTGACTGATGGAGTAAAATCACACGACTGGACCCCA
>JBAJHX010000051.1:16127917-16153368 GCA_037176925.1 Amniataba percoides | reverse complement strand
CACACACACACACACACACACACACTGTGTATTCTGTTTATCTGACTGATGGAGTAAAATCACACGACTGGACCCCAGAGACCCCCCTCCCTCTCTCTCTCTCTCTCTGATGGGCACTGATACAGCAGCCCGGTAGGGGCGGGGCAGCACTGCAGCAGTGCGCCTCTCGAGCTGTCTCCGGTAATGGTCCGTAGGAGACACACGCCCCTCTCCGCCCCTGCCGCGAGACAGGTGGTCGGACTGTTCATCCTCTCACGATAAAAAGGAGGAGGAAGGACGGGAAGAAAAAAAAAAAAAAACTAAAGATCTGTTGACAGCGGGGAAGGGTCGGTCGGCGCGAGCGCGTGCCCGATGGACTTGCAGCGTGTGACCTCCGCGCTCACCGGGCGGACAGCGCGAGAGGGGGGCGACGAGCGGAACGCACGAGGAGAGCCGCGCCGAGCTGCTGCTCAATGTTCAACGGAGGAGCGCGCGCGCTGGGAGGGAGTCCGCCGGCGGAGGAATGAGATGCGCGAGTAGAAAGTTGACGCGTTTTTGGTGGGAATTTTCATCCGAGAGGCGGCATTTGTGACTATCCTCTGCTCTGGGAAGTTCCCCTTTAGTGTGGTGGGGGGGTCGGTGGTGAGGATCGTTATGGCTTCGGGCGCCGGTAAGGCTGCACAGCCCCCCGGGCCGGGCTCCGCCGTGAACGGGACTGCGGCAGAGTTCCCGAACATCGAGCAGGAGCTGTACGACTACCAGATGCACAGCAAGATGTGCAAGAAGATCGCTCAGCTCACGAAGGTAGGACCCGCCGGCGGCACCGGGAGAGGCGGATCCGTCTGATTGGACGATCCAGCGACTGCTGCCTCAGTGTGTGTGTGTGTGTGTGTGTGTGACACATCTCAGAGGAACATAATTACATTATCAGTCAGTGGTAGGTGACACGTTAGATTGACACCAGCCAGCATGCAAATGGTGGTAGAAACAAACAAGCAGCTGATCCGCAGGAGATCAGAAATAAGACACAAGTCAGAATGAATCCACGCAGGATGGACAGGAAAGGTGCTTAAAGAGCATTATGGATGAGCCCTGTGTCACAAATCATCTGCCGGGATAATGAAAACTTGGATCAGGGTGCAGTCCGTCTTCGTGACTGACACAGTAATCAGACATCAGTGGGTGCTTTGCTTTGGGTGCTGCAGATCTGACAGACAACCCCACTGGGGCAGCAATTAGGCGTGATGTAATTATCAGCTGATTTATGGATTATCCTCGCCATGCATCGATTTATAGTTCAGGCGGTTACACATGAATAAGATCTAAATGATCTCAGAGGCAAAGACTGCCAGAGCTTAAAATGATGCTCCTTTGTCTGACTAACAGCCAAAAAAAGGCGCTGCCAAATAACAGTGATATTAAACAGATAAAAGCAGCAGAAACACCCATATGGAAGGAGCTGTAGCCAGAAAACGCTGAAAATGGATTAATGAGAATTTGATGGCATTTTTATCATGATCATAATAAGTCCTTTATTGGTATCCTCCTCCATGTGCACGCACACATGTGAGTGTGCATGCAGGGATGCCTGACAGCAGCAGCTTTTCATACAGTAAGCGGTGCTACGTGGGGGGATTCTCCCTCTCTCTCTGGTGCACAATAATGCTTACAGATGCAGGGCATGACCCATCGCTTGTTGAGCTATGACAATTACTGATGACTGTGCACTTCCTATCTTGCTTTATAGGTTCACCTCTGTGCAGCCTGTACTGTGTGTGTGTGTGTGTGTGTGTCCAGGAGCACGTGTGCAGTGCAATACATGCTGCAGTGTTCAGAGAGCTTCGTCTTGCACGCACGCACACACACACACAGCCGAAGATGACACAGATGAGGGGTCAGCACTTGTGTCTGTGCTTGTTAGGGAAATTCGCCAGCCTAGTCCTTCCACCTCTCATGCCCCTCCGCTCGCTCCATCATCACGAAAAAAAAAGAAGAGGCCCGCGACTTGTTTCCCTTCTTTTGAAACTTTATGCAAGCCCTGTCAAGCCTGCTTTAGCTCTTTGATGACCACAGTAAATGAATCTGCAACCCGGAGCGCTGATGAAATATAAGAATCATCAAATCCGATATTTTGGTGTAAGCGTTTTCTCTGAGCTTTGGGATGCTGGGCATGTGACACACGGGTTTATTTGAGTGTTTTGGAGCGGGGTGTGGAGCGCAGAGGAAGTGGGAAATGGGTCAGCTGTGGTAACCTTATATATTTAATAACCCCCTGCTCTCTGTGAACATGGAAGCTGCCCCCCCCCCCATGCACACACAAAGTCATGCACTTGTACTTAACACACCACCTCCACTCACCCATCCTCACTTGGCTTACACATCTCCCCCCCTCCCCCCTCGGCTCCCTCACTCCTCATCGACCCCTTCACACAGAGAGAGTGCTCCGTCCTGGCTGAATGGGTGCTGCTTAATATAAACCAGTAGCACGTCGGAGTGTGTTTACACGACGGAACAAGCCAACAGGAAGAGAGGCGAGAGCTGACCGGGGCCAGCTGTTGTGAACATTCACATGGGCTCGCGCGTGAACGGACACACACACGCTCTCACACTCAGATGAACACAGACAGGAGCCTCCTTTCACGTGACTCCCAGAGATCAACAGTGGCATATCAAAGTGTGTGTTTGTGTGCACACATACACGCCCACACTTTTGATTGGCAGCTCTAATTCTGTCTGTGTGATTTCCTCTACTTATCTAGCTTACACTGTCACAATGTTCCCTCCTTTGTAATCCAGCACACCCGGTACCCTCTTTTGATTTGTGTGGAGGTATGTGTGCAAGTGTGGGAGTGTGGGCTGATGTAAGAGAAAGAGTGTGTGTGTGTGTGTGTGTGTGTGTGTGTCTCTTGTCTCTTTGACTAACCTCCCTCCCTGTGTTCACCAGCCACTCTCTCTACATCTCACTCCTGTTTCAGCGGCGTCGGCTCGGCTCTCCTTTGCACCGTACACAGAATATTCATTTCATGCTTTGCTGACTATGAAGTTATTGTCAATAAGCGCGGGCACCGGCTTGCGAGGCTACATGAATAACATTATCGACTAGCTGGGATCAATATGGGGATCTCAGGACAGGATTTACAGTAGCGAGAGGGCCCTCGCCGCTCTCTGACCGAGCCGCCGTGCCAAACGACTTGAAGAATTTACAGCTACAAAGAGATTAAAGGGTGACACTAACTTTAAACAACATTGAGACATTTACCAGGATGTCTAATACTTCTTCAATCCTATAAGTGGTCCTAAACCAGAGAATCACCATTTCTGCCTGTCTTCATTTTTCTCTTCAACTTTGAACAGGTCGCTGTGAATAAGAAGCCATCACTATCTTCAGCATTGGTATTTGTGCTAACCTTAATGCAAGCCCATGACACTGGACACTGAGTTACAAGCTGACAGACTAAAAGTGCTGTAAGACAAGTGGAGACGAGTCACAAAGTCAATGATCGGACTCGCTCATATCAGCAACATTTTTATATCATATCAGTTAACATAAACTAACATTACGCACCATGACATGCTAGTCATGACCAAACCAGATAAGGCTGTTGAACAAAAGTGCATTTTGTTGTTTGTATTTCATTTGTCAGAGTGACAACATGTATTTATTCTTTGAAATTGTCACAATATCACTAACTGCAGTTCAATTGTAATCAGGTGTTGTCATCAAGCTCTTCTCTGTGTGTTCAGCCCTAATAAGCATTTACTCATAATGCTAGCAGAACTGAGCAGTATACTACTGATTTCTGTTGCATCATTTGATGATCGATAGTGACTTTACATATATCAATTTAAATAAAAAAAAAATCTTTGAGATTATCTCTTTAATTATAACTTAGAGATACAAAACTAATGAAAAATAAAATGATTGTTCTTAACCTGTTTTGCTTGTGAGCCCTTAAGATGAAGCAAAGACTAGCTTGGAGTATTGATCATTTTATCCTTTCAGATTGTGTCTTTTGAATGATTTTCAGGGGCCCAACGAGGTAAAACCAAAGTAAAACCAACACTTAGAAAAGATACAATGATTTTAGGATTTTAGGACTTCAAAATGTCAGTGTCCCCTTGAACATAAACACATAGTCCATAACGAAATCCGGAGTTTGGTGGAAAAGACCTTGACTGGCTCGCACCTCCTCTTCATTCAACACCTTTGAAATGAAGCGGAGCAACGACCACAAACCAGGCCTTATCATCCAACATCAGTGCCCAACCTCGCTAATGCTCTTGTGGCTGAAAGGGAGCAAATTTAAGCAGCTAATTTACAAAGTCCAGTGCTAAGCCGTCTCAGAAGAGTGAAGTTGTTACAGCAGCTTATTAATGCTAATGGTTTAGGTTTGGGATCTCATATGGGAATAATGTTTGAGTGTCCACATGCAGCTTATATTGCGGCTCCATTGGGGCTTCTGACCTTAAGATGTGGGAATCACTGGTTCAGATCAAAATAAGTTTTAGATGGCCCTTCAGTAAATTTTCCTCTCTCTTCCTCTCTCCAGCTATATTTTCCTCCTTTCCTCTGTGCTCTCACTTTCCAACTAGCCACTGAGGACAGCCAGGAACAGCACACACACTCCCCTCTGAGGCTGCCCTCGATTCAGAGTCCCCTTCATTCCTCTGAGTCACGAGTGATGGTTCCTGAGCCAAAGTTCATGCGCTATGACGTGACTGAGTAGCCGGCGTCACACACTGTCTGAGAGTCTGACAGACAGGGCAGAGAGAGGTGGGCCTCTGATCGGGCGTTTGGCAGGATGTCACATCAATCATCCATATCTGCAGCTGAATTATAAGAAATGCATCATTAAGGGCGACTGTCGATTTTGACGCCGTGCAAATGTGTGTGCAAGAGAGTGGTGGTGACACACACACGCATGCACGCGCGCACACACATAAAGGGAATGTCCGGCAGTGCTGTGCCAGCTGTGTGCTGCAGACAGAGAGGCGTCTGGGTAAAATATGAGCCTGTGTGTCCCCTGCATACTCCCATGCACATGCACACACACACACATCTCTGCAAGTGGGTAAGTGAGACATCACGGTCACTAGGAGCAGATGATGACACCGTAGACGTGGCGTAGAGGTTAAAGTGAATAGTGGGGAGAAACAGGCCATATTACAGGTGTTAGTCACAGTCTATATTGGGATGAGGGGGAGAGACGCCCCACACATACTGGCAGGCTGGAGAATCACTGCATGAAGCTGCAGTGGACTGTTTGTAACTCTCATTACAGCAGATACACAGCGTTTGCCAGTGTTGCAGTTGATCCGCTATTATTTGTGTTTCCATGTCAGTCAGTATCTATTAAATATTTGTCATTACGGTGCTGCCTGCTTGAAACATTGGCTCCATAATGTCTGTGTTTGTGGACCATTGCTGGTGTCAGTTTTCTGGGTGTTTGTGATGAACCTCTTTTAAATGAATGCAGAAGAAAACAGCCCCACAGAGCGAACTGACGAGGTTATAAACTGTAACCGTGTCAGCTCAGATGAACCTGAGGATTTTAATCCTGTCAGTCATGAAAAAGAAAAAAAATACGGTCCATAAGTAAAATACTCAGTACGTGCTTACAAATCAGATAAGGAGGCTTAGAGACGAATTCTGATCTCTTCTTATCAGAGACGCAAAATCTATTACTCAATCTTACGATGTCTGCTTAAACTCGACAATGACTGGCTCTTCTTTCTTTCTTAAGTTATTCTGCACTTGGTTCCAAAAATAGGGGAAATGCTGTATGGAAGCACTTTTTCCTCCATATCTCCACCTTATGGACCGAAAACCCTAAAGCCCAACTTTTCAGCTATTGAGATTGAAAATAATCACAAAAAAAAAGAAAAATGTAGTCATCATGTCCATCTGAGAAAGGCAGTTTTAAACTCAGAGTGCAAAACAAAATGATGAACAAGAGTAATCAATAAACATAATATCTGCAACGTCTTGGGGCACATTAACAGCAGAAGGCAGAGATTTGACCACAATCAAGTGTTAGTCGAGCTGCAAAGAAAAAGCACGTTTCAAAACCAATTCTCTGGAAAATTCGCATCTTTAGGGCGTAACTGTGACTGATTGTTAAATCTCCCCTTGCCTGTCGTTGACGCTGTCCAGGTGATTTATTCTCTCAACATGAAGAATGAGGAGCAGGAGGCGGCCCTGCAGGCCTTGAGCCACGCCCACCATGAGGAGCTGCACCGCATCCTGATGGAGACCTGCCATGAAGGGGAGGGGTCGGCGCTGAGGACACGCCTCCTCGAGCTGCAAGACTCTCTGGATGAGCAGCAGAGAGTTGGAGCCCAGGTGTGTGTGTGTGTGTGTGTTGCAGTGTGTGGGTGCACTCTTACCCTCCTGATCATGAGATAAACCGACCTCACTCAAGGGCGTGTTGTGTTGCCATGATTTAATGTGTAAACTCCCAGCGGGAGCAGCAAATCAAAGCCGCCCCTGATGTGACCTACAACAGTCAGCCTCGTTCAGATAGCCTCTTACTTTACCTTGTCTAAGACTTCATGCCTATTTTACATGCTGTGCACCACAGTAAAACATCAGCATGAATCATAAATACGGGCATGATGTTCTAGTGAGCTCTTTGGAAATAGAAAGCATCTCAACGGGGAAACAGATAAAAAATGTATATCCACCTTAAACTTTTATTTTGAAACATGTCACCGCTCCTCATATCTGTCTGTTTTTTTTTTGTCGTCTGCCAAGAGTTTTCCTTCTTTTGCTGCCAATTCACTGTGCACGTAATCACAAGAGTGCAAACACCTACTGGCAAATATCATCCTTACATGGAAGCCAGTGTCACCCCTTGGGCTCTGTTTTTGTTAAACAGGGTGCAGACACTTCCTGCTAACATTGGCAAATAGGTTTTGTATTTCTTTGGTGTGTAAGCATAATTTTAGTGGAGTGTGGTCTGGAAAGAAAGGGCTAAAACATGATGATGACATTAGTAATAGGAGGAATACAGCATAAGAACTGGAGGCGTCAAAGTGCTGCTGATACAAATATTATGAGACTGCAACAAGCATAAAACCAGACTGTGGAGTTGAATATAGTCTCATACTGTGTCCACAAGGAGTATTGTTTCATCAAATATCAACAAACCTCAAATGCAGTTTAAGCTTGCTTTAAGCTTTAAGCTTGATAAAACTCTGCCCAGATAAAGAAGGTTTCAGACTTGTTGGAGAAAATGTTTCATTTATGAGTTGTGACCTCTAAATAAGTTTGTGATTTGGTGCTAACGAGCTCCATTAAGACAGTGTTTACTGTCTAACAGGCAAGTACAAGCATAAATTCTTTACCAATTATAACTGAGGAATGATGATTATAACTGATGAATAAATGATTAGTTTTAAATGGATCTTGCAAGGAAATTCCTATTTACCCCATAATTACCTACACTTCCTACAGAGCTTTAAGGAGATTACGGACCTACAAAGTAAAGTGTCACAGAAAAGTCTCTTCCTCATGTTTTATCTTCAGGGGCACCTCACTGCATTTTATATCTTCTTTGTGAATCCTGTCTACTTTTGTGACTGTGTAATGACACACTGAGTGTTTCACTGTATTGCAGCTAATTGGCATTTACTTTTTCAAATGTTGTGTATACTCTCTGTCCATACCATTCACTCCAGTGGTCTGAAGGGTGTTGTTGTGTGAGCATGGAGCAAACTGTCTGAAAGATTTCCAGAGTGTTGTTTGGAGTAGTACGAAATTGTGTCTTATCAGCCAGTAGTATACTCTGTATAACCTGTTCACCTCTGGGACTCCAGGTGCAGGCAGACTTCGAGTTTTTCCGCATCCAGGCGGAGGAGAGGGAGCGGGAGACTGAGGCGGAGCTGAGGAAAGAGTTCGAGGAGAGGCTCCGGGCTGCAGAGGAAGAGCTCCAGGAGGCCAAGGCCCAGATCAGCGACGCACAGGAGGAGAGCCTGCGGCTGAGCAAAGAACTGGAGAAGGCCGGGGAGCAGATCCAGGAGCTGGACGCCAAATGCGAGGAGCTACAGAAAGTGGCTGACGAGGCGAGACAGAGCAAAGAGGAGGAAATGCACAGAGAGGACGAGGAGAAAAAGAAAGAGGAGGAGGAGAAGGAAGAGAGACAAACGGAGGAGGACTTGGAAAGAGTGAAAGCGCTCTTGGAGGAAGTAAAGGCCCTGAAGGAGGAGCGGGACGCGGCAGAGGAGGAGCGGAGGCGGGCCGTGAAAGAGGAGAGAGAGCGGTGGGAGCGGAGGCTGAGCGACCTGAGCGAGGAGCGAGAGGAGATGAGGAAGAAGATGGAGGCCGAGTGGAGGGAGGAGCGGCGGAGGTGGGAGGAGAGGGAGGAGGAGGAGAAGAAGGGGATGCACAGCGCTCTGCGGGAGAGGGTGAAGAGGGCCGAAGTGGAGGTGGAGAGTCACCTGGAGAGGCTGGCCGAGAGCAAGAGAAACACGGTCAAGCTGCAGGAGCGCATACAGGTACGCACACAAACATGCACGAGGGATCTCCGATGCACCCAGCTAATGATCGTGTTGATGGGAAAGGAGGGAGCGGGGTGGAAGCAGAGGAGAGAGGAGAGAGAGAGAGGGGAGATCTTGCTTGTCTAACCACAGGCTGCCCTCCCTGAGTGCCGTTCCCGCTGCTAATGAGTAGTTTGAGCAGGATAGATTCGCTGCACCACCACCATTACCACCTCGTGGATGAGCATTAAGAAGCCCTACGAGAGCTGGCACAGAGCTGACATAAGCCCTCACAGCAGACCATTAAAGGCTCACAGCTGGGCCAGATAGCTCCCTGACTCACCACATTTCATCCCTTTTTTTTCCCTGTTCCTCCACATCTCTCACACTTGCGTTCTCTCTCTCCTTCCGTTTTATCTGTGTCAAATTTGCTGTTGGCTCCTCTCTCTCTCTCCCTCCCCTCATCTGTTTTTTTTTCTTCTTTCCTACTCCCCTGTGCTTTTTGTCAAACCCACAATCCTCCCGTGCGCCGCCCTCCTTTGTGTTGCCCTTTCGTGCCCTTCTTCAGGACTTGGAGGAGGAGCTGGAGCTGGATCGGAGGCGCGTGTCAGAGGCCGAAGGCGTGGCCAAGCGGGCGGAGGAGGAGCTCGCCGTCGCCAAGGAGAGGCTGCTGCTGCAGGAGGACGAGCTGCAGAGCAGAGCAGGTAGTCCGCCGTCTCACCTGTCCACCCGTCATCTCACCTGTCTGCCGAGTTCAGCTGGCGTCGGTGAAAATCAGCTGAGCTCAGCGCATTTCCATTTTTCATTCTGACTCATCGCTAATTAAGTTTTCGCCTCACGCCATTATAATATATACAGAGAATGCAACAACACATTATTCATCCTCCACAAAGGCAAACAGTTTCATCAAAGTGTCATCATACCCAGTCAGCAAAAAACGCCCCGAATTATTATTTATTGCACGAGAAAGATTTTTTGTTTTCCGGCGCTTCCTCATTCAGCAGCTACATTCTGCTTCTATTATGCATAATCAGTCAATGTTTCACTTGGCTGTTTGTTAGCGTTTATTTGGCGCGTTGCTCTCTCTCTCTCTCCCCGTGTGTGTGTGTGTCAGAGGAGCTGCTGAACCGCGGAGGCTGTGAGGTGTGTGTGTGCACGGAAGTGGACGAGCTGAGGAGCCAGGTGAGCCGTCTGCAGAGCAGGAACCGAGAGCTGGAGCTGCAGAGCAGCGGCCGGAACAGCGACCACGCCCGGCAGATACGCCAGGTGACGTCCACACAAACAGACACAAAGAGTGAAAAAAGTGCAGTTACATGCCCATATATATGTGTTAAATATTAAATGTAGTGTCTGATTTATCCAACACCACCTTTTTGCTGAACATTCGGTGGAATTTATGGCTGAGCTGTTGAATTAGATTGTGTGTGTGTGTGTGTGTGTGTGTTCACAGCATGCTGAGGCCTTGTCCAGTTTGCGCTCTGAGATGGTGAGAGCCCAGACGGAGGAGCTGCGTCGCATCCAGAAACACGCCGACGATGAGAGGGACAAGCTGCAGAGGGAGATAGACAAGGAGCGAGAGAGCCTGCAGAGGGAGAGCGCGCAGGAAAAGGATCAGTTCGAGAAGGAGAGGAGCAGACTGCGCAGGGAGAGGGAGGAGGAGAAGGAGGCTCTGCACAAGGAGGTGGAGGAGACAAAGGTGCATCTGAGGAGAGAGAAGGACGAGGAGGTCGACCGGGAGCGGAAGGAGCTGGAGGTGGAGAGGGTGCGCGTCCGCTCGCAGCTGGACAAGAGCATCGAGCAGGTCGAGGCGGAGAGGGCCATCGTGCAGCAGAAGCTGGAGGAGGAGAAGAAGAGGTTGGTGGAAAAGGCCGAGGAGGACAGGAAGCGACTGAAGGAGCAAGTGCGGAAGGCGATAGAGGAGGTGATGAGGAGGCACGCGGCCGAACTCCACAGCGTCCAAGAAGCTCTGAGCTCAGAGAAGAAGACCAACCAGGAGGTCAGCATCTGTCTGCACATCTCACACAAGAAACCAGATTACTGGGAGGATAAATGCATCCTCCACACAGGGCCGCAATGACCACTCTGAAACCTGCGTTTAGAATTTTTCACTAGTGCACCAAAATCAAATCTGTATTATAAAAAGAACCCGCTGTTCAGCTGTGGCAGCCAGCTCATGTTGGCTTAATTATTTTAGTTTTCAGTTTCAGTCAGACTTTGGATTTAATTTCATTTGCATACAAGGACGAACCGCTCTGAGAAATTTTTTCCTTTTATCCCATCACAGTAATGCTTTCCCTGCTCTGAGTCTGTGTTATGTGCGTGTGCCCTCACAAACACAGAAACGAGCTCCAGCTCCAGTCGAGATCAAGCAGAGTTAATGCCTTTTTCTTAATCCACGGCGCTGATGAAGTCTTCTTGTTTGTGTGTTTAGTTAGTCAGGCCAATCGGGTTACTGCGATAACTAGGCGACTTACCACTTCAAAGGAGACAAACACAGTCGTCTCCAACATTTTGGGCTCATGAATGACACTTATTTGTTATCTCGTGTCAGGCATATGTTCACATATCTTCATATGTTCTAGACTTTTAACTAGGTCAACCAAAAATGGATTTTTAACTCCTGTTTTAGAGGACTGGAGAAATTGTGTAGTAATTTAAAACAAGAAAGAGATAAGATCAGAAGAATGTTTGAAAAAAATCTTGAAAACAATTTTGTGTAGGATTCAAGGGGTGATAGTGATCTGCTGTCCTGTTTTCATCTTGTGACCCCTTGAGGGATCCCCGCCTGCTCACTGGGAACCGCTGGTTTAAAACAGCATGTTTAATGAGGTCTTTTTTTTAACTAAGTGTAAATGTGGAAATATAAAAAGATTTTTATCACATAATTGCCTGCCCTTTGAGCCTTCTTATAATATGCCCTTCATCGTGACTAATTATTAATTAGGCTCAGTAATAAGGAGATGACAGTATGGTTGAGTTTAAGCGCTGGAACGAAGATAAGATGTTAATGCAATCATGGTTCTGATGAGAGTGAATTTTCTTGGAAGGTGTGCGCGCATTTGGAGGAAGAGAGGAGAGCCGGCGAGGAGCTACGAGGAGCGCTGGAGAAGGAGAGAGAGGAGCTGAAGACAAAACTGAGAGATGCCACCAATGAGGTCAGAGTTCAAATGGCTTTTTATGATTTCTGCCAGATAAATGTGTCTGACAGACGTCCGGAGAATATCCATCACAGCTGTGTGATGTTTCTGTGCTCTCAGATCTGTAGGCTGGAGTCAGCGATCCAGCAGCAGGACAAAAAAGAAAAAGGGGCCCCTGAAGCTGCACGATCGTGTGGACCGCAGTGCTCCCGTCTGGAGGAAGAGCTCCACCAGACCCGGAGTCGGCTGGCCCGGACACAGGAGGAGGCGGAGAGGCAGCGCGACCGGCAGCAGAGAGAGATCGCGTCCCTGAGAGCCGACAAACACCGGCTGGAGGAGAAAGTGCTGGAACAGAGCCGACTGAACGCGGAGAGGAGTCTTCTAGAGCAGGGCCAGCGGCACACCGAGGACCGGATCAGGTAGCAGAGCAAACCCCAACCTGCCAAAACTGCTTAGGCTTACATTACAAAGTCCTGACTCTGTTTGTAAGCACCCCGCTGTCCTCCTGGTAAAAGATCACAGAGGGGGGGAGTTCAAAGTTGAGCTGAGCCGCGGCGCGTACCCCCTCCTCCCTCCGCTACGCCTCTGTCTCGTTTGAACGCGCTTGATTGACCTTTAACGTGTTTCACCAGGTCAAAACATGCCAGGAAATTAGCTGCGGCAACGAAAGCTCTACGTGATGCCAAAAATGTTACATTAAACTGTGTCAGTACATCAAGGAAAATTAAATCAATATCACAATCCGGAGAAACATTAGCCATAATGGCTTTCAGAAAAGCAATTAGTCCTGTCTCATAGTGACGCTACACATCTGACTGTTATTACTGCGTACACCCGGTGCAATAGTCGATTACTTTTATTTAAAGTGTGTTCAATTACTCTAAAATACCAGCTTACATACAGTTTTCAATAACAAAAAACGTTCCTCTAACAATAATACCTCTCAACATGGTGTTTTCCTTTTTTGGGGTCTTTTTTCATCAGAAATTCTGGCATTTAGCAACTTAACACTTAGATGGAAATATTATACTTTACTTGTATTTTACCAAATTAGCTGTACCCTTACAACATTCAGACACAGCTTCTATTGTGATGAAATAGGAAAAATATCCAACAATAAATATATAAAAAATGATACAATTTGCTGCTTGTTCTTTTGTATTTTTATTTTCAACGCAGGACGTTTATATGTAGTATTATTTGTAGTATTAATATTTCTACACTGTTTTTGCCCTTTTTACTTAAGTAAAATATTACATCTTCCTTCTCTGCCACTGTTTGTCAAAGAAATCTGCTCCAGCAAGACAACCAGGGAGTTTCTAATCCTTTAAAATGACAAAGAGAACCAGGTTTGTGCTTATAGGGATGCTTATGAGATACATTTATTAAGAGAGAATAAAAGTCCTCTTAAAATAAATGAGAAGCCGAAGCAAACAAGATGCTATAACCCCATTACCCAGAAGAGCGCAGCGGGAAGACATGAACAGTACTTTTTGCATGTAGGTTAACTCTGCCTCATTTCTTGTTCTGCTGCGTGCCTCCAGGGCAGAGTGCGAGGATCGTCTCAGAGCAGAGTTCAGAATAGAGATGAATGCTGCCGTTGCTGAGAGCGAACAGAGGTGGCAGAGCAAAGAGCAGGAGCTGCAGACCCAGATATCTGAGCTGCAGAAGCAACTGAGAGAGGAGCAGGTGAGTCTCCGCCACAGAGCGCCGACTGTGATCCCCCTTTTCTGTGTTTTCCCCCCCGATTACAGCCTGCTGATGATAAGGGTAAGATGCAGATGTTGGGCAGTGAACCTGAGACATACAGTCAAGGTTTATTCAGTCTGCTTGTGCATAAGACAGAAAAGCAGTGTGACTATCATTGTCAGTTTTCTTTTAAAACGAGAAAATATTTATCCAGCTTGATGGACCGATAGAGTGTAATATTCATTGATTTTCATTTTTATCAATTTTCTCCAGATAATGTCAGAAACTAGTGAAACATTCCCATTATAATTCATCAGAGCCCAAATTGATGTCTTTGAAATCCTTATTTTGACCAACTAAGAGTCACAAAGCACAAAGATTTTCAGTTTATTGTTAACTGACGGAGAAAAACAACAAAATGTTCACATCCAGGAAGCTGCAAAACATAAAAATGTTTGGCAATTTTTGCTTTCCCAAAATAATTGCCAATTTAGATCACTCTCGAAACAACAGGTCGAGGATCAGAGACAATTCTCCACCTTCAGCTGCCTTCTGAATGACACGGTCACTGTCTCGCCTTTCATTTTGAGTTATGAGCTTACGTCTGACTGAACTCCATCTATTAACATTAGCTTCCATCTCATTACAAATACCATTGTGTGAAGACACTTATTTAATGACCTCAGTGGCTCTGAAGGAGCTTCGACGAGTCTGAGAAAATAACTCTAATGAGGTCACCTGGGTGTCGTGGCTTTGGCTTGGAGACTATTCCAACAGAAAGCGTGCATCACAAACCGGGACGTGAAATTTGAAATATGTGGATGTTTACCAGACGGGAAGGATGTCGTGCAATACTTTATCAAGTACATAATACAATATGTTGGATTGTTTTAGAAGCATCAGCCCTACTAGAAACTAAAAGTCTGATATTTCCTCATCAGTTCTCCAAGTTTAGACTAAATTGCTGTAGTGCTCTTTTAATTAGTTCCGTAAGCCTGTTTGGAGAGCACAATGAATCCTCCACAATGAAGTGTCTTATTTATTTATTTTAAGATAGCTCTCTGATTCCCAAACAAAAGCAACATCTCCGTCTAATTCGACGCTCGCTGCAAATTCATCATCTCAGGATTACTGTCAACGGTGCACAGAGCGCTTAAAGTCTTTGTCGCCCATGCAGGCGGAGAAAAAGAAGGCGGGCCTGGGAGACGATTGCCATGGCAACCCCGAAATTGACAGACTGAGAAAAGAGGTCCAAGATACCAAGGAGATAAACAAGAAGCTGAGGGATCTGCTGCAGGTACACAAAATTCATATGTGCTCTCTTTTGTAGGTTTTTCTCTGTGATGAATAATTAAGTAGCTTTGAGGACAGCGCCGCAGAGAGGCGGCAGTGGGATGATATTCCAGGGGCGAATTTATCTCTGTAACACACACACACACACACACACACACACACACACACACACACACACACACACACACAGACAGACAGACAGACATATAGTTAAAAACCTGTAGTAGCTGAAGTATAAAGGTGAGTTTGTGAAGCTGCTGTTGAGAGACAAAGTGTGTTAATGTATTTGAAGGAGCCCCAGACCCAGTCTTCAGCCGAGGAGAGGCACAGCCATGCCATGGCTCTGCAGGCGTTAGAGAGACAGGCGAAAGAAGACGTGCTGTCTGAGAGGAACAGACTACAGACGATGCACCACCTGGAGCTAGGTATCACACACACACACACACACACACACACACACAAATGTTCAGGCATGAGCATTAGCATAAGCACACAGTGACAGACAGTTGCAGACTCACGCACATACACACTCACAAAAATACACACAGCCACATGGACAAATGAGCACACACACTCGCACACACACACACACAGCGATATACACATTTAGATTATAAATTCAACTGTGAAGTTGCTATTGCCATGGATACGCTTCACCATGGCAACAGCAGAAGGGTACCTGTAACAGTGGGCCAAATTGATTTTGTTTTCTGTGTGTGTATGTGTGTGTGTGTGTGTGTGTGTGTGTGTGCGTGTGCGTGTGTGTGTGATATCAGATAAGCAGCGTGCAGAGTTGACCCAGCAGCACACAGAGTGGAGCAGACAGATGACCCAGAGACACATGCAGCAGATAGAAGACCTCCAGGCTCAACTGCAGGCACACACACAGATGATGGCTCTACAACAGGTAACACACACACACACACACACACACACACACACACACACACACACACACACACACTTACTTTCATCCCACTGGGATGAGTGCACACAGGAGACACACGCAGACACACACCTGTCAGTCTCTTCCTCTGTGAGTTACGGCCTGTCTTTAACTTATGTAATTTGTCTTTTTGTCTTTGACATACACACACTAACAAAGAAATGCATAAACTACATGCACACACAACCAAGTCACAACCTTTTCATCACTGATGTCATTATGACTGATATCATTAAAATATTCAGCTGCATGTTACCGTCTACAGCTATGCCAATTAAAAAAGTTATTATTCAAAGAATGAATGCAGAAATTGACTATTTTGTGCTCTTTGTGTGTGTGTGTGTGTGTGTGTGTGTGTGTGTGAGAAGGATCTAAAGCAGCAGAACCAGTACCAGGTGTTTGAACGACAGCTGGATGAGAGTCGCTGTGCCATGTTGGAGCTGCAGAGAGAAAATGCAGCACTGAAGAAGCAGCTGAAAGAAAGGTGAGGAAAGAAGCAGCCGTGGGTGTATGTGTGTGTGTGTGTGTTTATTCAGCATTAATGAAAACCCTCAGGCCTGCCACTAACAATTCATTTCATTATCAATTAATCTGCTTTTCTGAGAAAATTGTAAAAAATGAACATAGTGCCCCTGTGCCGAGGGGAACCTACTCAAATTGATTGTTTCAACACAAAAAAAACAAAAATATGCGACATATGCAACAAAGAGAAGCATGAAACCCTCACATATCAGGAGCAGGAAACAGTGAATGTTTGGTCATTTTGCTTGAACAATGGCCAAAATGATTAGCTGATTATCCAAAGAGTTGATTTGACCATTGATTTCAGGTCTGATATTGTTTTTCAGGACAAAACTAATGATTAACTACAGTTAATTACTAACCGCACTGACACTACTAAGCGTCTACATCGACACTGAACAAAAATATAAACCCAACACTTTTGTTTTTGCTCCCATTTTTTATGAGATGACCTCAAAGATCTAAAACATTTTCTACATACACAAAATATCAATTTTTGATAGTGAGCACTTGTCCTTTGCCGAGATAATCCATCCCATCTCACAGGTGTGCCACATCAAGATGCTGATTAGACAGCATGATGGGGACTCAGAAAACCAGTCAGTATCTGGTGTGACCACCATTACCCTCATGCTAATATTTTAGATCTTTGAGGTCATCTCATAAAAAATGGGAGCAAAAACAAAAGTGTTGCCTTTGTATTTTTGTTCAGTGTAGTTGGAACTCGTAACTTAAAGGAATAGTCTGACATTTTGAAGATTATATTTATTCCCTTTCTGAGAAGACAGATACCCCTCTCGTGTCTGTACAGATAAATATGAAACTACAGCCTCTAGCCTCTAGTTAATGTAACTCAGATGTTGCACACATTTGTTCAAATTTATTTGCAAATTCATGGCGGTGCAAATATATCGCTCCTGTTCACATCTGTTTTTGGTTTGAGCTGTATTATTTACTACTCTACTTGAAAAGTAGAGCCACCACAGTAGACAGTACACAGATATGATATCCAGTACAGTAATAAACTGTTTAAATTAGCAATGATAGTATTTCCATCAGTGATGATTCAGCTACAGGATCCCTGATGTCTTATCCATTAGACCAAAAGCAAACAGCCATTACTGTTCGCAGTTTATTTTAATCATCCCCTTCCATTATTTCCGTTCCTTTCGTTTCCATTCCTCCTCCTGTGTCTGCTGTCCTCCAGGGCGGCGAAGGTGAACACTGAGGCAGAGGAGAAGGAGGAGGAGAGTGCAGACCTGCAGAAGAAGCGGGACGCCCAGCTGGAGGAAGAAGCGCAGCGTCTGAAGGAGGAAGTGGAGAAGCTGAGGGTGGAGATGGAGAAACTGGAGGAGTCGCAGAAGCACTGGGAGGAGAGGAAGGAGGAGGACGTGAAGGAGGAGGAGGTGGATGAGGAGAAGAGGAAGGAGCGGGAGGAGGACAAGAGGAGGGAGGAGGTGGAGGAGATCAGGAGGGAGCACAAGAGGGAGATGCAGAGCTTGGTCTCCGAGTACAGCAGCGCCCAGACGCACCTGCAGGCTCGCATCGTGGCCTTGGAGAACGAGTGAGTAGGGCGCAGCCGCCTTGAAACGGTCGCACGCAGGTTGGGAACGTCAGGACGGGTACAAGAGAAACGGTGTGTGTTTGTGCATATGATTCAACTGCAGACTGCGCGAGCGGGAGGAGCGGTGCAGGAGGAGGGAGCCTCGCTGCGACGACCAGCAATTGGGGAGACTTCAAGAGAGGCTGACCGAGAGAGACCAGCTCATTAAACGATTAGTGGTGAGCGCGCACGCACACACACACACACACACACACACACACACACACACACACACATTCATACACTCTGCAGACTCTTGTTTACCTGTGGGACTGCTTACTTAAAGGATAATCCGGCGATATTTTATATTGTTCTTACTGTCAACAATCCTCCTCCACCCCCACCTCACCCCCCGAGAAAAAACAGACACCAACAATGAACTGATCCCACGGACAAGCAGCGTATAGAATATCTCACAAGTCTGGTATAAGCTTAATCCTCCGTGTCAGAAATGATTAAAAACACATCAGTGAGCCTCACCGTTGCACTGACACGCTCCCACCTCTCAATGAACGTGGGCACTGTAGTTTATTTTGAGTTCATCCCACACATATAGTCCCGCTGCCCAAAATACTCACTGGAGCGCCGAATCGGTGGCTAAAAATAGTCCCCAACAAACACTCCTGTTTGAGTTATGTTTTGCTGCAAATTCCAGAGTCTAGCTGTTTCGGGGGGTAAAAAAATGTTTTTCTTTTCTTTTTAAAAAAAAAAAAAAAAAGAAAATATGTATTTGTGATCTGTTAAAAATTAGTCAAATATTTAGTGATGCACAGACAGAGTAGGGTAGGTGAAAAGAGCTGAGACGGACTGAAGCACCAACCCTCACTGGATTTGTTGACAGTAAGAAAATTATGGAACAACAACAGCCTTGTCCTTCCAGTCAAGCACTGTCCTTGTCCCCAACTGCACAGGCTGCTAACAGACACTTGTTTATGTAATGTCCTGTTTTTCCAAAGCACCTAATATTCTTCCAGTGGTCAGGGCATATAATGGTCTCAACAGCACACAAAGTATGACATGTTTTTCAGTTTTCCAAAGCTGCTGTGTCTCTATTGATAATTTCAATGATGCTTAAAATGTATTTTGTTCTAATGTTTCTTAATAAATTACTCCAAAGATGCCCTCACATGATGTGCAGTCACAATATTTGGCGAAAAAAAGCTGTCATAACAACATGGGTCCAAGGTCCACTTCCTCGCTTGCTGTGGAGCTTTCAACCATATCGGCCGTCCTCCTGAGATTATTTAGTTCGTTCATTTGCTTCCAGAGAAACATTCCTTTAATCTGATCGTTTCTAGCATTTCTCCTGCGCTCAGAGGTGAGTATCTGCTACCCAGCTAGTGATTAGGATGCATGCCATGTAACTGCAACGTTCCCAGTTTGCTGCTGTCGAACCCCTCTCTCTCATCCATGTTTTTAGTCTGTGATTCAGTCGCTGAAGGCAAGATGCCAAAAAAACAACAGAAAAAAACCCCCACTGTTGGCGCATGTTCAGAAGTGTGTGAAACGATTTGAAGCTCAGATCTAGGGAGTAGGTGGGCTTTGAGTTGAGATCAAACAAAGATACTGACCCCTGCTAAACTGGAGATACAAGCTTCTCAGATTAGAAATAAAAAAAGCCCAAAAACTGTCATGGTGCAAAATGACCTGATGGGTGGAATTCAAGAAGCCAATTAACAGAGATGTGAGGAGAGTTATTGCGAAACTGACTGCGTAAAAAGGAAATGTAAAAAGAAACAAAACAAAACCTAATGACTTAAACTGCGAATCAAATCCAACTGGAACAGCTCCTTCACTAATGATCTGCGGTTATACTCACTTATATATGCGTAGGAGAAAATTACATTTTTTTTTTCAAAAGTGTCCTCTGTGTCGAGTGTTGCGTCTGCCATCTGTGTGGCATGAGGCAGCTTAGCAAACAAGTACACCCTCCAGACACAGTGCTCACACAACAGCAACAACACCAACTGTGAATAAGGCCAATGAAAAGTCCTTCCTCATCCTCCTTCCCTCCAGGAAGAGAGGCATCAGCTGCAGCTCCACCCTCCTGTTGCCGGGGACAACAGCACCCTCAGGCTTCGTGACAGCAAGTCCCGCCCCGGGAGCGTCACGCCAACCATGAGGGTGAGTTTGTCTGCTCTGCCCGGGCACATAATGTATTCATCAAAACGAGCCTCCTTCCAGCCAGAAGTGCTCGCTGAGCCGGAGCCAACTTCTCACTCCACAGATCACCAGTCTGTCGCGGGGACAAGCCCCCCCGCCGTGTAATGTGTCCGTCACCCTGCTTTTAGCTGCATTACACTTGGCCAGCAGACGTTTGGCCTTGTGTGAAAAAAGTTTCTTGGCCAATAAAAATGTGGTTCGTACAAAATACAGACAAGTTCAATGATGTAATCCTGACCTACGTGTGTGAGTTTGATCTTAAACTTGAATGCTACACTGAGATTTTCAGATTTTCATGTCAGAATCTGCAGACATCTCATCCCGTTACAATCATAATTTGAGGCTGCAGCTGAGTGCAGTGCTAGTGTGCGTTAACTTGCCTACATTCATTTTGGTGTGTGTTATAGGTAAGTAATCACGAACCATCTGGGCTGGTAAACATTGCAAACGTTACACATTTTAGTGTGTGTGCTGCCCAAACTCTCTCTGATATCAAACATACACCTTCTGTAGACCTGAAAAATGTTTGTTAAACACTTAACAGGGGTGTGTTTAACCATGTTTTTGACATATAAAAGCTTTTTTAACACTTCACCTAGAAAGTGGCGACGCATGCTTCGATAGTTCGAATGAGATTGTTGTAAGTGATGAATTTCAAGCTGATCGCAGCTGGTGCTCTTCATGAAGATGGTGAAGTACAAACATTTTACAGCACACAGTGGGTGGTTGTTTGATACTCGTGTAGAAAGTATTTTGGGCAGAGTATCACTTCAGATTCAGGCGTTGCAGTCCATCACTGCCGCTTGGTGCAGATAAGTAAAAATGATGATATCTGTATGCTCACAATGAACTCAAATGTGTCGTCTCTGAGGCAAAAAAATACCTTTTATAAAAGCAAAGTTCACAAAGGTAATTTTGAACATCCCCTACAGTCCGTCTGTGATGTCATAGATGGTTGCAGGATACAAATGTTTGGTTTGAAGTTACAAAAAAGCGAGTTTTAGAGCAGCTGCACCTTATTTTGATCAATTTACAAGTTGTGTATAACATCCAGGCATCTACTACACCTAACAGATGTGAGATTAAAGACTAAGGCTGGTGATAATTAAGTAATACATTCAGTACTCGTAATTTTTAAGTAATTTCTTAAAACCATAGATGTGCACCATAGATTTTAGAAAACGATGCTCAAAAAGGAGTAAACGCTGCATCTGTTGTGGACTATTTTCTGCTGCGGATAAATACACATTTTGCAGGTACAGAAAAAGGACAGTGTTCGACTCAAAATAAACTGCAGTGCCCTTGTTCAGAGTAATGAAGGAACGTGTCTTGCAGTGCAACAAAGTCGCTCTCTGATGTGTATTTAATGTGGTGGGTTACTTAACACTATAGAAGCAAAAGACACATCAGGCTTTGGCTGCACAGACAACACTTGTTAGTGGAGTTGAAACATTGTTCATTATTGTGGATTCATCTTTTTTTTTTCAGCATGAAGAAAATCAGCAGCTTCGTCTTTAAATAAATACATGCAGTGACTGTGTTTGTTGAATTGTTTGAGATCAGTGTGAATCCACCAAATTTGGAGTATGTCTGCCAGCTTTAATCTGACTGAATGTTGAGAACAGTAATTTCATCATGTGGATTTTGAATTTTGATTCATGTTAGATTAAATGTTTCTGAAGGACAAACTCAGGCACAAACTCTGGATGTTTTTTTTCCCTACAGAGGAAGCGTGTGGAGTCTCCTCCTCGTGTCACCAGTATCCCCAGCGGCAGTACTTACGACAGGAGCATCTTCCTTCCCCACTCCTCCTCATTGTCTTCCTCCACCTCCTCCGTCCATCAGCACTCCTCCTCCACCCTGCCCCACCAGTCCACCTCCCACCCTCAGAGCTCCACCCATTACTCCACCTCCTCTCTTCCGCACAAGCACACCTCCCTCTCCCTCAGCCAAAAGTCCTCCCCCTCCATCCCTCGCTCCACCAGATCCCGGGCCTCCTGCATCCCTCCCACCCCGGCGCCCACCGCCCCGCTCCCCGTCTGCCCCTCGCCGCAGACGGGCATCCGCTACGTGTCACCTTCCTGCCAAGAGCCACATGCACACCTGCAGGCCCAATCAATCAGGTACGACCGTTTTGATGTTTAAAAACAAAGAAACTTCAGCTTATAAAGATCTTCTGCTGTCTTCAGGATCTTCACACAAAAGTGTCTGTATAAATAAAAATATATATACACACACATAAATAAATGTACACCATGTCAGTCTGACTGCAGTGTCCGATATTTTGTAGAAATAAAATCTGTCTGAATTATGAGTACAATGCTATAATAATAATAATTATAGCAAGTATAATAATATAAGCATAGCATATATAAGCAAGTAATTATAGCAATAAGTATGTGTGTATTTCTTTTGCAGGGGCCCGTATCTGGAGCAGAGGGGGACAGAGGGGCTAAAACAGGAGTGGTTCACCAAATACTTCTCCTTCTGAGCACAAAAAAAAAGCACATGAACACACACATGCACTTGCACGCGCACGCGCACACACACACACACACACACACACACACACACACACACACAGCAGCTGCAAGTACATTTCCTCATACAGTTCATTGCTTCTTATACACATCCGTTTGCTTCCCAAACACACACAGACAGACATAACCACATCAACAGACATATGGGCTCATCACCAGCAAGGCCATCTCAGACATTGCCTCAAAGCTCAACCAAAAAGTGCTTCTCAAACACATGCGTGACCTCTTCTCAGAACATAGGCCTGCCGGATCTTGTTTGTATAGTTTGGAATGTCTCCATATCCTTTTTTTAACGCGGTCTTCCTTTTTTTAAATGCAACAACCTTTGCTCTGATCTCATCACACGATTATTCCAGGCGACTATACATTTCTTAAAATCGACAACCAAGTGTCTCTTTGTGTATGGAAGCATTCGACGTATTCAATCAAGATCCTCGTCAAAAAGGAAACGGACACACACGACTCACCATACCAAAATGAAGCTTGTTTCAATGCAAAAATGTATGATAATCTTAATGGAGAAATTGAATAAAATATTTTGTATTTGTAAGTGCTTCTTTGTTGTATACCGAGAAGAAAAAGGGACCATGAAAATCACATGCACATTATAACACAAGTATGTAATTACAGGTGGGAAACTTGTCACACGTCATATCATTTAACTCTAAGATAAATGTTTTTGGTCCTTTTTTGGGTCTATTTCATGAATTTTAGTACGTTTTAGATTTATTTGGTGGTTTGGAAACTGTTAAGGAACAATGTTTACTCTATATTCACTGACAATGACATGATATTTTAAGATGATCTGGAGTCTTTTATGTCCACATTGTGTCTGGTATCGTGATTAAGTCTTCAGCTGACAGTTATTTTTATCAACGAATAATGTACTATCTTCTTTCTTACAAATGAAAAAATAATCTCCATCACGATTTCTGAGAACCCCAAGTGACATCGTGACATTGTTTTTTTTTATAACCAACAGTAGGAAGCCCATAAAGTTTCAGCAAAAAAGCAGAAATTCTTCACATCTAAGAAGTTGGAACCAGATTTTGAGCAATGAATGAATTCATCAGTTATCAGCATGATTTGAAATTCACTTCCTGTCAATCAGCTTATCAATAAATCAACAAATCACTTCAGCACTGAATCTCAACAGTAAAAAAAACACACAAAAAAACAAACAAAACAAAAAAAACAATACCACTCTAAGATGGTGTTAAAAAAAATCTAAATAAATTTATTACGAATATTATTTTCTGCAAATATATTTAAGATGCATCAAAATGACAAGTGGACCAAATGAGCTCTAAAACTAAAACAGCCAATGAAAGAACAGACATGAGAGAACGTCACTGAAAAATTTTAAGACTCATTTTTAATGGTCATTTTAATAACCTTTGTCAAATGACAGTTTTGTATCCTCTGTACTTTAAGAGACATTCATCCCTGTTACGGTGGGATCAGTAACAGTTTTTACACGCGGGCGGACGTTGAGGAAGATGCGCTGCACGGTCTTCATCCTGACACTTCACCTGCTACTCAAACATGGGGCAGTTTTGCAGCGCCTCAGTGGCAGAGCTGTACTGGAGGACGTTGTCATAGAAACGGGTGAGCTCCTCTCGCACGTCCTTGGCACCCCTCCCTCCCGAGCTCCGGTATTTCATGGAGAGCAGCTTGGAGCACAGGTAGTGGAGCCACAGCACGTTGGTATGGGGGTGGTAGTTGCTCCAGTTGTTTCTGAGACAGACGGAGAGCATCACAGCTTTAATAACTCAATGATACAATAACTCTGACATGTAAATGAGCAGGATTATCACCAAGAGAACTGATAATATCTGTTAAAGTGACAATTTAACACTTTGGGAAATGTGCTTACTAGAAAAAAAAGAAAAAAAAAACAAGTTAGATGAGAAGATTGATGCCACCCTCATATCTGTCCATGAAATATGAAGACTTTAAAAATCCTTCTACAGAGCCAGGTTATCAGTTTCCCTGTTTTCTGTCTTTATGCTAACCCAAGTGGCAATTTCATATTCAACGGACAAATGAAAGTGATATTGATCTTCTCATCCAACTATCAGCAATAATGTAAATGAGCATACTTCATGTTCACTTTAAGACGAATCACAATGATCAACCAAAAGAAATATCCACCACGTGAACCACAGATGTATGATGAACTTTGTCTTATTCAAGGTGTATAATAAGAAAAGGCCTTTTAATTTCTCACTAATTAGCTGACTTGTATTTCTAGGCGACATATTGATTCAAAGTCAAATCAATAAGACGTCTTACACATACTATAAAGGACATAGTTCCTATAGGCATTGTTAACTGCTGCATGTGACACCTTCACAGAGCAGAGAAACTCAAGTTATACATAAATGCACCAACCCGTTCTCCTGTCTCATTAGTCTGTAGATATCAAACTGGTAATCCCCCTGGCCCATGAAGAGCTCCTCATCCTCGGAGATATCACAGGACACCGTCAGGTCATCTGGAGGAAAAAGAAGGTACGCTGGTCACTACTTACAGTTCAGGATGTTAACAGGGTTTAATAGATTGTGCAGGAAATAAGACAAATGAGAGTTTAAAAAAAAAAAAAAAAAAAAAGTCGCACCGATTTCGAGCCTGGAGAGCGAGTAGTCAATGATGCGGACCAGCACCCCTTTGTTTTGGACAGAGTGGGTTGCTCCATTCAGGTGGAAGCTTCCTGTCTTCTGCTTGGTTGTTTTGACCAGCACATTGCCCCAGTGGAGATCCCTGCAGTAAACAGTACAAGGGGGAGAGGTGGGGGAGGGGAGGGGGATAAAGTTGGACAGCGTTGGCTCATATGATGCTGGACCCACATTTCCCGCCGCATGTGGAAGTTTAACAGGGATCAGATTTCATTTCGTGCTTCGTCTTTAGGGCAACTATGGCTGAACTAGTTTTTATTTAGTTATACATGTAATATATTTTCATTTTGGGCTTGTGACCTGATAAAACAAGTCCTGTGAAGTGTGTGTGTGTGTGTGTGTGCATCCTCTACCTGTGTTCGAAGTGGAGCTCTTGCTCAGCAACAGCGAGGGCAGCAGTGACCTGATGAAGGATGCTCTTTG
>JBAJHX010000051.1:16108752-16126190 GCA_037176925.1 Amniataba percoides | reverse complement strand
ACACACACACACACACACACTTCTGACAAATCTCTAATACTGACTATGTGATTTCTTCATTTTTTATGAACATAACATTTCCTAAGTACAAATATGTATTAAAATGTTAAATGTTAAACTCAAGGTGTACTCATCTCACCTTTTTCCATAGAGCTTTTGACCATTTCCCACAGCCTTCTTCCGTAAATGACGTATGCTAACTACAAAAGCCTGTTACCATACAACAGAAATATTGTACTTAAGTCATATGATGACACCTGAGCAAAGTTGCATTCACTGAAGGTGGTCATGGAATATGATCAAAGCACTGGAAATGCAAGTAAGTGAACCTTGAGTTTAGAATATTCTGTCATAAATATTTCTGTCCAACATGAAAGTCACTTGAAATTGATAAACTTAAAATCCAACATCACATCAAAAGATTCACAAACAACCGTGCGCTTATACACACACAAACACAAACACGCATACCTTGAGCGCAACAGTGTCTCCGGAGGCATTGGTGGTGGAGAAGACCTCTCCGAAGGTCCCCTCTCCTATCTTCACACACCGTTTCATACGCTGAGGGAGGATACACTCCTCCCAGGGCAGGGGGTGCTTCTGGCCACACTCAGCATACACCTTCTCTGCGTCCGACAGGTCAGCATCCTCACACACAACCTGGAACACAAAACAGGAGGGAGGAGGTGAGTGTCTGCATCAGTGTTTGTAAGTCCATTTGTCCAACCTAAGTCCAACGTGCACTCTAGTTTCATGTACCGGCGAATCGCTGCTCAGAAGCTGTGACTGGAAGCGCTTGGCGACTGGGGTCCGAAAGGGTGTGGCAAAGAGATCCTGGCTTAGATCTGCGAACTTTGTTCTTCTGGGGGAGCCCGACAGGCGTGAAGTCTTTGGAGTGAGAAGCACTGAAGGAAGCAAACGACGGATAGGGAACATAAAAAAAAAGATCATAAAGTCACTGAACTGGCAGATCTGAATAAAATTAAAAACGCGCTGATACTCTGGAATAGTTGAAGGAGGAATTACAACCCAGTGGTGTGTGCGTGTATTACCCATGCCCTTGCGATGAACAGAGAGCGCTGCCTTGAGTCTGCTCCAGGTGTGTGTGTTGGGTGTGAGGTCAGCCAGCAAAGACGAGAGGTTGAGTCTACTTGCTCTCGCCGGGGTGGAGAAACTCATGGTGGTTGCCAACAGCTCCTACACACAGTCACAGTTAATCAATGATGTCACCTTAAATCCTTCCTAACAATTAAGACAGACAGAACTGATAGACAGCAAGGTTGTGTCAGGCAATAAATATCTGACAAATAAAATACTGATGATGAAGAAAAATGTTCTGTCATAAAACTAGAAGAAAGATGTAGGAAGAAGCATTTCACTATGAATACATTACGGAAAGTCACTTTAACAGGAATATGTTAAAATATCGCCAACTCATTTTTCCTCAAGAAACAAAGTGGTGTGCGGTGCCACTGAACTGATAAATATTTTAGCCGAAAAAGTCCATCATTAGTTCTGAAAGCCCCAAATTAAGTTTTCATGTTGCTTATTATGTCTAATTGGTTATTCAAACTGTCAACAGATGTGGTATGTCACTGTGTTTGCTTGTGTGTTGTTCTCACCCTCGGCTGTTTGTCCTGTGTGGAGATCAGCTCACTGATGCTGCAGTCCACGGCCCTGTTACCGCCCGCCCTGCTCCTGAACATATGCGCGTTGGCACTGCCTTTGCTCTTCCAGCGGCTCACACTCAGACCGCTCACACACACTTTCCTGGTTGTTCCAGGCCGGTCTGTGGAGTTGCTTCTCCTTTTCTTTTCTTTAGGAGCCAGAGATGTCTTTTTTCTTTTGTAGGGAACGTTAGAAGAGTCCTTTACAATGTCTGCTTTGCCCAAAGTTACCTTGTCTTCAGAGCTGCTTGAGCCACTTTTTGTGATATTGACTTTCGTGCCAGAAGTGTCTTCATTAGAGCGATTAGCGTCGCTCTCAGACTGGTGATCACCCTTTGACTGGTTGTCGCTGGCTGAGCTTGATGCATCTGTGGGGGATTTAAGTTTTGTGCCTCTGAGCTGCAGAATCTCTTTCAACTGTGATAAAGTTACTCTCTCTATCTGGACGATGAGCTCGTCACTTAGACATTTATCCTTCAGCATCGCTGTGAGTGCTGCTGCTTTGTCTTCTGTTTCTGGGTCATTAGACGGTGTCTGAGCCACCGCACCGCTGCTGTTGTTGTTTACGGGCTGTCTAACGAAAGGCTTCAATCTCTCAGTGATTTCTGCTGAACGGATAAGATCTTTTGGGTCGTCACTGTGACGTGAACGGTCGCTTTCAGACAGCAGCCCTTGCAGCTGAGGAGGCGAAACCATTTTTTTAAGTCGAACTGTGCAGGTCTTAGTGAGGTTCCTGTACTCCTCAGGAAACCTCGTCTTCACAGGGCAGTTGGCCAGTAATTGTGTGTCCATGATGAACTCAACACTGCTGTCTACGGATGCTGACTTCTCCGTGGGTTCATCTGAGGATGAGTGCTCAGCTGACTGCTCACAGTCCACTGGGGATGAACCATGAGTACTTTGACTGTCAGTCACTGAAGCTGCGTGGTTGTGAGACTCTGAAATATTGTCCGACTCTAAATAATCACTGGTTTCATTGTTGGTCACAGATAAAAACAGACCAAATGATGGCTGTGAAGATTGTGTGAGGTCAGCAGTTTCGATGCTGTCCACAGACGTCGGATGTTCATTTGTTCGCAGGCTTGAATGTCCCACACAGGATGAGTAGGTTGTTTGGCTGCACAGCTGCGTCATGGCAAGGCGGTCCAGTCTTTGGAGCTGCACTGTGCAGCGGCTGCTCAAACATTTCTCCCTCAGAGCCTCAATCAGCCACTCTAACCCTCCTGCTGCTGACACAAAACAACTGCTGCTTTCACTGTCGTCTGTGGAGAGCAGATTTAGGCTTGGTAATCCCGTAACATTCCCTGTTTTTATGTTTTCACACTGGCTTTTAGGTTCCACGCTGCAGCTATCTCCGTTGTTAGTGTTCTTGGGCTCGATAAATAAATGACCGGGTTCTTGCTCACAGGGGCTCGACAGCAGCTTCCCCTCAGAATGAAGCCCAGTGGGTGGCTTGGAGGGTGGTTGTGAGACGAGCTGTTCCCCCAGTGAATCCAGGTCTTCCGGGAACGTGCTCTGGACACCTATGCAGCTTACCGACATGGACGACTGATCATTGATAGACAGGGGTTTGAGGCGTTTGCTGAAAGGTACTGCTGACGGTGTAGAGCAAAATATGGGTTTCCTGGGGCAGAGGCCAATGCTGCGATCTGCTGACTCACTGAGGGAAATCTCTCGCAGCGGGTTGGTGCCAAAGCTGACAGCCCCTGGAGCGTTCAAAGAGTTCTCCGCACTTGACACCACAAATACTGGGTGGGCCGCCCTCCTCTTTCTAGAGGGCCGAAAAATCATGCTGGAACCAAAGGCTCCCGAAGTAAAGTCGTCTGAAGAGTTGAGAGTATTGGATGCTGCTTTCGGAGGCTTGGATTTGGCTGTCACAGCACGTCTGCGCCGGGTCACGAAGCGGCCCGCAGAAGGAGGATGAACTCTAAGAATAGGAAGAAGAGGAGGAGGAAAGTTAATTACAGCAATTACTGAGAACTTTCAGCTGAAGTAACAGCACTGCCTCACTTACTCAGAGACTCTCTTCACTGAGTTTTTGTGACACTTGGCAGCAGACATTGAGTCTTCCTCGCTCTCACTGGTCCTTGGAACATGCTGGGCTTTCTGGCTCAACAAGACTCCTGGCACAGACGCAAGCCGGCTGTTCCTATGGAGAGACAACATCATTTTAGAAATACATAAATGCATATATAAACAGCAAAAAACTTACCTCTAGTGCTGAGTTTTACTGAGTATAACTAGGGATGTCAATAGTCCATAATTGAATGTGCTCACTTCTCAAGATCAAGTTTTCACAATTAATTATTTTAAAATGTTTTAAAGGCCTTGTTCTGCTACCAACAATCTTAAACACAAATCAGAAAGGTTGCACCTGCACACAGATTTAAGGGGAAGGGCTACTTGAGGGGGTCAACTCTGAGAAGATAGTTAAAATCAGAGGAGAGAAGATTTGCATCAAATCAGCAAACTGAACTTGTTTGGGTTTATGAATTGCTACTCAGGCAAAATTAACTTGATCTTTACAATGACAAGTGGGTACTGTATTAACTCATGAAAAATAGTATTTACAATGTACTGACAATAATTTCAGATTTTTAGGTTTGCAGACGGTGTAAAATAATAAATGAACAAAACTCTGTATATGACAATAATCCTTTATGTCTTCTCATGCTTCATGTGCACAGACCTGGTTGTCTTGGTCTGCCGAGCAGGCCGCAGACGGGGAGGTCTGCTGATGTTCTCCTCATCACTGCTGATCTCCGTCGCACACAACTTGGCTTTCCTCTTGGCAGGACGGGCTGCTCTGCCACTGGCGACACTAGTTTTCTTTTCTCTAACAACAGTAATAGTGAGTAAAGATGAAAACCAAGTGATGAGCAAGTAAGTCAGAAACACTAATTGCTGCAGAGGGATCTGATAAAAAAAAAAGCAAACAAAAAAAAACCCCATAAATAATTCTCATATTAGGAATCTCTTGATGGCTCATTAACCACTTTATTACACAATGAATATTAATGAAATAATGACATCACTTATAACTGCCAGATGCAGGTTTGTTCACAGACCTGGTTGTTCTTCTCCGCGGAGCCGGCTGAAGAAATGAGAGAGAGGAGATGTTCTCTTGATCGCTCTTCTCAGTCGGACATAACATGGCCTTTGTCTTGGCTGGACGCGTTGCTCTATGACAGGCAACACTTCTCCTCTTTCTGTGACGTGAAACAAACAACAACAGATGAACATATCAGGATGTGACATCAAACACGAGAGTAAGTTTGGGGTCGGGAAAAGCTCAAAATGGTAACTGGCATTTTGAGGTCTTCTTGGGTATTCAAATCAACTTTCCTCTTAAGTAATTTCTGTTAGATGAAATGTACTCTGTCAACAGATGGCATTACTTGTTATATATTTCTTTGTGCCACTGATTCAGCCTTCAGATGCTATGCAGTTTAGCGTGGCTTCTTGGATACATACAGTATGAGCGCTCATATACCTCTAATAAGCATGAACAAATCACTGCATTTAGCCAGATGCATGCAACTTGCTCCATGTAATTGTTGTTCACATGATGAATAAAACCTGAACATAATCTGATGTGCAACTTTAAACTGCCCTGTATGCAAATATTCAATTTTCAGTTGTCTTTTTATGCACTTAATGGATACTAGCATACCCTACAGCTCTTATAAAGTGGTAATGGTACTTTATTCTGTTGTTGTTTATAATGACATTTACAATAAATTAGCATTACAGTCCCTCTGAAACCTGACATAACTGCAGAGCCTCATGTGAAACACACACAGCACAGTATGACATTAAAGACAGAGGTGATGTAGACTAATAATAAGACAGCACATGAACAGGACACTCCTCCTACCTTGGCCTGGAGCTTTTCTCGGGCTCAAACGCGGAGCTGTCTCCGTCCGGGCTCGTCGTGCTGTCGAAGGCCTGCCTGCGGTTTTCAGGAACGACCCAGGCGGACAGCTTTCGCCTCTGCTTACCGTATGTCTTCAGAAAAATCGGCTTTAATGGCTCCATGCTTAAATTTACAGCTGTGACCGTGTGTCAACAAGACAAAGTTACACCGACAGGCAAAGGGAGAGTTTAAAAAAAATCTACCGTCGAGCTTTAAGATCCGTTCAAATTCAGTCACAGCTCGACATTTTACCGTTAACCGTGCTAAAGAAAAAACTTTATCAACTTATTAGAAATAATCAACTTAACTTATCCGAGCACTCTCTAACCCGTTTTTGATCAGTTTCCATGATTTGACAGTCTGAGCTATGATCGCCTTTGTACCATTATTTTCACTCCGGTGTAGCCGCGCCTTGTTCAAACCGCTCGACGCCGGTGATTGGTTAAAAACCGGTGACGATGTCAACACAGCGCCACCTGGTGGATGGGAGTAACTACCGCCTGCAGCAAGACGGGAGGGCACTTCAGTGTCTGCAAAGTATTCAGCTGGGCTATATTGATATCATAAAGTCTTTATATAGATTCATGCCCTCTAAATAATTATAGCTGTAGGAGGGTTATGGGCAGGATATTGTATACGTGTGTGTGTGTGTGTGTGTGTGTGACCATAGGAGTGCAACACATAGTGCAGTAAAGAAGTGTAACCACCAGGTGTCATCATTTTATTAGCCCATATTACCCTTACCATGTATGAGCGTGTCCAAACTAAAGAGCACACATATTTTTGCAGTTTCAGTATTGCAACACTAAAACTACATTAACATGTATAGCATGGTTAAGCAATAATCGTAAAGCTCAGCTCAAGGAAATTTGGTCATTAGTTCCAGAGGTATCGTCGTCATAAACTGAAGTTTTAAAGAAGTGCAAATTCTGAAAAGTAATCAAAGTTATTTGAATTTATCAGATCACAAGTGTCAGTACCAAATTCCATGGAAATCTGTTTACAGTTGTTTCATTCATGTTTTGATCAAAAAGTAATTTGTTACATGCACATGGTGGCTGCTCGTGTCTTCTCAGTGCCCCACCTTGCATTTTGCGCCCAGTGAGACCTCTTCCAACCTGGACTCTGCCCATTCAGATTTCAACATGTTTAAAAAGTAATTACTGGTTTTACACATATACTTGATTAAACTACAAATCACGTATACAATGTTGCCAATTATTTTTCAAAGCAGTGGCATGGCTTACAATTTGTTTAATCACTTTCCCACCTTCAGGGCACCATTTCCTTCCCATTCATTTCTGCATGCTGTGAACATCGTCTTGCAGAGACTTGAAAGTTGTTCGAAGTTAATCCAATTTCCTTTCTCATATGCAACTCCTGAGCAACCAATAATAAAATGCTATAAACCATTAAAGTGTCCTGGGACTGTGGCCTGATGAGATCTGGTGCAACTCTGTTTTCAGCAGGGAAGAGCAGGAAGTGTACACATTTGTTTAGGAAGGAATATTTACATGATGCACATGATGCATCTGTACTACAGGGGCTTGAACACTGTCAGGTAAATTACACAAATTACATTGCTCAGAAAGCTTAAGTAGGTTCCAGCTGTCTCCTTATGAACAGAGATACTGATCTACACAGTAAATCATTTTACAGACTGTAAATGCCCTCGAGTCAAACTGTGTTTTATCATACTGGTGCATACAATTAAAAAAAAAGACTTGACTTGTACTGTTTTATCAATCATATAATTACAGTGTAAACTAAGTAAGATCTGCCATAAAATACATACATTAGAAAAAAATAGAGAGAGTAGAAGTGATGGTGCTGTTAAAAAGTGGTGGTGCTGTGGACATTAGCTGTGTCACCAGTCCCTTGCAGCATCACTGTGAAATAAACTGAGATTTTGCAGCAGTGACTTAAAAAACAAAAAAAAAGGAGCGTTTGCTTCCGGAGCAGCGTCCCCCGCCGGTTCCCCCTGCCGGAGAGGGGCGGCATCTGGGAGGGAGGAGAGAAGGGAAGGAACGAGCCGAGGGAAACGGAGGGGAGGGGAGTAAAAAACAGACAGGAGAGCGGCGAGGAGGACGTGAGCACACCGGAGAGGAGGAGGTGAGTGATGTGCCATGAATTTCTCCCCTGTTTTATATCTTTTTCTCCCTCCTCTCTCTCTCTCTCTCTCTCTCTCTCTCTCTCTCTCTCTCGGGCCGGAGCAGCTGCTTTTTCTCGCATTGTAGTGGAAACGTGAGTTAACTTTGTTCACCGGGGCGACGCATTGCTGTGGCATCCGAGGGCCCGGCGGTGCGAACAAGTCGGGAAGGAGGCGGGGGGGCTGCTGCGGTAGATGGAAGGGGTAAAGGGGGTTGGACAGTGGGGGCATTTACAAGACCCAGCATGTGCCTTTTTTACTTTATCTGGGGTGGTTTGTTGTGCCGGAGCCGGTGACCGTTGAGCCTCTCCCGGTTGTCAGTGAACGCAGCGGCCGTTAACGGGAGCCGTTGAGCTGCGCTTTGACGTTAGCTAGCTGCTAAAGCTAAAGGGAGGCGAAGGAGTTAAAGGAGTTTAAAGAGGGGAGACTGATTTAATGTGGGGATAAACAGCTGCGAAGTGATATTAAACTCCTCAGCTTGTGGTGTCTGCATGCAGGAGGGCACACGAGTGGTTGGAAAGCTGGTTGGAAGCTAGGGGAGAAGAAATGTTTTAACCTCACACTCTTTTAAAATATCCTTCATACAACAACGAAGTTATTTTCTACGCTTTAAGCTGCAAATTCATGTCATAACGTCTTTATTTCTAAAAGAAAAAACATAAAGAGATAGTTCTTTCAGAAGTACTTGGATGTTTCACTGCAGTAGAAGTGCCAAAACAACAGTGTAAACATCCTGCATGCAGTGTAGTAAAGCAAAAGTACAAGATGGACCAAAGGTGCAGAGTTTCCCCATTTCATTATCATGTACTAACTTATTAAAGCTTTATTATAAGTTATAATATTGTGCTGGTTCAGCAACACGTTCACTTTAAAGTCATTTCAGCAAGAGAGCATTTGAATTATTCAGCATGCTTCTGTATGCTTCTTCTAAACATGTATTAATTTATTGAATTTTGTATTGTTAATAAAAATCTGGAAAGTAACTGTGAATGGCAGTTATCAAATAGATGTGGTACAGTAAAAACTACAGTAGCAGATAATGTTGGATTTGGTGATACTAATGCTGACCTGACAAACTGAGTGTGTTGTTGGCTGCAGCTATTTAGTTTGTTCCATTCATTAGTGTCTTTTCGATCATTGGGCAAAGTCAGAAAATAGTCAGATTGGTTGTCTTGTCTGACTGACAGATCAGAATTCCAACGATACTTAATATTTTTACTGTGTATAGATGAAACAGTGAAAATCCCTTTTAAACTTGAGAATCTAGATGGAGCAAGTGTTTTGCTTCATCAGTCATTTAATGGATTGATCTGAATTGTCGTCCATTGATTTCCTGCCAGTTGACCAATCGTTCGACTAATCGTTGCAGCGGTTGAAGCCCGACAGGCCGGTTTGTCCATCTGGTTCCCGCTCAAGAGATGCTCCAGCCCCCAACTCATCCTGCGTCTCGTCCCATGCAGGTCTCTGTGCTGAGCTACAATTTAAGTAATAAATAGCCTCATTGTGAAACAAACAAGCATAAAGGAGGGTATTCTCTTGACTTGTGTGGAATAGTCTGGGGCTATTAACTATGCGGCCCCCCCCTCGTGGTTGAGGGTGTATTGGTGCTCGGTGCTGGCTGGACGCGGCTAGCTAATCGTTTCCAGCCTTGCTCGGGTAGTTTCTGCCAGGCCCATGAGATAATATGGCTGTTTGTTTTATGAAAACATGGAGCCACTTAATGGCTTGTTTATGTCGTGTGATTGAAGGAATCTAGAGAAAGATGTGGATAACTTTCCTGTTTTATTTTCTCGGAGGCTGGGAAAGCAACAGCAGGGTTCACATATGTTTTGATTGTGCACAGAGATGAAGGATTACTGTTGACTGCTTTTCCCTACCAGAGCCGTTCAGCTCAGGTGTGTGCACAGTGACTTTCACAGGGACTGTTGCAGGGTTTGTTGTTGTTTATTTAGAGCTCGTGAAACTGTTCCTGTAGTGTGCTGTGTGTTTTGTGGAAGGCGAAGGAACACTGAAGTTGTTGACAATAACATGAATTACCAAAGGACCTATCTGCTGTTTTTGGACTGCACCACTGAGGTTTCTCTCCCTCCCTCTCTCCATTCCCCTCCCGGCGACACTTGCGTAGACTCTGGTGCATTTATTTTGCATCACATTTGCACACATGTATCCACGTCCACGTGTGTTCAAACAGCACAATTAACCAAACCTCTGACAATGTCATTGTGAACACACCCCCTTCTTTTGTACCATTATCATAAACACGTTTGTTGGTAACACTATTTCAGGCCGCGGTTGTGGTGACTTTATAAAGGTTAGGCTGCGGCGTTGGTTTTGTGGATTTCATTAGTGCAGTCTACGAGGACAATCCTGTCACTGACTGTACCACCTGAGTAGAAATGGTGCACTGTCATCCTCCCTCCTTCTCCGTCACTGCCTGCCTGCTTTGCCTCCCACCCTCTCCATCCTCACAGCCTTCTTACCCTGGTGGCTCACTCTTCATCCAGCTCTGGCCCTGGACTGCAGTGTGTGCCTGTGCAGGTACATGATGTCATTGCTAATTGCTAAGGGCTCCGGAGCTGTTAAGTTGGTTTATATTCTGCCCCCCTCCCCTGTTTCTGCTCCCCTTTTTTCACTTCATCACTCCCTCCCCTCTTGACTGTCCCTCTTTCTGTAGCATTTCTGCACAACTCCAGGGTTGCTGAGTATGGAAAAAGTGACAGGGACATTTATGGGCCGAGTTCTGGGCCCGAGCACTGCGGGCTGCCCGGTTGTGCCTCTGTGTTTGTTTAGCTTTAGGTGTTATGAAAGTGCCTCTGTTTCAAGATGGCCTTTCTTCTGCTGAGGTAGCGTCCATCGCCTCAAAATAAAGGAGAGGCGCGTGCACTCGACCATACTGTACGCCGTGCACTGGGACGGAAATAGTGTTTCAGTAATGCAAGCTGTCACCTCGCGAAGCTGCGAGCATGTCAGACACCCGAAAATACCCCACGATATCTCAGCAAGGCCCAAAGTGCTCTGCAGATTGGATGTAATTATGTTGGCCGCACTATAAATGTGTGTGTGTGTGTTGGGACTTTCTTGCCTCGCGGCACCAACCTGTTAGTCTGTGTGTGGTCGAGGTCATGCACAACAGCTGACGAGAACTGATGGTGAAAGTGTGCATGTGCGTACATGCTAGTTCTAGACTCTGTGTGTGTGTGTGTGTGTGTGTGTGTGTGTGTGTGTGTGTGTGTGTGTGTGTGTGTGCGTGCGTGTGAGAGAGAGAAAGAGCAATCAGATAAAGAGCATGGAGATCTGTTATCACCACCCTGCTTCCCCTGTGAAACAATACCATCGGTCCGCCCTTGACCAAACTGTGTGTGTGTGTGTGTGTGTGTGTGTGTGTGTGTGTGTGTGTGTGTGTGTGTGTGTGGGGAGTCTGACCAGATTGGACAGATGAATGATGAATTAAGGACAGCACAGAGTAGATTCATGCCAGGCTGTCAACTTGGCAAGATAGCCAGACTGCAATTTTATTTGTGTGTATTAATGCGTGGTGTTGGTGGTCGGAGAGAGAGAGTGTGTGTGTGTGTGTGTGTGTGTGTGTGTTGTCAATCTTTTTCTAGATCTCATTCTCTTCACTTTTTCTGTCAGCCCCCTATCGATGCCTCTCAATAGGCTTATTGTGCCCACTGTCAGGAAGGCTGCAGTGTGTGTGTGTGTGTGTGTGTGCGCATGCATTGTTGTTGCAGGGAGCAGACAGCCGTGAGGTGTGTTTGAACAGAGAAGGAGCACAGAGGCCCTGTTCATCCTGTAGGGTGTGAAACTGAATGATTGGGCCCCCTTTCCCTCTTCCCGTCTGTCCCTTGGTCTATCTGTCTGTCTCACTGTTCCTCTCCCTTGTTTCACAGTTTTTCACCCACACCCTCATCTTTCCCTTTTTTTCTCAGTTCTGCTTCGCATCTTTTGTTTTCTTCCTTTCTTTGTGTGTGTGTGTGTTGCCGTGTAATGTGTCAGCTCCTGGCAGCCCTCGCTGATCGGCTGTCTTCTCGCTGTCAAGTCTTCCTTGTGATTGGACCGTCAGCATGCATGTTATTCTGCCTACAAATTACCTGTGGAAGCGGGTGAAGACAGACAAGTTTTCCACCCTTAAAGGGAACTGACACAGATTGACGCTTGCAGTCACACACCCGGTGCACACATGCACGCACACACACACACACACACACACACACACACACACACACACACACACACATTCCCACTCTTTTGTTTATATGTTTCTGTTTCTGATGTTGTCTTTTCCACATCGCTGCACTTTCACACGTATACCCCCCATCACTCCCAGTTCAGCTGCATAAGGATTTTCTGCCTCTCTCCCTCTCCCCCTCTCTCTCTCTCTCTCTCTCTCTCTCTCCCTCTCTCTCTGACCTTGCTATCGCACTCTCTCTGACTTCCAGACACACACACACACACACACACACACACACACACACACTTAGTTGTACACTTTGAAAGACAGAAAGTGATGAAAGAAGCTGTAAAGGCCAGAGCCCCAGGTGCCTCTGTAAGTTGGCCCGCTACTGCGAGTTTGACGATTTCTGCTGTGCTGCCTCAAAACAAAGACCAGCTCGGTAGTCTGAACTTCGCTTCTTCTTCCTCTTCCTCTTTCGTCTTCTTCTTATCTTTCATCTTTGCTGCATTCACCAGGAACTCTCGAGTAGATCGGCAGATGTTCAGCTCTAAACAGGCATCGCTGATGCTCGAGGAACGTGCAGGAGCAAGACGCTGTAATAGGAAGGCACGCCAAGTGAAATATTTGCAGCACACTGATAATTAGAAAGCATGCAGCGTGCTATTCAAAACATCTCGCATGGAATCTCTCTAACGCTGTCAAGGATTATTTGCACATTCCTTTGATAGAAGCCAACAATTAGTAACAGAACATATTAGACCAGGGTTGCATACACCCTCGTGCTGTGCTTCAATTTAGCATTTCTCCCAATTACCCAACTCACTTTTTAAGATTTGGGTTGTGTTGATACCTTCAGTTTCTTTTTAGCGTAAAAAGGCCATAATGCTCTTACAGACATTCAGTATTTAACCCTAACCCATGTGGCAGACATCTAAGTAGCTGATTAATCTGTTTTTTTTCCATATATAAAGCTCATTAGGCTAGTTTAGGTGGGACAAATAATTGATAGGACACATTGCGATAATGTCTCTTGCAATACATTATCAATACCCTGGCACTAATGCAGATTGCAGCTTGCTTTACTGCATACATTTAAACTTAGGAGCTCTGCTTTCTGCCACGTCAGCCTTTCTGCCACTTTATAGCTCTTTCACATTTGAACTGCCGCCGGTTTATACATGCCGTTAAATGTGTTAGGAAAGCTGAGATTATACATGTTTGTTTGATATCAGTTGTGTATAACTGAGAGTGCCTCCATGTGGCAGTCAATAAATACAATATATAGATGGATTCTTTCATTTTCCCCCACAGAAATGTAGATGTAAATTAGTTGACTCAAGTCATTCACTGTTTCTTCTATCATGATGATTTCTTTCTTTTTTCTCTGTAAGCTCAATATTTTGGGGTTTTGGACTGACAAAACAAAGAATTGAACGTGTCATTACAGGCTTTAAATTATAATGGGCATTTTCCCCCAGTATTTTGACATTTTCTACATTAAACTCCAGAAAATTGTTTAGATTGTGACGCATCTCATCTTGAGATCCATTTTCTGGGTTAATATTTTACCTCTAAGTGTATCACTTTGCTCTTGTTTTCGGACGTTTTTTTTTTTTTTTCCTCTGGTCAAGTGGCCCTCCTCTCTTTTCATACTGCAGTGAGCCTCCTCTCTCACGCGAGCTTTTACCGGCTAACATCTTCCCCAGTCTTCCTTCTGTTGCAACAATTAACTCTCTCAGGCCAGAGCCTGTGAATTGTATTAAGACTCATTCCTGCCTGATGAGTGTGCAGGATGACAGGTGACAGGAACGTTGAATCATGATCACAGTCATCGTGGTAAATTGGGTTCCCGACCAGATCCGTTTCTTGTGTTTACATCATATCCTGTGGCGGGACTAATAATAAGTTAGCATCTGTGGCTGTCTTAATTCCTTTACCGTGATTCATAAAAACTGCAGTAACACAGAAATTCATCAGGGTTTTGTGTAATTGAATAGTGTTACTTTGATAAACCACACGGTGCTGGAATTTGCCTCTTGGCTTCGCACTGACTTGGCAGAACAAGTAGAGGGGCGGTCTTGGCCCCTGTGCGTGTTTGCTCCAAACAGCGGCGTTACAGTGCTGGTCCGCCGGGCCGCGGTCAGCCCGCTGTATCATCCCCGTCCAAAACGAATGTCCTGTCAGAGAAGAATGCCCCGCTAATGTTGGGAAACAACAGCGATAACTTCCATCAGCGGGACAGGAGCGAGGCCGAGGGAGAAAGAGGCAGCCATTGTGCGAGGGAGGAGGAGACGACAAGAGGGGATGATTTAAAGTATTGGAGAGGGAGCGATCGTTGCAGTGGTGTCTGTGGTTCCTTTGGCACAGATTGGACATTCCTTTTCTGATGAGTCACTCTCGCTCTCTGATCCGTTTTTTTTTCCCCTGACATTTCTCCTCTCTTCTTACGCTGGTACCCTTTTCCCCCTCCCCACCTCTCCTCTCTCATTGTCTTAGTGTCTCTTCTTTGTACCGTCTTGTCCTCGCTGACATAGTCATTTTTGGCAAAAAAAACAAAAAAACTTGGAGCCAATCAGACTGGATGAGGCAGTGATATTAATACAACACTTGTGACATTATCGTGGGGCAGCTTGCCACAGGATTTCTAATGAAATGTGAGATAACAAGGCCATGTTGACCACACACAAACACATGCACGCACACACACACAGCCTGAGTAAGAGCTGTGTCGTTTGTGTCTAGACTTCCCTGTCCTCTCGGATGTCCTGTCACATCTCAGCTATATTTAGGATACACAGTCTCCGCTGCCTCTGCCCTCGCCTTTGGATCCGGCAGGCCTTTTGTGCATGCAGCTCGTCTGTCTGCCTGACTGTGTGTTTTCACAAAGAGAGGGAGACATGTTTTTTATATATATATATGTACACACACACACACACATACATGGACATATATAATCTGAAAAACACAAAAGAGTCACAGTGCTTCAGTCAAGCAGAAGAAAGGCAGAAGCTCCAGAGAGAGAGAGCTCATCTTTGCTGATGAGAAGTATAAAACATAGGCACATGCATGCTGTGGATCGACCACCTGCCTGTCTACCTGTCTGTCAACCTGCATGCACTCTGTCTGTGCTCTCTTTGCACATAACCGGAGTCTTCCACAAGACTCGACAAACATACCTCTGAAGTTATTGATCGCGTGAGTGAGACATGAGGCAGATATTGTTCATACTGATTCATGTTCATGTGTTTTGGAGGGATGACTTTGGAGGGGGGCCTGAAACGAGGGGTTCGGGTGGATGCTTTCATAGTCAAGCTTACTCTTGCTGGTTTCTCCAAACTGTCCTACCCCAGCTTTAGACTTATCAGCACATCATATTGTTTTAAAAGCTTAAAAGCAGTAGCATCCGGCAAGATTAACAGTTCATTCTCAGCTCAGGTAGATAACTATCATAAGATGTTGTCTATCTGAAATCAAAACCTTTTTAAATGATCCAATATGACTTTCAGGAGTTTTACATAGATGAACTGCTGTGGGACAGTTATTACTAACTTATTTGAATCCCACATTTTTTGTGGTATGAGGACATTACAAATGTAGTATTGAACTAAACGTGAGTTAGATTAAACTTCTGAATAAGAAATGGAGTGCTCTTTAAACAACAGTCTCATTCTGTGACTCTAATGGAAACACAGGAACGGAGGGCGGCGCGACTCGTTTCTCTGGAGCTGAATGTTAGCTAAGTCGGCCAAACTACTTTTGAGCCAGACACTGGTACAAACTCTCGACTAACAGTGTCGCCAACAGCAGGAGATTTTTGATGTGGTATGCTCTGATCTGATAACTAAACTATGACTAGGATGCATACTTTTAATTTATCTGAATATGTGAAAGTCACATTTTTGGCATCACAAATGATTATCAAAGCCATTAAACAGTACTTTTTTTGCAGGAAAAAAATCGTGGGGGTTTAATGTGGCTGCACTGTAATGCTGGTATGTTCTGAACAGAGGTATTTATGCAAATAAAGTGTTTATTGATAAGAAGAAGCTGGAGCCACAAGCAGATGAGCAATTTAAATACAGACGTGGCTCTGCTTGTTGTTGTCTGACTCTGCTCCTGGCACTGCTCGCTGCCTTCAATGTCGCGTCCAGGAAAGAGCTGCGGTCTCATTATGGGGAAAGTCGCGCTGGCTGCACGACTGTGTGCGCAGCGGAGGGAGCAGGCTTTCCTCCTCTCGCTGTGCTTTGCTTGGTGTCAGTGTGTGTTCGTGGTGTACTTTTTTTTTTTTTTTTTTCTCCCCTCCTTCAACCTCCCCTCACCCACAGGAAAGAGGAGGGGAGGGTATGTGGGAATGGGGGAGGGGTCACAGCACACTCGCTTCCCAAGTTTTCCCAAATCCAGGAAATCGACTCTTGGCCTCTGTTTCTGAAATGTTTCTTTTCCACGTCACAGGACTGCAAAGTGTGCAAATCTTTGCGGGGTGTGAAATCTATTACAAAACCCTTGGACACCCCGTCAGCTCTCTAATGTTGCATTCTGGCTACGTTTGGTGGAGTTATTGTGCGTGCCATATCTGCTCCTCTAAGAGCAGAGATTGTTGCAGGAAATTAAGTAACTTTAGATGCGCCCTGTCACAGTTGACACTTTTATATTGTTCTATATTCAACATGTACATACCGGCCTAATTCACTCTCACCTTTATTTGTATGTCATTTAACCCTCTCATTGTTGCGGACCTTAGTTTGCTCAGGGTCAGTGAATGCAGCGTGCACACACTTGTGCTCACAAGCAGCCATCACTCACCTTAATGCCCGAGGTGTGTGTATGTTCTGTGTTCCTTCTGTTGTTGACCAATTAAAGGCTATTCTGCCCCCAGTCGCCCTGACCCACCCACCCACCTCAAAAAAAAAAAAAAAAAAAAAAGAGACATGCCTGACATTCTTTGGCACACCCTGAAAATTCCTCACTGCTTTCTTTTTCTTTTGTGGTCATTTTCGCCTCTCATCCTCTCCCACCCAAGGAAACCACGCCAGTGTAAAATGATACCTTTTGAGCTGTATGTATACAGTACATCGAGACGTTCGTAAATTCACACAAACACCCACTGCCGGGGAGACTTTGTGCAAGTGTCGGAGTGTGCTCGAAACTCTGACTATACAAGTGGAATTATAGTGGAGCTATTTCCGTCCGTCCTTTACACTCACTATACACTCGCTGCTGCAAGGACGATGTATGGCCGTGGGAGCTCAAACCGCAGAGCTCTCTCTGCGAGCAGAGGCCGAGTGTTTGTTTGTCTGTACACAAGACTGTTAGTTTAGGCTGCAGCCTCAGTCAGTGTTACTTTGTCTCTGTTATTTCCCCTTATTGACAATATAAGGATGCACACAAACACACGCACGCACACACACACACACACATGCTGGGCCTCCTTGCTGTTCTTACCCTTCCGCTGTTATTCTGGAACCAGATTCTGTGGATGGCTATTGTTTTCTTCCCTGCTTCTTCCTTGTTATGCTGAATACACACACACAC
>JBAJHX010000051.1:16083769-16108652 GCA_037176925.1 Amniataba percoides | reverse complement strand
TTCTGGAACCAGATTCTGTGGATGGCTATTGTTTTCTTCCCTGCTTCTTCCTTGTTATGCTGAATACACACACACACACACGCACGCACGCACGCACGCACACACGCACGCACGCACACACACACACACACACATAGACACTGACGCTGGCGAAATATATCCTCCAGTCTGTAAAGCACCAGACTGGACCAGTCACCGACCGTCTGTTGGCTTTGTGGACTGATTGATGTGTTTTTCTGTGTTATTCCATTGACCACAGCCCCTTCTATTAATCATGAAAATGCTTGTCATTGCAAAATATTTAGCTAAAGCACACTCATCATATTGGATTACTAAGAATAACCTTGGCAAACATACATTTATATAAGAACCTTTGACAGAAAGTGGCTGAAGGTGCAGTTCGGAAAGCAGAGAACAGAGCAGAAACAGGCGCAGGGTTCATCAGATGTTTTTGCTAAATCATAAGTAGATGGTGATAAAAAGAGCAACACAACCCACTGAATGGCCAAGTGAAAGCTTACAAAAACAGACTAGTAAAAATTATCGCTGAGGTTTCCTTTCTATTATCTTTAAATAGAGCTTAATCCGACAGTTTGGAAGCGTGATCGAAAAAACGCTGCATCGCCACTTTTCTGATTACTGTGATTCGGATCATCAAACAAACCCGCAGTTTGGGATCTGAGTGAACAATTAGGCACATAAAACAACAGGGAGTGTGCAGTGCAGGCTGGTCCTAAGCCATTTAGCTTTATATGCAATCAAAGGGTGTAAAAATCAATTGTGATTTAAAAACAAAAACTAAAAAGGGGGAGTGTAGTTCAAAGCTAAGTATGCTCCATATTTACTTTTAGTCAGGAATCCATCAGCAGAAAACAAATTCTCCTCATTAGTATAGATTCTGTAGTAGAACAGAGGAAAAGTTTGACGCAGTAGACCAGTGGTGCAGTTATGGTAGCGTGTGCCCTGAGTTAGCAGTGTTGCTAACTTCCCAGCCTTGTAGTGGAAGTACTTTGCAGCTGGATCCGGCCTCCTCGGCAGCCAATAAAAATAAAGCCAGGCAAAGATCTGGGAAGATTGCCTGCCATTGTACAGCTGGCTTACACGTTCGCATCCCGATCCAAAAGTTAGAAAAACACCCAGTCGCGTTTTCTTGCCTTGCCTTGTTGACGCAAATCCATCCATTTTGTTTTTTTGTTTTTTTTTTCCAATGGCCTGGCCTCTTGCCGTTTCGCTCTCTTGTCTGTCTTTTTCTGTAACAGATGGGGTTTCTCACGAGCAGACGGGAGGGGGGCGCACAAGAAAAGGAGGTGGGGGGGAAGCAGCTATAAATCAGGGTTGTAGAGAGAAACGGGTGGTTTTATGAGAGTTTACAGACCTTCTTCACTTTTAATGAGAAAAGACAGCAATTCTCCTCGAGACAAAGGAAGAGAGGAGGAGGAAGAGGAAATGGCCAAGAAAACGGGATAAAGGAAAGAGGTAAAAGTCAAGTGGGATTAGCAGTGGAGCTGGAATGGCGAGAAGCCGTGAGAGGGAAGGGCAGGAAGGATGGACGAGGGGCCTATCGAACTGCTGGCAGGCATCCACTTGGCGTATGAAGTTAAAAGCAATCTGTCTCTCTGCCTCGCTCGGTCCATGGTGTTTTGAATGTCGGTGGCTTCATGCAGCGCACACGTAAAAAGAAAAGAAAAAGAGAGGGAGGGAGCGTTTGCAGCTGCTCCCTTCATTCTCGCTGGTGCCAGACCCCCCCGAACCTCTAACACTACGATGACACACACACTCATGCTGCAGCACACACTTGGCGGGTCGGCCAGTGGGTCAAAAGTCAGAGGTCACCGTCGTGCTGTGACACATCCTAGATCTTGTTACCTCACCCCCTCCCACAATGTGTGTTTTTCGTCTGTCCTTCTGTGTGTGTGTGTTGCTCTAAATGTGTGTCTTTAACTCAGTGGGTCTGCCTGCCTGTCTGTCTGGGACTGTTTACAAGCTTTACCCTCATATTTACCATTTGTGTGTGTGTGTATGTATGTGTGTGTGTGTGTTGTTGTCAGTGCCAGTGCTGCTCTGCCCACAGAAGGGGGGCCCTGTAATTACGCGCAGACCCCCTCGTCCACGGCGGAGGACTGCAGGGAACCCTTCATGGCCGCTGAGGCCTGAAGCAGCTCCTGCGATCACTGTCATCACAGCCGGGCCGGAGCCGTATCCAGATGTAGTCGGGATTGATAGTTACAGTTTTAGTGCATGCTTGTTGCTGCAACTGTAGCTCCACCCAAGTGTAAAATCTGTACATTTTACATCTGTATGTAGGCAGCAGAAATGATATGGCTCCTTTGGTCTTCTGCAGTCTGTAGTTAGCGTTTTGGACAGCGACACGTTTTTTTGTTGTTTTGGCTGGACTCCAAACGCACCGGGCTTGTAATGACACAATCAGTGTGAGGTTACTGTGGTCACTCTATAGGGCAACCCCACCAATTTTTCACACAGTGTGTTTACAGATCTTGGGGAGTACGGCTGCATATGTAAGAAAAAAGCTGTTCTCTTTAGAGTCTGCTTTAGTCAGTGTGTGGCGGCATAGAGTTAGAAAGACGTCACCATCATAAAACACCTCAATCTCTTGCTGAACTTTTGGCCGTTGAGTTGCATTGTGGGTAATGCAGGCACCGGGTTTTGACAGTGCAAGGAAGGGGAAGACAAAGCTCTTTTGAGGTTAAACTTCAAACAAAACAAAACATGAAAAGGCATTTTAATGGGACATGTGAGCCTGATGGAGGGAAAACACAACCCGCAGGTCTGACAGGCGCTTTCTCATCTTGATTTCACGTATACCAGGGATAAAAGAGACAAATCACGCCTATATGATGCTATAGGACACTGCGCCGCAACAAAGTGGATGTGCTGTCGGACAGTGAAGGATTGTCATCCTCCACGTCTTCATTAGGAGTGGTGTTGAGTCTGATTTTAGTTTAGTTGTTATCAGCATTTTTTTGGGCTTTTCTTTGAGTTACAGCTTTAACTCTTCCATTTTATACATTTGGGAATGTAACATAAAACCCAGTTAATGTGAATGTGAGATTTTGCCATTATGATTTTTTAATTATTTTTCATCATTTTATATTATTTGTAATGTGATGAAATGTTATTAGAAATGTAAATGGAAATGAACGATGACTTAAAGTTAGCAGCCGAAGCAACTGGAATTCACTCAGAGCAAAACCATCTTATTGCAGATGGTTTCATTGCTGATTTTGCAGAAAAAACTGACACGGTGGCAGGCATGAAGAATAACTTGTAGAAACAGAAACAGCCATTCTTCATGCTTTCGGGCTCATTTGCTCATGTGGTTCATATAGAGGCACTGATATTAAACTGAGACTGTGTCATTACCAGTAAAAAAAAAAATAAAAAGACTCCGTACAACTGGTTTATTATGACTATGAACAGCCTTATCACTCAGAGTCAGCACTTTGACCTCATTTGGCTTACAGAGGCGGAAGAAAAGTCACTGTCCCAAATGTCCCGCACTGACTGTGTGTGCTAAATGTTTATGTTTTTGTAACAGTAAGGATGAACTATGCTGGTGTTGGATAGGCTAGATAGAGCGTAGACCTCTATTATCACCGACACCAAATCCAACACATAACACCAGGTCAGCAGCAAAAGTTCACACAACATGATTGATGCCTTTTTAGTGTTGATATAACCTTTATACAAATCCTCTCTCTCTCTCTCTCTCTCTCTCTTTCACTCTCTCTCTCTCTAAAGTATGCAGACTTGTTGCAGCAGATTCAAGGAAGTGAACATGCCTTGTAATTTTAATCCCAGCATGCAACATTTTTGTATTGCTATTTTATGATTCACTTAGGCATCATCCGTCTTTCCTTGTCTCTGTTCTTGGCAGTTTTTATGCTTGAGGTTTTCATACATTTTTGTGTTTTTCTCTGTATGTTGTGACTCCCACAGACCAATCTGTGCATTTTCATAACACCAGTGATCCCTAAAGACTAGAGTTGTTTTTTTTTTCTTAAACTCTAGCTTCTGACATGATATCTCTTTTGTAGCCGCTGCTTAAACCATCAGAGTAAAGACATTACAGTGCGCGCAGCTGGTTTAAAGTCCAAATTATACAGCTGCTCCTCAGATGGTTTACCTTTTTCTTACCACAGTCAGTGTAACACCTCGCATTGCCAGACAAACCAGATGTTGTTATTTCAGTAAACAGTATTGGGATTCAGTATAAGACTGGTGCTGTGGCGGATTAGCCGCTCTTCTGTTTGTTTGATAGATTTACCGGTACCACTTGAGTGATTAAGCATTCATATCGTAGAAATATGCGCTATTCATAACTTTTGAGTGGTTACATAAACCCGTAAGAATATAAACATTATGTAAGCCTGAAGATTTATGGTTGTTTACTGTATCTTAAGTGTACATCTTTGAAAGCTGGGAATTAAAAAACAACAGGCACTTTGTTTCATCTTTTGACCGCGTGACGCAGGGCCTGACTCCCGTTGGCTTTGAAGGGTTTCTGACCAGATAGTGTTGACTTTCAGCAGCTTATGCTAGATTTGATCAGCTGATTTATGAAATGCTGTGTCAGACTGATTACCCTGTTGAAAAATGCGTTCCACTTAATGATGAAGCATGCAGAAAATATAGAGCCAGGCTAATTACACAGAAGCATTACTTTTGCCTTATTTATTGAAGGTGCACATTTATGAAATCAACAGCTCACATAAAACACGGTTAACTCGACAGATTGAGAATTGAAATGGTTTTCTCTGCTAACAAGATACCGTCCACAGGCTAGAAGTCCTTTCTCAATCCTTGGCCTAGGCCGTCATGTAAATTAAGCCCTCTGGATAATGTGGAAAACATGCCTTCAAATGTCAGTGCACAGTCCACATGGTGGCATAGTGTGCGTGCTGATCTGTCTGTTCATCTGTGTTTAAGACTGACAGAAGAACACAATGCGAAATAGGCTTAAGATAAGGGCATTAAAGGAAAAGCAGAAGGAGGAGAAAAAAAGAGACAATTAAGCAAGACAAAGCTGATGTTTGGAGCTGAGGACTTCTGAAAAAGTTTGCAGTCATTACGCAGACAAACTAGTTATTAGTTTAGAGTAAATCTATTTTTTGTACATTTTCAGTAAAAACAGTCGACCGGTTTTGGTGTCTGCAGATGATACTTGGTGCAAAGATTGATTAAAGCTTTAAATGAGGTTGATGAATTACAAACAGTATGATTATATCTGCTGCTGCTACTTGAGTTATCCACGTGATGGCATAGAATTTCTTTCATTTGTTTCAAATTTAGTCCCTCAAATCGTTCCAGGTGCGTTTCCATCTCTTCAGCCAGGGATAAGTGGAATTTTACGGTCCTTTCTAACTATGCTTATTATCTTTCGCTGCACTACTCATGGAGGTTGTGTGTTGGTGAGAACTGTCCGCAAGCCTTGACTGCATTATACCGTAATGTGTGTGTGTGTGCATGCGTGTGTGTGTGTGTCTATGTGTTGGTTGTTGGAAAACAGAGTACGGGGAGTTTACAAGTCTCCTGTGGCATTAAGTTTATGATGGTTCCAGTCAGCGTAGGGTTGGCAAGACTGCACCAAAGAAAGAAATATGAGCTCTGTACAAAATGAGCCTTATGTTCACACACACACACACACACACAAACACACCCGCACACCTTGTGTATTAATGTTTGATTGAGGTTGTGAATAATTGATGTGTCTTTATTATTTGTCCCTCTGGTGTCCTGCAGTCCCCCCCCCCCCTCTCTCTGTTCACCCCTCCCTCGTTCTCTCACTGTCTCATTAATCCTGTTTTATGTTTGTCTCTCCCTCAGGACGCTGCTGCTGCTTCAGTGAGGACCTCGTGATTGAATGAAGACGGAACCACTGGATACCACTATGGACGAGCTCCATCCTGGAGTTTCCCACAATCCTTAGTCCTCTGGTAAGTAAAAACTGTTAAAAAAAAAGTCAGTATGTTTTTAACATAAAAATAGACTCTAGTAAACCCTCTAAGCTTTTAGAAATTGTTGCTCTTCCTGTCATAACTGAAAATACAGGGCTGCTTTTTCTTTCATTATTTACAAGCATTGCTGTCGGTGTAAATATAGGATTGTGCTCAGACGTGGTATTTAGATAAATTTAGAGCATCTTTTTTCTTCGGCTAAAAGGCAGATAGCAGCAAAACTTCACTTAGGATGCTAGTAAACCCCAAACCTAACTCTGGTAAGTGTAACTCAATAACTTCTTCTGTAAATTCTTCACAATTCAAGCAATTATAAATTCTCCATTACTGAAGCATATTTAAATTGTGAGCCACACACACCGAACTGGAGTTAAAGTTTGGATGAACTTAATATTCCCTTAATGCACAGGATCATCTCCCGGTAGATGACACGTTTCCGTGTGCTCCACCTGTTTGATGCCACCTTGGCTTTAATGTGAATCAGAGGAAAACATGTCAAAGGAGTCGTGTGTTTGCAGATATCAACATCACTGGAAAAAGAGTTTTGTCAGTTATCCAAGCAGCAATGTGATAGCCTGTGTTTTTCTTTATTTTGCATGTGGCCTAAAAAAACATTTTGACAGACAGGGAGAACACTGTTCTCTGTACTTTCAGTGACTTATGGTGAGGAACCGCTGAAGAAGAGCAGTTCTTCACCAAACAAACAGGGGTCCCCACAAACTCTTTCTCTGCATATGATTCAGAAAGCCTCTTATATAATTCAGATTTCTATTATGTTTGGAGTCCTTTACAGTGTTATGTTGTCTCCATAGAAACCAGCTGTAGTTGGGTTCCACATGGATGAATGTGGTCTCCGAGGGCAACTCGAGAAGCACTCGGGATTCTTTGCATTCTTCTTCTCATCATTTTTTTTTTTTTACTTTTCTCCCCCTTTGGCGGTGTTCAGATCTGCAGCTGAGTCTCCTGAACCCTGAACCGTGACCAGCGCCGGTCTATGACTGACCTCCTGTCAGGTACAACACTCACAGACATGCTTTCACACATGCTGTGGTTGTGTTCAGTGTTCTGAGCCCCCGTACTCACATGTCCTCATGCTGAGTGGTTCCCCATCCCTGTTCTGTAGTAGATAGTGTTTTTTAAAGCAAGCGATCCACAGTATCATCTCTCAAGAATGTAAAAAAAAAAACCCAAAAAACAGTAATAGTCTAGATTCTTGTTATTGGCAACAAATTCCAACGCCAAATCCAACCCTTTGTATGTCTTCCTCTCAATATATTCTAGTTTCCTCACCCTGTCTGTGGTTTTCCTAAAACAGCTGGGCACTGTAGTTTTTAGCAGAGGTAAATAGTGTGTTTGTTGGTTACTATTTTCAGCAGCAGATTTGGTTCTCTTGCAAGTATTCACAGCACCATAACAATTTGAGAAACCTACCCAAAATAAACTACATTTTCACCATTATAAAGAAATGTGTGAGATAGTCCGAGGTTTTGGCTACACGGGGAAAACTTGTCATACGGTCAGTTTACTGGCTGGTTTGTGTCTTTTCATGGGATTTGATGGCAATAAGAAAACCACAGAATCACCAGACTGTTAAGGATGTTTCATTGCACGTAGTAGATGTGAGTTTACCTCTGGAATGATTCATTACATTTTCGTGACAGCCCAATCCAAACCAGGAGAAAAACAGCCCCAGGTTGCACCATTGTTTATCTACTATTATAGTATTGTTTTTAATTACGTTTAAATATTAATAGTAAACAGTGTATGATTTTGCATGCATAGACGTTTTTCATTCCTTGGGCTTTCTGCACCTTTGGAAATGATAAATTCACACATGTTGTTTTGTAATTCTCCTCATGCAGTAAGCCAATAATGAGGAATTGCCGATATGTGTACTCCATTTGATGCTGTAGCAGTTGATTGTTTCTGCCAGGTCATTCCAGGCCAACTCACTGAGAACTTAGAGAACTCTTGCCACTTCATGTAATGGATCTTCTCAAAAAAATCATGTGGACGTGAAATCTTTATTCATGGGATCTTGCGAAATCCTACAGCTCTGCTTTAAAATACAGATTTGTTTTGTTTTTTTGTTATGTTAATCGTTTAATATTTTGTTGCCATTATTTGTATGGGTATTCAGTTGCTTTTTCAGTTGCTTTTTTCCCCGATTTTTATTGAGCAACAACTATTTAAATGAATACATGATGCCAGTTGGAGCCTCTTGGTATTCAGTACAAATGTCAACCCCATCTAGTGAAAAATAAAGTTGATTACACATAAAACCAAAGAAAAAAATTATGGTTCCATGAATTTTATTTTAAAACATCCCTTACATGAACTGTGGGGCTCTAGGTGAGTTGATATGGAATGACCCTGTTGTTAGTTAGTTTTATGAGCTTTTATATTACAATGCCAGAATAGTTGTTTAAATGCAAACATTAGTAAGTTAGTAATGGGACGCCGTCTGTCAAACTAATTCATATTCTGTATTTTAACGTATGTGTGGATTCAAATCTATTCACCTCCTGTTCCCCCACGCTTCCTCTTTCAGGTGAACTCTCTTGTGCCACAATGATGTCAGTAGACGTGACCAATCATAATGGCCCTGCTGCTACGCCCCCCACCTCGCTCAGCCTCCGCTCCTCCCACAACCAGCTCCTCAGCAGTGATGTCATCAAACAGGGCTCCGCCACGCCCCCCAAATGTCGCAAAAAGTATGCACTCACGAGTATCCAGTCTGCCATGGGCCTTGGAGAAGCCGTGCCATCGTCATCATCATCTCCATCATCATCGCCATCGCAGTCCTCAACCCCCAGCAACCCTAAGCTAGCAAAGAATGGAGTCAACCAGCTCCGCAAAGCCGGTCAGGATCACAACAAAAACACAACAGATCCAACGGACCCGGAGTGTAATTCAGAAACCGCAGCAGATGACCTCAATGTCAACACGGCCGAGGAGCACGACAGTCACACCCTCACCAATAATGACCGAGAGGATGACGTCACTAAGCGAGAAGTCGAACTTCACCCAGACGCTGGCGGTGATCCGGAGCCCGAGCAAAAAAACGAATCAGACACAGACTGTAATGTTAACACGGCTGCAGAGCTCAAGCTGAACGGTAACACGACAGATCTGAGCCTCGATTTGAACATCGAGGCGGAGGAAAGCGATGACATCAGCATCCTGTCGGAGAAGGATGTTATGTCAAAGATGAAGATAGAGGAGGAAGGAGATGAGGCGGTAGTGGAAGACCAAGGAGACGAGGAGAAGAAACCTCTTCTGGTGATAGAAAGTGAGTCTCCTGTGAAGAATCGCAAAGTCTCTTCCGACCTGGAGCTCATCTCCGACCTCCACTCCAATCTTAAGCTCCTCAAATCGGGCCAGGAGACCCCGGTGCCGCCTCCACCCTCCCTGCCCCGGCAAGCCAGCCCGGAGGACACGCCACTGCTCTCCGTGGCCTCCTGCTCCTCCTCTTCTTCCTCCTCCCCGGAGACGAAGAAGGACAGAAGGACCGGTGCAAAGACGGACTGTGCTTTGAACCGCATCCAGAATCTGAACCCCAGTGACGAAGAGCTGAGTTGGACCACGCTGTCCCAGGAGAGCAACTCCCCAGAGGAAACAGGTACAAACACAAAAACACACAAAGCACGCTGCAGACAGTTCAAAGGAAAGTCAGCCGGGCTTTCTTGAGGTTCTTCAAGACATTTCACCAAAAACTTCTTTAGTTCAGGCTTTTGGAAAAGAGGTAAAACGTCTACACAAACCTCAAGCAGGTCCAGTTGACTTTGCTGTAACTCTTAGAAATTCCCATGACTTGGATGACTGAGAATCTTCACTGACATGCTGCAAACGTTTAAACTTCGCAGCCATTCACTGATGTTCGGCATAGCTTCCACATGAGTATGTGTGTGTCAGCTACTCTGCTGTGTGTGTGTTTCTGTGTGTGTTTCACCGTCCTCTGTGCTGATGACATGTTTCCATTTATGGTGACCGAGTGTGTGCGTGTGTGTACGTACAGGACTCAGACGCTGCTGGAACAGAATAACAAACACTACAGCCTCCAGTAGATCTCCCAGAATCCCTCTCTGGGACAGGAAGCACCCTTATAACCTCATGGGCGGTTAGCAAGCTAGTATAGCTGCGCCCTGTTTCACGCTGTTTGTGTGCGTGTGTGAACAAGGCTTGCATGCATGAATTAATATGAAATGGGTGGCTACTGTTATATCTCTCTCTCTCTCTCTCTCTCTCTCTCTCTCTCTCTCGCTCTCTCTCTCTCCCCTCCTCTATTGTCTTTGATTTTTCCTCTGTAACTGATGCTCGAGAGAGGAGCCTCTTTAGCTCCCTGTAATCTTCTCCATTGCCCCTCCCTTCTCTTTGTTTTCATCATTCTGTTTTGAGAATATGAACATTTGTGCTCTGCAAATATTAATTGCAGGAAGCAGTTTGAACACATACATATGCAGGCAGACACACAGAGGAGGGTGAGCTCTTCCATATTCACTTAAAGCTGCCATCAGAAATGCTTCACTATCCCATTTCAGTCCACTGGTCTGCTGGTGGAGCATTCGGGCTCACGTCTAGAGTCTGTGTGTGTGAACATCCCAGTCCAACTCAATTAATTCTCTGCGTTGTCAATTCATCTGACAGAAAATTTCTTCAGTCCATTTATTGACCACTTGATCACTCACTAAAATGGTAGAAAATGCCCATCATAACTTCCTAAAGCACCTCAGTGGAAAGCAGCAAGTTTTTATGTATGAGATGCTGTACTGTCAAGATATTTCAATAATGCTTCGGCAACTGTTTCTGGATTGAGGGGATGTTTGTTTGTTGATTTTTCAGAATAGCTGCTGATAAGATATGGTTATTGTACAGTAACTAGGAATCTGTTCCTTAATTAACAATTAATTAATTGTCATACAACCACACTAACAATTCATCAGTGGCATTAGGACATTAGTAGACATTTAGGATAAGTGAAGCTGTTTTTCTTGGTTTAGTTTCATACATTTACTTTTTTTCTTACATTGGGTCCAAACTTTGTGATGTATTTTGAAGTTTAGAAATCCCTGTAAGTCATCACCTCACTGTGGGCCTCTACTTTCTCAAACTCACTCACTGTATTTCTTTGTCAGCGTTATGTAAAAATCTCTCTGTTCAGTTTAATTGGAACCTTAAAACTCTCCGCCTTGTGCTGTCTTGTAAGACATACGAGGTACATCCACCTCCCCCTGAACAACAGCCTCGACCTCTGACATGAGCTCAACTGTAAACCATCCTCTCTGCCTGTGAGCTGCTGAGGCTTATTGCTGCTTTTTTATTTTTTCTTTACCCAGAATGCTTCTCCAGTGATGACTCACTGTCCCTTTTTTCAAAACGAAGCCTCCGAGCATCTGTTTATTTGATTTCTCCAAAAGTATGATTGCCAGCAGCGTGTCCTCCCTGAATATTTGAGTGTTACACTGCTGCCGCTGATGAGCTGAAGTCATTCTGTGAGAATTAACTTACCACGTGTTCTTTTGTCTTGATGCCCTCTTGCTCGTCTTCACCTCAAATGTCATTCCAAGGTGAAAAATCTCTCATGGGAGGGACTTAAGTTTTGTATGTATTTATTGATCAACAGGGGAAGGGGGAGACAAAAAGTAGATGTTAGTGGTCCTGTAGTCTTCAGTGAAGACGTATTGTCCTCTGAGGGGTTTGCTGAGGAGTCAATATTCACCATGTTGGCATCATTCATGTTGAATGTATCGATATATAACGCAGTTGTCCGTACCCCTGTCTGCCTTTCTCTGTCTCTCTTTCTCTCCTTCTCTCTTTCTGATATTGACAAAGCCCTGTTGTTTTCCCAGGTGTGTGTCAGATTCCTCTGTGGATGTTGTGGGTTAGAGGGCCTATACGACACTGCTTTCACACGGAGGAGCCAAATCACACACATGCGCACACACACACACACACACACACACACGCTGAGTTGAGGAAGGTCATTTAAAGAGGTCTTTCGCATTCTCACACATCAACACGCATTGTAATGCTCTGCTATGTGTTGAATGTGGACAAGTGCGGCGCAGTAATATTTGAATTGGTAGTATTATTTTTTTGCCATTTGCATGTTTGACTAGTGTATCGAAGTCCTCCTTTTTGCTGTTTTACTGTATACGTCTCCATTGCACCTCCACTGGATATGATACTGAGTGAAAGATGATCTCCGGGTTGCCAGGGCAACCGAGAGAGGCTTCAGGGGAGGCGGATAAGGAGGGAGAGAGAGCGATAAAGATAGACATTTGACAGGAACAAGCATGCCACTTTTTTTTTTCTTCCCTCCATGTGCACTCTGTTTGTTTTCGGACAGGAAAGGGAGGGCCGGGCTTAATTCGAGCTGCTGGTGTCGTTGATGCTCCGGATAGAGGAATGAGAGGCAACAACAACAGCAAACACAGCTCAGCTGCAGGGTGATACACAACCTCCACCTCTGCCCCCCTCACCCTCTCTCTCTCTCTCTCTCTCCATCTATCGTTCCCCCTGTTTCACTCTGTCTGTCTCTACACCTCCATCACGCCCCCCATTCACGCTTTTCACCCTCTCTTCTCTGCCTCTCTTTTCACGTCATGTTGTCCCAGCCCCTTTGCCTCAATGTGTCTCCATGTCCCTCTCTCTCTCTCCTTTCTTTTTCTCCTCACCCCATCTCTTGCGGTGTCCCCCTCCCCTCCCCTCTCTTTCTCTCCCTCTCTCTCTCCCTCTCTCTGTTTCCCTTTCTCTCTCTGTCTGGGGTTCTCTCTTTGATAACGGCACTGGGTTTTGCTGTATGAGAGGCTGCTAGCTAACTATGATGCTGGGGAAAGACTACATGCTGGCCATTGTGATTGTCAATTACGAGGGTAGGTGCATCTGTCGGGAGTCGGCTGGAAACTACACTGTGGGGTTAGAGTTTGACTGCTGTGTGTGTGCACGTGTATGTGCACGTGAGTGTGTGTGCACAAACGTGTGTATGTGTGCGTGCCTTCTCCTAGACAGGGGATGAAGTTTGTCTGTGTCATGTTATCGTTCCCTAAAATATCTGCCATAGGAATCTGTGGTCTGTGCATGCTGTTTTTGTGTGTGTGTGTGGGTTGTGAGCAAATGTGTGCATCAGTCTGGTGATGGTAGAGTGTGTGTGTGGGTGTGTGGCATTTGCCAGAGAAAACATGTGTATGTGTGTTTTGCTCCAGAAGCTCACTGCTCTCCCCTCCCCCTCGCTGCCTAACTCTGCTCTGACATGGAGCTGCATGCTAACCGAGGCTAACTGCTACGTAGCTCCACTGTGGCACCTTTCCCCGTGAGCCGCCGAGGCGTCAGCATGCTTAAGCCTCTCCTTCCAATTCCACGCCGGCCACAGTGCTTGGAGAGGAGCGACACCGATAATTTTGAGTCATGATCTCTCAGTGTGACTCTCTCTCTCTCTGCCTCCCTCTGTCTCCCCCTCTCTCCCCTCCTCTTATGTGCGTACATGCTTTATTCCACGTCCTTATATCTATATATTCCTGGCACCCGTTCTCTGAGTCACCGTCTTCCCTCTTGCTCACAGCAGAGACTCTCATGTTCTCTCTGTTGTAGTTTTATTAGATCTGACCTATTTTTCTTTTTGCTCATAAAAGACTGCAACTCCCAGAAGACATTGCTTCTCAGGTCCTCGCTCTAAAGCGCAGTCTTAAGTCCCAATGGATTTCTGCGCGTGCCAAAAATGTATGTGTGAATTTTGTGAGCAATTAGATAAGCTGTCCAATAAAATAAGTCTGGATAACGTATCCTTGCATGTCAGGTGTGTGTGTGTGTGTGTGTGTGTGTGTGTGTGTGTGTGTGTGTGTGTGTCTGTGTGTCTGTGAGTGTCTGAATTCCATCTCAATCTGGACCGACCCAGTCGTCATGATGACATATAGCCTGCTGTCGTGGCGACAGGCCCACAGGCTGTGTTTCATCAGCATGGTCAGCAGTTCAAGAACTCTTTGTGCAATCACACACACAAACACACACACACACACACACAAATACACACAGCACCAGCTGACCAGTCTCTCAGAGCTTATATCACCTTTATGAGTTGCTACACCACCTAATGCAGTTTCGGATCATCTTTACTACCTCTGCCACTACATCAACCACACACACACACATAGATGCTGTCAGTACCTGTGTGTGTGTGTGTATGTGTATGTGAGTGTATGACCGCCAGGAAACTGCAACCCTCAGATAAGATGACAAGAGTGAAATAAGAAACACTGATATAAGTGCTGAGTGTGTGTGTGTGTGTATGTGCTTTCAAGGTAACTGCCGTATTTCCTCTACATGTATCACTGTCAAATAAATTATGGTAACAGCCATCTGTTCTATACGCTGCTGCTGTGGTCTGTTCAGGATGTGAAGTTAAAATTTTACAGGACTCAATATTTACAGGACTAGAGCATCTAAATGAAGCATCCCCTCAGTCTGGTTTCCAATAATCGTTAGTGCTGTCAAAATGTTCTATATAGCATTAAATAACGCTAAATAGTCTGGGCGCACACACAGTTTCAAGATTATTACTCCTTCCACGTCATTAAGCACATATAGCAATGTTTATTGGTTTGGTTGGTTTTGTTCATAAAGTTAATAATTAAGCTGATTCCACATATGTATTTTTAACTTAATGTAATGTAATTTCAAAGTAAATTTAAAAATAATCAGGACTGAACATGTGATCACCCTTACTTGTAAAAGTCAGAGTGAGTCATGGAGTATCAATTGAGTTTGCAACGCTGATGCCATCATTTGCAACTTGTAATTAGCTTTGTAATGTACAGACACTGTAAGTAGGCGGGCTAAAGATTCAGAACGGAGGCTGCCTTATTGGAAGCAACATGTCTCACTGCAGATCTGGTACAGTACATATAGATCCACAATTTTGTTGCCTTGTAAAATAATTTCCATTGCTTTTATTTCAATGTTAGTGATCTTCCAAAAAAGTCTCTAAACTGAGTGCTCGGCACAGAAAGCATTTCTTGATTTTGCAGATGGGGGAATTGTTGTTTTTTTTTGTTGTTCATGTTAGAATGAATATTTGAGACAACCTTGCTTGTGGCATTTTATGTGGACAGCTAGTAATCTGCCCGTTTCCAGATTGTCAGTGTTGTATTTAGGACATAAATTCTGATTTATTCATTGATGGAAAACAGAGTCACATAGTCCCATTTTTTTATTTCTCTGCTTGTTTTCTTCATTCGTCTTCTTCTATTCACTTAAACTGCTGTTATCTCACTGTGTGGTTCTTAGGTTTTGATTTATCTGCCATTACATCTAATTAGCAAATGCGCAGCGGATCAGAACCTGCGCAGGAGCAGTGATTGAAACTCTGCCACGTGGAGGAGTTTGATTTTCTTCACAGGTGCTCTGTCTCGTGTACTCCTGTCAGAACACTGTCAGTTTTAGCAAATATGACTAAAGGTAATAAGTTACCTAGTTTTACTTTAACCTTCCTAAATGTGAGGGGGATGCTTATGCCTGTGTTTTTTTTTTCTGTATGTTTGGGGGTTGTCATTTTTGCTGTGAGATGTATTGCATTAAAAATGTTTTAAGGTGTGGGTGTGTTGCACAAAGGCAACAGAAGTGATGAATAAGTTTTTACCGTCTGTGGAAAGACGCAGCTTTCTAAATGACAGCTGCAGTAGATGCTGGTAATCCCCGTCAGCTGTTGATATCATTCTGTATTCGAGCGTGGGAGGGTTGACTTTCATTTAACAGAGGCCAAATTTATCATATGGAAGATAAATCTATACTCTGTTTGTGTGCAGTCACAGAGTGTTTATTTATGCTTTTGTTTGTAGATGAAGTCTGTCATTTTAATGAATTTGTACTTTTTCCCCATTGAAATCAATAAACTAGTGTGTGTGTTTTTCCACCAGATATCTGGAGTGAGCAGTCATTCCAGACAGACCCCGACCTGCCTCCAGGATGGAAGAAGATCACAGACATGGCCGGTATCTACTACTGGCACATTCCCACAGGCACCACCCAGTGGGAGAGGCCCGCCACCCGCCCAGGCCCTCCTGGACAGACGGACTCCCAGGCCCTGGGCGACCACACGAGCTCCACACCACGTAAACACTCCCTGGGCTCACTCAGCCCCTCGCCGACTCCTGACCATGAGGTGAGTGACGGAGCAACAAACGGACACACACACACACACACAGACACTTTAGGAACAATTTGCCTTTTGTTTTAACTATCATTTAACTTCCGGTACGTCTGCAGTTGTTCTGTTTAACTGTGATCACCCAAGACAACTGAAATGATAGAAAACAGTTGGCCTCTCTGGCTGTGCTCAAGTGTGGTTGGAGGAGAATCCATCCGTTGCATAAAGAGATGATGAGGAACAATGGGAGCAATAATGAAGTAAATTCAAATTAACACAAAAGTAATGTAGTCCTTCCATTATAACTGAAAAAAATGTACTGTACAGCTAATATTGTTTTATGACTGCAATTCCACTTATTAGAGAAGTCCTCATTAGTAGTACAGATTGTGTATTTATAACTGTTATTGTCATCATCATTAAAATTGGCACCGCCAGGCTGGTAACAATGAAAATATCTAGTTCAAGCTGCTGACGAACACAAATGGGAAAAAAAATGATGATAGTGATTATAATAACTTGTGGATATTATTGCCAGTTTATTGTACGCCTGGCTAAAGCTGATGCAGTCTAATATAACAGTGATACAATAATACAATAAATTCCCCCTTCTTATAGCTTATAATGTTCAGTTGTTAAAATGCTTAAACGTTTTAAGAGAGGCGTTGATTCAGTTTATTGATTATTTTGGAAGCTGCAGTGCTGTTGAATTGTGCTGAATTTTACTCGCAGTCACCTCTATCATTTCTATGCAAGAATCCCACACCGGCAGCAGGTAGACATGCGCCGCCCTCCTGACGCTTCACGCTGCTGTCTTATTTCCAGCCTCACTGATCTGCTATTTATTATCTGTATCTACAAGGCAAAAAACCTCCACTAAACTTGCTCTGTGTTGATACATCCAGGCTCCTACAGACTTGCTCTCCTCGCATCACCTTTTGCCATCCTTGTCTCTCAAGTGTGTAGAGCAATGTGGGGAGACAGTTGTGATAAACACTTGCTGTGTAAGAGTGCTGGGGCGGCGGTGTGCTCTCCACTTCAGACTGCATTTGTTTTAGCTCAGGGTACCTAATCAACTCAGTGAATGTTTGAAATGCATTTAGAGCTCACTACTCTTCTTTTGAGAGTGAGAGTGTCTGTTCTGTATAAAAACCTCTGCACTAGTATTGATTACAATTATAATACACTATTAATTATGCAACTTGAGCTAAAATCATATTTTTATGCCCAGGTAAGTACCCCGTGTGTTGCAGCTTCAGAAGATGTTTCACGGTCTCTGGACAAAGTCACTCTTGCTACTGATAACAATACTGGAAATCTGAAAATCTTGTATTAGTCTTATCAGGGGAACTAATTAGACATTTCCTTAATCCCCAAACACACCCTCTAAAGCATTTTTTAATTACTGTTTTTGTTTGTGTGATATGTGCGTGTGCTCGTGTGCATGTAGTCATGTCAGGCTGAGATCTTCTTCAGGGCGTCAACTCGTTCGGGCAGCACCACCTCTGACAGCTCAGTGGAGCCTCTCTCAACTCACGAGCCTACGCTCACCACATGTGGATTTGTCAACAGCTGCTACTTTGTAAGTATTGTTTCATTGCACATGTTGTGGTGTTATTGTAAGAAATCTTTGTTCACGACCGTGCATTTGTCTGATTGAGACTCGTGAAGGATTGGCAGAAATATTCAGGGAAGACGAGAGAGTCAGAAAAAGGGCCGTCAATACTCTCTAGTCTAGGAGCAGAATACAGGAATACTGGAGTAACACTGAGTCAATCAATCACTCAATCATGCAGAATGATGGAGGGAACAAAGAGAGGAAAGGAGATTGATAAAGAGGAGTACGGTGTAGATCAAATATTGATCCAGCGAGAATGGACTGATGTTGACAGATAAATGAGCCAGAATGAGAATCTGGCTCATCTATCTGGAGTGACCGACCTGCAGACTTGTCGAGTATCAGCCAGCGGCACAGGAGCCAAAATGGCAGAAAGACAGACATGGTGGATCCACATGTCCTCTGAATTCTCACCATGGAGATTTTAACGCTTCGTCTCTCCCCCCCCCGACTCCCCCTCTTTGTCCCCTTTTAGCCTCGTTCTACATCTCTGCAGGGGATGCCTGATCAAGAGTGTCGCTCTCAGCATCATGAAGAAGAGGACAAGGTAGGATGCTGTTTTAAAACTTATTTCACGTCCACACACACACCACTTTCCTCCCTCTTCCTCTGTTTTGGCTCAATAGCCTTGAATTGTGCTTCAAATCTTTCTTCTTCTGTTTAAATGCGTGTGTGTGTGTTGGGGGCATATATAGAAAAAGAATTACAGCATCTGTGTGTGTGTGTGTGTGTATTACTGTATACATATGTCTACTTGTAGCACATGCAGTGCAGTCAGTAAGGATTTGGACATGTTTTCATTTAGTTCTGCTCTGTTCTCTAGTGCATTTAGAAATAAAACCATGAGTGTGAGGTTACAGTGGTTCCTTAGACTCTCAGGACACAAATGCAATAAAAAGCTTAAGACTTCACAACAATTCGTGTGCATTCATGGGAAAAGACAGCTTTTTGTGCAATAACACTGTGTGCTTCATTAGAGACACTGAGTGCAGTACATTTATGTTTGTGTAATATTTACACAAGTGTGCTGTATTGAGGTATTTTTATTGACTTTTGATATTGTGCCTTTACCTCTACTTCTTTTCCAGTGGCTGTATTGTCTTGGTTACAATGGTACTCTCAGATTTTTCTTAGCCATTCACAGGAAATGTGATTGAAAACGAAAGCTGAACATCAAGATAAAACCAGCAGAAAAAGTGTCCAAATAAGCACTGACTGTACTCGATGTGTTTGTATTGTTCATATCCTACTAATCAAGAATCAGTAGATTCTCTGTAGGGAGGTGAATGTTCAATAGGAGCATGAAACATTTGAGAAAAACATTTTAAAAGTCTGGATTCAAGAAATGTTTTGCTTAGTCGCTCCTTATTGCAACAGACACTTGGCGTGGAGTGAGCTAGTTAGCTAACAGCCTTGTTCTGTCTTTCTTCCCTCGCTGTTCTCCCAACTTTGAACCCCCCAATCTTCGCCCCACCACTATGTTTGTACGTGTGTGTGTGTGTGTGTTTTAACGGTGTACGTAGAAGCAGGTGTGGAGTGATTTTGGCGGAAAGATTGATAGTGAAGTGTGGAAGGCAAGTATAATGCACTCAACGTCAATGAGTCTTGTTCTTGGTCTATCCTCACCCACTCTTCAAGTGTGTGCGTTTATGCATTATGTGCTACGAAGTCACCGCCCGGGCAAAAAGCATGTGTGGCTGATGCTTCAACATAAACGTAACCGCACCAACCAGAGCATTTTGTCATGCCTGATATGTTAAAAATCTCTGTTATTTGGCTGCAGCGACACACTCGACAGGTTGTTTCTTTCTTTACCTGTGTGGCTAAAACATCGCTGTCTTTCCTTCCTGCTGGCACACATCTGAATGTCTGCACACACAGCTGTGTGTGCGCACTACATGTTAACCGTCTTTCCTCGATGCAGCATGCCCCATTACACATAACACACCAATGCCATTTTTCCATCCAGCAAGGCCATTACGCCCACACTTGGATGCATGCTGGCATATATACCGTGTGGGCTCAAAATATTTACATTTGGTTTGTGTCTTATGAGCCCCTCTCCCACATGCTCTGTATACGGCGAATGATGCGGTGTTGTTCCGCATATTTGAGTTTAGGATGCAGTGAGGATATAAGATTTCTAGACTTACATGTCACAGCTCCAGTTGGACTAAAAGCACCAACATTTCTGGGAAAAGCATGCGGCTGTTTTGGGAGCTCCAGATGTACTGTATGTTGGTCTTGCACAAACTAAGCAGTTCAGTCATAAAAAGACTGTAGAACTTGTGGCAGGCAGAGCTGCCTTAAAAAGACACACAAGAGTCTTGTCAGAAAGTTAAACCTAAAAGGCAAACAATGTGGGAATAGAGACGCTGCCGTGAGAATGATGTGAATGTCATATCCTTATCAAAATACATCAGGACCGCTCTCAGCTGCATTACCACGCAACTATAAAGCGCCTAAAAATAAAACCAAGCAGTAAAGAGAAGACACGATTCTCGTCTGTCTGGAGCTGTTGTGTCCTGTTAGATCAGACTTGAGAGTTTTTTTTTTTTCTTCCTCATATAGTCACCTTGTGTGTGTGAATGACTAAAGGTAAGTCCAGCCAGTTTTAGCAGACAGAATTACAGGTTACATGTGTGAAAGGGGCTTTAATGTGGTTTATTTTGGCGTTATCTTTGGCACGCTCTGATGATGTCACCTTGTGTGCACCAGGACCTGCAGGCAGCCACGGTGAACCCTGACCCCAGTCTGAAGGAGTTTGAGGGCGCTACACTTCGTTACGCATCACTTAAGCTAAGGTGAACACACACATACATACACGCACACACAAAAGCAGAACTCAACCTCTGTACTTGAGCTGAATTCATTATCAAGCATATTTTCTTTTTTCTATTTTTTTTTCTTTTTTTTTGCCTTTCTCCATCTCAATCTTTCTCTTCTAGCTCTGTCTGGTTGGTTTCTCTTATCTTGCGTTTAATCAGTGTTGGACATGAATGAGGTCAGACAAAGCAGGAAGTCAGTTCTTCTACTCAGGAAATGCCTCCATGTTCTCTATTAGTGTAATGACTGCCTGTAGCCTCCACACACAGGACAGGAACGTTGTTAGTAAAGCTGCTAATGGTTGCAGCAGTAAAATGGCTCACTGCTAATTTTATAACTACATCCTGCATTTTTTAAAAACCTTTTGCTATTTTATTTTTTTGTAGGAACCGTCCAGCTGTGGAAGAAGAGGAGTCTAACAGCATCAACAGTGACCCAGAAGCAAAAGTAAAGAGCCTTTTCCTAAACTTGACTTCATTTCAAAACCCACATAATGCAAATCTATCTTTGTAATCTGAGGTTTTGGACACAAGAGTCATAATTCACATAGTTCTGCAGCTGCTGTAATGTGTCCGTTAAGAAAATGTTGTGATAGAGGACATTTTTAACGTTCTTTTAAAGAAAGAAAAACAAGTTTGAAGTTCTTTTTAAAGAGCAGTTTTAAGGGTCAAACAAGCAGCCTTTTTAATTAGTACTTTTTCATGATTCCTTTATGCAAAAAATAAAAATTGCAAAGTGTGGATGGCAGAATACTACCATTTTAGGAATATTATCTTCTGCCCAATCCATGGTTACTTACTTCGGGTTTATATTTATGTGTTATCTAATCCTACATTTAAACACTGTTGAATATAATCAACATTCCCAGCACACATGACTTCTTCCCTTGAAATAATGTGTGCATGTTTTAGTCTGTTGATGTCCTGAGCCTGTTTGTTTACCGGTGGTGTTTATGTTGATCGCACTGGTCTGTCAGGACGCTCGTCTGACTGAAGAGCAGAGCGATACTGCCCCCGAGTGGTGAGGCCGTGATGCACAGTGAGATGCTGCACGCTGGTGCATTAATTACCGACGGCCTCTTAAATCTTCAAAGCTAAGATTCAAATGAGACATTTAAAGTTTCTTAATGAAGGAGTTACGCTCGGTAAAACACATTACTCAGCAGAATGCCGCGCCCATTCGGTTAACACTTTTACCAGCAAATGTCAGGAACTGGGATAAGAATTCACATTATTAAAAAGAAGAATAATTAACAAAGGAATAAATTCATTATTTATTTGAGTCATTGCATTCTGTCACAAAACCACATGAGATTACAGGATAGCTAAAAGTGCATACCAGGGTGTGTGTGACTGAATGGATCAAAGTTAGATGAGAGTTTCCAACTTTCAGCCTGATGACGTGCTGCTGATTTGGCTGTCTAGTGTCTGTTTCCCTCCGTGTGTTTGTCTGGCAGAAACTTACAGTCCGTAGCAACAGTGACATTGTGATGAATACCAGACACAAACACAGACCTTTAGTCAGGGCATCTGGCCCAGTAGCGCACACACACACACACACACACACAACAAATAGCCTGCTGCAGTATCAAGATTAGAGAATTTCTGTCTACCTTCTTGTAAGATAGTTAAATACGAACAAGATCTCACTAAAAAAGACTTTTACATCGATCAAAGTGTAGAAAACTGACCAGATAACTGCAGTACACACACAGCTGGCAATCAACAAAACAAACAGTGAAATATTAGTATAAAAAGCATATAAAGAAACAAACTTTGAAGCTATTGGCTGGTATGAGACACCAGACAGTTTATGCGTCATGTAGCTGCTACCACCTGCTGGTCTCGGCCTGTGACACAACTCTCATCAGACTCCTGGCAACACAGAGAGAGGCACTTTAATACACGTCTGAACATGTGTGTGAATCCATGTGTGCATCTTGTCTGTGTGTGTTGCTAAGTGAAACAGACCCACTCAGCTTCAAGTCAGCAGTGTAACCAAGCCCACACCGAAGACTTCATGTTACTGTACATCCCGCTTTGAAATATTTAAACTGTGTTTCGTGTGCGTGTTTGGCAGAGCATCATTCTTTTAAACAGCTTTGACCTACAACTAATAACACAAAACAGACATACTTCATGCGTCCAGTTTGTTAGATTTGATTGTTTGCTCAACAAACCATCATGCCACTGCTCAGTGTGACAGTGACTCACTTTATTTTCTGTCTGTCACCTCTGCCTCTCTGTGTCTTCCTCTCTGACCTCTTTCACGGTGCATTTCTGTGGTCTGCAGAGTACTTTCTGAACGGACTGCTGAAATCAAATGAATACTTGATGAGGACAGATGGATGGGTCTCTCTCTCTCTCTCTCCTTTTTGTCTCCCTCTCCACCAGCATACGTTGTTTTTCATCTTCGTGGAGTTCAAAGTTTTTTACTTAAGCTTCAAGTTTTTAATTTTTAACACAGTGGTGTTGCCATTTAAAGTCACGCAAAAAATGACTTTTACGCCTTGCAGAAGCTTAAAACTTACTGGTCGTGATTTATCTGTAAGAACTGCACTGTGTTTTTAACGGTTCCATCACTCTGTGTGTCTCCCAGTGTTTTGCAGTGCGCTCTCTGGGATGGGTGGAGATGGCAGAGGAGGACCTGGCCCCTGGAAAGAGCAGCGTTGCCGTTAACAACTGCATCCGCCAGCTGTCTTATTGCAAGAATGACATCCGAGACACTGTTGGCATCTGGGGAGAGGTGAGGAAGAGAGCGCAGCCGTGTTGTTAGCTTAAATGTGTCCATTTGCTTTGCTTTTGGGTTGGGAAAATAAAGAGCCACGCATTTGCAGCTGCTGAATATAGAGGATCTGAGAGGAAGAGAGTGCTCGTAGAATGGGAGATGAGTTAAAGGGTGGAGGCGGAGCAGTGAAAAGAGCAACAGAAGTTATCCAGCTGAAATGTATGTCAAAAGATGGAGGGAGGAGGGAAGGAAGAGTAGAAGAAAGTGGAGCAATGTTAGGAAGTCTTCCCCTCTCTCTCCCTCTCTGTCTCTGCGGTGGTTGGGTTTAATGTGAAGCGACAGAACAGAGAGAGAGAAAGAGCTTCATCCCTCTTTCAATAACCTTTCATCTCCCGCCCCCTCTGTTTTTAGGTCTAATTTATTTAGAGGGAGACACACACATACACACGCTGACACACACACTTACACACAATTCATGCTCACTCATACACTTTATAGACAAGTAAAAGAAAGCACTTGACCTTTTTTAAAGGACTTCTTGAGCTGCTTGAGCTCCAGGAAATAAGAATTGCATGTTTTTGTGATGAGATCTGAAGTATTTGTGTGTGTGTGTGTGTGTGTGTGTTTGTTTAGGGGAAGGACATGTACCTTTTGCTGGAGAATAATATGTTGAACCTGGTCGACCCCATGGACCGCAGTGTGCTTCACTCTCAGCCAATCGCAAGTATCCGGGTCTGGGGCGTTGGCCGGGACAATGGCAGGTTAGTCATCAAGGCACATGCTTTTTTTTTTTTTTTTCTTGAACAACTGACTAATTCCCTCTCGCTGGCCTTAATCACGAGTGTTTAAGATGTCATGCTGTGATTTTCCAAGAATGTGTACAAAGCTCTAAATCATTATTTTTTCTTTAGTGTAAATATTCTGAGAGATTTCATACTTATTAACCACAGTCCTCTGGGTCATGACTCATTGAGGCTTTCATTGTTGAGGTTTCAGTTATTAAATACTTTAATTGATAGATTAGTCGCTGGTATAAATGAAGTCAATGATGCGTCGCACACACACTCAGTAAAAGGTCAGGGTGACAATTGAGGGCAGCAGACGGGCGGTGTGGTGGCAGGCAGGAGAGAGGAGTTAATGATTGATGATGAAGGGATGCTAATGAAAGATTAATTCATCAGTACAAAGGAGAGGATGAGAGGGAGAATGGCCTTTCTTCTCTTTCACCGCACATCCCGACCTGACTGCGCGTCCCTTGCTTTTCACCTCAGCGGAGCTCGGTACAGCCGCCTTCATGAAAGTCCTGACGTTTCGAAGTGTTAAAGCAACCTTTGCAGCGTATATGTGAAGGTTGAAATGAAACTTTGAACAAACACGGCGTTGCAGTGCCGCTGGGCGACCAGCAAAGGGCGCTCTGCACCGCTGCTGAGAGCGAAAACTGAATGTAGGTTATCAGGCACACATTGGGTGATGTGGACTGGAGGGGTCGGTAGATGCTGTATAATTCGAGCTGGCACATGTATTCACACACACACACACACACACACACACACACACACACACACACACACACACACACACACACACACACACACA
>JBAJHX010000051.1:16058490-16083669 GCA_037176925.1 Amniataba percoides | reverse complement strand
CACACACACACACACACACACACACACACACACACACACACACACACACACACACACACACACACACACGCACACACGCACACAAGCGCAAGTGCACTCAGGGAAAGAGACAAGGCTAAAAGCTCTTGGCATATGCAGAACTGCAGAATTCAGTTGCCTCAGGGATCTCTCTGTTCTCCCATTCATTCACTCACACGCTCAGTCTCACACACACACACACACACATACAGATGCAATGGTGTATGTTACAATATATTTACACCCTGTCATAGAAAACAAACTTGTGTTTTCAGAGTACTTAGCCTTTATTTGTACCATCCACATATAGCAGGAGGGTCAGAGCAGTGGGAATACCTCAGCTGCAGCAGAGGGAAGAAGAGGAGGAGGAGGAGGAGGAGGAGGAGGAGATGGTCGGAGGGAGGAGGAGGAGGAGGAGGAGGAGAAGGAAAGGGGGGTTTTGGCAGTAAAGAGGGAGAGAGGGGGATGAAGCTGCCAGAGGGGGAGGTATGGTTAGTGCTCACTGGGTGTGGAGCGGACAGGTTGAGGAGTGTGTGCACGCCTGCAGTGTCACCAGGAATAGACGGTGTGAGTGTCTAAGGACGCTCCCGTACACAGGATTACGTGACAAATCAGGGAAAGCGAACCGCGGTGAGTATATTTGCAAATGTGTTTTTTTTTTTTTTTTTACAACTCACTTTCAGAGCTGCCACTTCTGCTCGCTTGTTTGATTGCAGCAGAAAAAGAAAGATGAGCTATAGACATGAGGCCTCAGTCTGAGCGGGATGTTGCTGAGCAGGGAGTTTGTTTGTTTGTCAGTATGAGGTGTGCATGTCACTTATTTTTTTAGGAACCTGAAGTATAAAAAATTGGATGCGGTTTACTCATGCATGGGTGGTGAAAAGAGAGTGGCAGTGCTAATTGCAAAAGGATTAGATCATTTAGAAAAAGTGTTTCTTTGCTTCAGGAAATTCAAAATCCATCCAAATTTCCCTCCACAGTTTAGATTTTAAATACTAAATATGTTCATGTTAGTCAAAAAAAATACCAGAAGCTCTTTGCAACAATTTGATCATTTGACTTTGACTTTTTATCCATTTATGGGTTGTTGTTCAGTTCAGTTCAGTCATACTACAGAATCTAAAAGCTGATTGGAGCAGGGATTTTCCCTCTATCGCTCTCCCGCTCCCGTCTCACGCACTCGCACACTCTTATATTCTTGCGATAGCCTGGAGTGGCTGTGTCAGTGGAGGAGCGGCGGGGCCTCTCCCCGTGTGCCATGAAGCTCATTATCGTCATAGAGATTACAGATTCCCACAGCAACCTTGACATTTTCAGGGGCGTCGGCATGATGATAAGATTATATACGAAATGAGATATCATTCCCACTCCCCACCGCACGCTCTCTACCTCCCTCTCTCCCTCCTCTCTTTCCTCTTTTTTTATCTTCTCTCCTCATCTGGGTGTTTTATTTGCCCCCCGTCTACACGCTTTTATCTTTATCGTGTACATTGTTGCAGTTCACTTCCAATTTCCTCTCGCAGTATTTCACCTTTCTCTCGCTATATTCCCTCCTCTTTTTTGTTCTCCCCCGTAGTAACTCCTCTTTTATGTGGCTTTTAGAAACTCCCATCCTATTTCATTTATTTCTGTTAGGAAACACAAACCATCAGCAGCCAATTAAAGCTAATTGAGCCCATCGAGAACGTCTCCGGTCCTGTGAAACTCTCTCCTCTCTTTTCCTTCCTTCGGTCAAATTTTGTTTTTCATATTTTACCACTAGGTTAAGTAGGCATAAAAATCACCAGAATTTCTGCTTTGACCTGTGCTCCACCTCTTCAACACACACATACACACACATTTTCTGCAGCAGTGTTTTGGGAGGTAGTTCTGTCAGAGCAAAAGAGCAGAGAGCATGACAGAGTAGGTAACTCAGTGTGATAGTGTGTGTATGAGTGCCTGTTTGCAACCTCTTTGCCTCTTGTCCCTCCCAGCAGGGAGCTGGTACAATGGATTTTTTTTTTTTTGCTCTTTTCTTCCACTAACAGTCTTCCTTTCCTCCCTTGCTTCCTTGGACACAGAGAGAGGTAAACACATTCCTTCCTTTGATCCCCTCCACCCTCCTGCGGTATCTCTCCATCATCCCTGTCATTCCTTATTGTTTAATTTCCTCTGTGTCGCATTTTTCTCGTGTTTCAAAGTGGCTCTTGATGCACTGGAAAATTGTGCTCGCACACTCACAGATGTGGGAAGTGAAGGTGACCTCCTCTGTCCTTCTCTGTCTACAAGCAATTTTTTTTTAAGTATGCACACGCACAAATGGGAATCTTTTGTGGGGAGTTTCCCCCCAGAGGCCGAGCTCAAAAATCTTGTTAACCTCAGGCCTGTGTTTCCTATTGCCTGGCATATTGAAGCACACAGCCTGAAGGAAGTTATTTAGACTGGTTTTATGTGCGTTTCTGAGTGACGGAAATCAGTGCGTGTCTTTAATTTGGCCCAGCTATATTTCTTCTTTTTCTATGTCTTCATTCCTCTCTCTCTCTCTCTCCGTCTCCTCTCCTTCTTCTTTTCATCCTTTCTATTCAGCTGACTTAAATAGTTTTCGGCTCCAGTGGGCCCATGGGGAAAGTTCTTCCCCGCTGTCACTCATTCAACTCCCTCTTGCATCACGCTGCTCTATTGATCTCTGGGGTCCATCGACCTGCATGTTTGTGTGTGTGTGTCTGTGTGTGTGTGTGTGACTTGTATTCATCAGCCTGATAAAGGTCAGTTCATCTCTTATCTGTCTCCAAGGACTGTCTGTCTCAAAAGTGGACACACACACTTTCATGCATATCACCAGCACACAGCACTCCCTCATTATTTATGTGTCTTGTTTTCAAGTAACTAGTCAGACAAACCCTCCTCTCATCACCTTCACCCTCAGATGGCATTTTCAGCCCTTTAGAGTGTCTCCGTTGACCGTTTGTTTTCCTCTCTCCCAGGGACTTTGCATATGTGGCGCGGGATAAAAACACCAGGATCCTGAAATGTCATGTGTTTCGCTGTGACACGCCAGCCAAAGCCATCGCCACCAGCCTGCATGAGATCTGCTCCCGGGTAAGAGGTTCAGGTTCTTGGACACGAGGCCAAGTGTGGATTTGGCAAATAGACCCTTTTGAAGCTCCAACTTGTCAGAAGACTGTTTTCCCCCCGCCGCTCAACAGGGAGGGGGGACGAGAAGCTCCTGTGCTGATTATCTGTCAGTGCATTTTAGTTTACATTTTACAAACAGACGTGAAACACCTCGAAAGTAAGAAAGTGGCAGAAACGAAACGTTTACTCAAGCACGACGAGGTCTGCTTCCCGAAAAAGAACCCATTCACTTAAACAAATTTAAATGCTCAGCTTCAAGAGTGCTTGGATTGTTTAATCAGATTTAGTATTCAACAATCTGGGCACACGTTTTAAGCATCCACAGGCCTCAAAAAGTCCAAAAAAACAGGATCAAACTCATTTAAATTTTAAGCCTCACAAAGTTTTCAGCTATCACAGAGTTTTCTCCGCCTGGCTTGTCCAAACAGCGTGATAAGAACAGCATTCAAACCACGCTTTTTTTTTTGTTGTTGTTGTTTTAATTGTGTCTGCTTTATTCACTGAACTCACTTGGAATGAATGTGTTTTCCTTTTGTCTTTGTCCTAATAAAACACATTTATAGCTGTAAAACTTTAATTCAGTTTCGGAAAAGATACTTTCTTTATTTATGTAGACTCATAATTTTAGAGGCACATTCAATCCTATGTAGTGTTTTAAAGTGTTTTTTTTATAAGTATAACTTCTGTTCCCTACAGATACCTTGTTATGACCATTAACTAGAACAAATTGTGCTTCTAAAATGTAATTTATTAGTAGGTGGAAAAGTCGCCATTTGTCCTTGCTCTCATCCTTTATGGTGATACCAACTGTCCCACATTTTACCGTCAGCCCACATTATAGAGCATCGAGTCTGTTTAATACAGACGTCTCACACAGAAAAAGGATAAATAAGGAACGGCAGAGAATTTTTCACAGCAGGGGTTGCTGGGATGCAGAATTACTGTGACAAACTCTCTGATTGAGGACATGTATAATTTATGTGTGTGTGTGTGTGTGTGTGTGTGTGTTTGTGTTTGTGTTTGTGTTTGTGTTTGTGTTTGTGTTTGTGTTTGTGTTTGTGTTTGTGTTTGTGAGTGTGTGTGAGTGATTTTGGCTGCTTTTGTCAGGCTGCTTCTGCCTTTGCACGTACATGTTTCTCCCCGTGAGTTTCACTGCAGGAAAAGCTTTTACCCTGTTTTGGAATGAGGAGTGTGACCTGGTTTGTGTGTGTGTCTGTGTGTGTGTGTGTGTAGGCGCTTGTGCGCGGACGTGCACGCGCTCCCCAGGTGAAACAAGTAGACAGGATGACAGTATCAGGGGTGAAACTGCTCCAGGTTTTCCTGAGCTCTTTCGTGTTGACTCTTTCATCTTTTTTTTTTCCCTCCCTCATCCTCTTTCACTTTCACACTTCTTTCTCTTTGTCTCCTCACCCTCCTCCCCTGTGTCTCCACCGCGGTATACCAATTCTTCCCCGTTTTAACACGCCATTTCCTCATGCGTCTGTATCTGCTCTTGCTCCTCTCCCTCTCTCTCTCCTCCAGATAATGACAGAGCGAAAGAATGCTAAAGCGATGGCAGGGGGCTCTCTCCAGGACAGGATGCAGGCAGGACTAGATCTCCCTTTACAAGGTAGGCTTCGTACCTACAGCACCCAACTCAGCGTGTGTGTGAGGTAGTGAATGTGCCAAATGACACCCATCAATAGAGGCATGGTAGTGAATACTTGTTCCATTTTGGATCCATTAAAGTCAGTCAGTGTGTTTTAAAAAGGTCCACAGCCACCACAAGTTTTGACCTTAAATGTGCCCTGTGGAGTTTTTATTTATTTATTATTATTTTTTGTAAGTTACATTGCTCACCAAAACACACTGTGTGTCCTTGAAGCCTGACAAAATTGCTGCATACATTTTTTTCCTCCGAGAAACTGTACGGTGCCAATTTTTACAAAACTACATTTTTTAAAAACCTTGCATGGTCTACATTATATTTCCTAGTTTGCAGTTTTCTTGTTCCTTGGTCTACAGCATATTGGTTTTCATTATGTGTTATGACGTGTGTTATCTGTGGAAAAGTATAAATCTCCAGCAGGAATGTGCAGCCAGTTCTTTTGTACCAGGGTGTGTGTGCATACAGAATACAAGTAAAATGGAAACCCACTTGTAAAAGCAGTGGTAAAAATACCACAGGATACCTTTTTTTAACAGTTTGTTAAAAAATTTAGGAGCTAAATAACCAGACTGGAAAAATTGCCAGAAAAGAGACAAGGATGGTAGCAAGAAGAACTTTCTTGTACTCTCAGGAGACGTTGTGGAGAGCAGTGTTGAGGAGATGTGTTGGCTAAAACACGAGACGCCGCAACAGTCAAGCAGCAACAGATGACTGACAACAACGCAGCCTGCTGCTGACGGCTCGTCAAATAAAACAGCTGCTGCGTCTTCTCTCCGCTTCAAATAAAAAAAAAAAACTGACATCGACTTTTCAAACATGAGAAACAGAAGGTGTAGTGTGAGAACGTGGGCTCACATCCCACTGTGCCAAACCAAAGCAGTGCCCTTTTTAAGATGTGACAACATCCATTAATGAGCAAATAGGTGTGTAAGACTATAACTGAAGGTCATAACTCAAATGCAAAAAGGAAAAACATCTCTGAGAGAAGAACAATGTGTGTTTTTATCAAAGTGAATTATGCTGTTGTCAGGCGCTGTTGACCTTAATCGAACTAAACAAAGGACCAAAACGACTCAACATGTTCATCGATCAGTCAGCTTTGTTAAAAGAAAAGTTTGACAGTTAGATAAAATAGAAGATTGTGTTCAGTATCCAAATATTTACCTGGCAGGCTACATTTTGTAAATCTGCACTTATGCTTGTTTACATGTAGTTAATTATTTATTCCTTTGAGCACCATAAAATGTGCGTGTGGTTTCTCCCCAGCAGAGTTCCCCACACCAAAGACGGAGCTGGTTCAGAAGTTTCAGGTGCTCTATCTGGGGATGATGCCTGTGGCCAGACCGATAGGTCAGTCTGACACAAGCGCACACATACAATCCTCACATGAACCGTGATGAGATGCAAAGTACAGTATATGGCTGGCATTATTATCTATGTAGTCTAACAACTATTTTTTGTTCTTAATGCTTCTGCTCCAGGCATGGACATACTGAATGGAGCTATAGAGAGTTTAATTGGCTCTTCCAACAAAGAGGACTGGACTCCAGTAGCGCTCAATGTGGCAGATGCTACTGTCACCATCAGCAAAGACAAGGTCAGACACACACCTGCCATCACCTGCTGCCTCCTGACTCCCCCTGCTTTTCTTCAGTGTTCTCCCAGCCTCCTTTATGGAAAAAATAAATAACTTGTTTCTATGTTTTAATACAATGTGTGAAATAGATTACACTGTTAAAAGTCAAGATTTTATTACAGGACTGCAACGTCATTCATTTTTTTATGTTAGTTGTCAGATAAGGCAGAGTGGCTAACAGAATGACAATTGCAAAAACTGTAAGTGCCTTATGAATTTGGGTCATCTTTGCATGATTAACATCTTCCTTTTTTGGCTTTACTCACCTCTGATAAATGTGTCCTCATGATGTCTGCTGCAGGACATTGTGTCGAGCCTGCCATTTATTTCCTTCAGTATTCCCCACTGTTAAAAGTGCTCTGATCCCAGCCAGACTTTATTGTTGACCAGAAAGGTGGCGAGCGGCTGCCCAGAGTAATGAAACAAAAAAAAAAAAAAAAAGCACCTACACTTGTGTTAAATGCGCATGTTAAGTCTTAACAACGCTGGACCATGAAGATGACAACTTAAGAATTTCAGCTGTAACATCAAGGCGCTTAAAGCCCAGCTGGACCCGTTTATTGGGAAGCTGCAGTTTTATTGGGCAGCTCCCCTGTGTGACACTACAGGAAACCCTACAATCTATAAGAAATGTTCAATAATGTGTTTAATCCTAAAAAAAACCAAACTCTCTCACGTATATATATTTCTGATCAGGATGAAGAGGAAGTGCTGGTGGAGTGTCGTGTTCGTTTCCTGTCTTTCATGGGCGTCGGGCGCGATGTGCACACGTTCGCCTTCGTCATGGACGCTGGCGGCCATCGCTTCGACTGTCATGTCTTCTGGTGCGAGCCCAACGCCGGGAATGTGTCGGAGGCTGTGCAGGCAGCTTGTATGGTGAGTCACCGAGCTGACAACGCAAATCAAACACGCCGAGCCAACTCTGACTAGGTTAGTTAATTAGCGAAGGAGTCTCCCACCGAGCACATAGACGCAGACTCAGATATCAAGTTACGATCGTGTTGACTAGAGATGTTACTTTAGGGAACGGGAGAGTGTGTTGTAACTTGATATGTCTTTATTTTATGATTATAATATCCACAGTCCCAACTCAGGGTACCCCCCGTGGTCTGTCTGTTGGAATATGTATAAAGCACTCACCATCGTCTCTGCAGGGGATTAGAAAGTACTTAAAATTGATACTAGTTCATTTTACATATAGATTTTTTCATGGTATGAAGAAACTAAATCTTTCTTTAGTTACAATACTTCATTTAGGACTTATTTCCACATATAAATTCCTTAAAAACAAGTATAAAACAAAGGAAAGCAAACAAAGTACTTACACTATATGCGTAACCTTCGCTACTGATCGAACTGTAGGTATTAAATTCTGCCTCCCTGTTAAACTGAGGTTACCAGCACTGAAAGCACAGGCGTTCAGAGCCTCTCTGTCTGAAAGTTAATGTCCTTGCCTGTTGTTTGAGTTGAGTCTTTCACTCTTGACAGATGGGTGTTTTATTGTCCAACCCATACGCTCTATTCAGGTTGTAATGGGGCCCTCTGTCAAAGCCCTGTTGGTGTAAAGAAATCCGGCGGAGCCACCTCAAGTTAAAATATAGTGTGTGCGCAGCATCAGTCGTGCCTCAAAGAGGACATCCTTGCGAGTGATCTTGTATAGATTTCCTGTTCGAAGTTAAGCGTTTTAGAATGTGTTACACGTTGTTTACAGCTGGGCAAAGAAGACACGTGCACATTGAATTATTAACTGCTGTAATAAACTCATAAAACCTTTACACTGTCTTTATTTTATCATTATAATATCCACAGTCACAACCCAGGATGCCCTCTGTGGTCTGCCTGCTTTAATGCAGCCCATTAGTGGAGGTTACTCATCTTCCTCTGCCCCCTCTGCTGTGTGTGTGTGTGTGTGTGAGTGTGTGTGTGAGTCACAAGATTAGTCGACTGCTGGCTGAGCTATTGATCACACATCAGAACTTTGGATATATGGAGACACACACACACATGCACATACACACACACTAAAACTGATTCATGGTGACAAGAATCATCAGTCATTACTATTGATCACAGTTTGCAGCCTACACCAGCTTTCCCCTCTCACACACACACACACACACACACCTCCACAGCCGTATACTCAGCAGCTGTAACTCTCTATTATTTACAATATGTCTCTCTCTTTTTGCTTCTCTCTCTCAGCTGCGGTATCAAAAGTGCTTGGTGGCTCGACCCCCCTCCCAGAAGGCCTGCGGCTCGTCGCCGCCCGGTGAGTCGGTGTCCCGCCGGGTCTCGACCAGCGTGAAGAGGGGCGTCCTGTCCCTCATCGACACCCTCAAACAGAAGAGACCCGTCACGGAGTTGCCGCAGTAACCGCGGCCAAGCCCTACCGACTCCCCGCCACAACCCCCAGTCACCATGGTAACTAGTCGCATCGCTACCAAAACCCTGTCGCCATCACAGAATCCAGTAACCATGGAAACACAGCAAAGCCTTGGGATTTGGGAAAACTCTGCCACACTTCCTCCTTTGCATTTCTGGAGTAAAATTGGAATTTCACCTCAAGAGTCTATCAGCTGTTGAGGCCATTTCGAATCCTTCAAAAGTGAATTAAAATAAAATACCTGAGAAGAATAAAGACTCATAATCCCACATCAAGAGGGAGCAACCGCAGAGAAATACACCTGACTGATAAAAGTGACAGTGTACATAGAAGTAACTCTCATCCCGCTCGGCACAGAGAAGGAGCGAGGAGGAGGAGAGCAAAGAAAATAAAAAATAAAAAACTGAAGAAGTAGGAAGTGCTCCTTCAAGCACAGCACGTGTGATGAGCGAGCTCATTGCTGCCCAAAACCGCCGATCTCTCCACGCTCTAAATGTATCTGTGTCTGTGCCTGTGCTGCTAGCATGACCGTGCACACCTGGCCACACCCCCCCTCCCCTCCCCCGCTCATTCACCTGGTTGTCCTGTTAGTCTGTAGTGCCCCCCCCCCACTCTCTCTGTACCTCTTTCTCATTGTCCTCAGTAGACTTTAACGTGAAGTAAATGGAAGGAAGGATTCCTGAAAAGCCATCGCGTCTGATTTTCAAATCGTGTGTGTAACGAATGAAAGAAGGAAGCTGTTACAGACTAAAGAGGTTTGGTCGTCGGTCTTCACACTCTCACCTGTCCAACCGATCCTGCATGAACATTTTGTATAAAAGTGAGCCGTTCTAGACAATATCAACACACTGCTGCTGCTTTCAGAGACTGAAGGGGTGAGAAATCTGAAGCCACACTTCTTTTCCTTCTTCTTCTTGTTCTTCTTCTTCTTATTTCTTTGTGCAAGAGTCAGCCTGGAGGGTCTCAACGAGAGGTGACCTTTCACCCGAAACATCCTTTGTGCACTTCCTGTTTACTCGTCGTCTTCATTCTTTTGTCATCCCCCAGAAAAAGACAGATGATAGCCATAATGGAGGAGGAGACGATGCAGGGATGGACAGAGTGTTACCCCCCTCCTTCCTCCTGCTCTCTGAACAGCACTAGACTGCTGCTGCTGCTCTTTGACACACATGCTGGAGGAAATCATGTCTGGTTATTCCTTTAAACCCCACCTCAGTATCAGTCCCCCCCTCCCCGAGACTTCATGTTCACTAATAAAAGGGGCATCGGCAACACTAGAAAGGAGAGAAGAATCATGCAAAGACGAAGACTGGAGGAATGTGTTTTTGTACGTGGCGGCGATGGTTTTCGTCCACGGCTGAGATCTGTGAGGAGGTGAGATGGAGAGACGGGGTTTCACCTCCAGCCTCGGCTGTTATTTTCCAGAGGAAAGCCAACAGAGAGACATGTTGACTCAAATTAACAGGACTTTCCTGGGCTGCTATCTGTCTGTCTCCAGGGTTCTGTTCACTTGAATGCGCCTTCTCTGTTTTTGTTGTTTGTTTGTTTGTTTTTTTCATTTTCTTCTCCCTTGCTTTCCGTATGACCATTTTCATCAGTGCCACGAGATCACTCATTTTTGGTCTGTCTCCTGTAATTCTTCTCACACAAATCTCAATTCAACACTTCTAGCTCCTTATTATCACATATCTGACCAGCTTGGATGTACGATAATAACCATTGAAGTCCTTTGTTGAAACTTAAACCGTAAACAGGTTTTCCTCCTGGCGGTTCTCTTGGATGTGTGGTAGCCTCGATAAGTGACCGTTTGCTAAACGCCTCCACCGGAAAAGCGGCTGTCTAATCACGGTTTAGGAACCGGACATTGTCATGGCCGACCTGTCAAGCTGTAGGAAGACTCAGCACTCTGTATGTAAATAGATAAACAGACTTAATGAAACAAAAAACTTCTTGCTTGAAATAAAGGAACTACTCTAACTATCAATAAAAGTAGTTGTAAATCTTGTACCGTTTTTGAAAACTAGCTATTTGGGAGCTTGACAGGCGTAGCCACAGTAGCTAAAAAGGGGGGCGGGGCTTAGCAAACTGTTGTACGTCTCCAGGTGTTTCTATTAAACCTCTACAGTCTCTACAGTCAATGTGTTGAAGTAACCAGGAGTGTAATTGAGATCCTGATGAGAAAATTCAGACACATCACCTTCTTTTTGTCACAAGGATGTTGAAATGTGAATGAGAAGACAAAATCTGTGTACATAATATCCATTTAATGTAACATTGGCATTAATCGTTGTTATAAGCTATCTTGTTTTGTTTTTGTTTTTTTTTTTTCATTTTGAATGTTTGTAGTTTTCTATTATTTCCATGTAATGAAATGCCTTTTTTGAGAACTCACCAAATGGCCAAAGTGTAAAATACTGATATACATTGTTGTAGATAAGAAAAATAGGAGCGAGCGAATAATGAAACAAAGGAGAGGCGATTGGAAATTTTCACAGTTGTCAATTAAGTTGATGCTGAATTTAACTGAGCAATTATCTATGCATTCTTTTGATCTCGAGAAATGGAAAGTCGTAAAAAGCCTTGCATGCCCTTGGATGGTTGAGAGAACGACTGTATGTACTGAACAGAAATATTTTTTATTTTATTTATTCTATTTTATAAAGGTATATACTGATTTTATTAGTTGGGGCAAGTAAAGTCTCTTGACTCGCTGTCATTGTCTCAGTTCCTGGTTAACTCACAATGCTACAACAAGCTCCGCTTTGCAGAAACAGGCAGATAAAAGAATATTATCTTCACCTTGTACAGTTCACTGAGAGCTGGGAGTCCACTGTTGGTCTAAACACTAAACAGGGGTGAAGAGGAGAAGGAGGAGGAGGAGGGTGGTGACAGCAGTGGACTCCCAGCGTCTCTGTCAAACTCACACACATGAACAACAAGAAACACACACACTTCTCACAGATGGATGTGTTGGCTTCCGTTTGCTGCTCACTGATTTCTACACTTTATCAATGTAACCAATTGTGAGAATAAACAGCATTATAAAATAGAAACTTTCGGCTTCTGTGCATCTTTGGATTCACTGATTTGTTGTTTAGTTTGGGGATGTTTCGGTTCCCAGTGGGTTTTTTTTTTTTTTTTTTAAATGCGCGTGAATACTTCATCAAAAGTTTCATTCTGTTCAAGAGTAACTTTTCCTTCTCAGAGTGTTTTATTTGATACAGTTCTGAGGTCTGACAGGATGAAGGTTTGCGCTGGAAAAAAAATGTATCAAAGAATAATTATATTTCTGTTCTTCTCTATCCTCTCTGCCTTCTTGAGTCCTCTCAGATTTATATTGGTCCTGACCCTCAGGTCTCGGATCATTGGTTTAGTCTATAAAATGTGAAATTCTCATCGCAAGTCTCCAGAGACTCAGATGACATCTTCAGTCCACAATTTCTCCTTGAATAAGAGACTGTACTGAAATTATCTGGATGTGTTGGGGCGGGCTTAAAGACACTCCCAGCCATTATTCATATGTTTCTTATATATCTGAAACTAATATAACTGTAACAGTAAATTCATAAAAATAGGAATATTTTAAGATCATTTCTGACTTTGCCATTAATCTGATAATAAAGGTTTAATAAAAAAATATGAAATAAAATACATATCTGGGATAAAACTGCACACACACTAAGTTTAAGTTGAGGTGGCTCTGCTGGATTAAAAAAAGCACTAAATTAATTTTCACATTTTTATTTCTCCAATTTAACTTTATGAGCTTCCATTTTTTGGTATTAACACAGAACCTTGAAACACACTTTTCCAAGAATAATTTAAGCAATAATTTAATGTTAAATATGGCTAATATTCAATAATTTTAAATAATTTACCAAGGAGTTGTCCCCCTAAATTTCCCCGTATCAATTTCTATAATCCAGGCAGAGAGATGGTGGAGGAGGAGGAGGAGGAGGAGGAGGAGGAAGAGGCAGATCTTTGGGCGAGCTGAGAGTGGGAGGTGCGGGACAGATGCTGAGAGACAGAGTTACCGCTCCTGCAGCTGAGGGAGCCGGAGGACGGGGAGGAAATGGGCGGCAGGACGAACTTCGACGCCTCCTGGGTCGCCGCCTCTTTCTTAGGCCCGGCCGCCTTTGCTCTGGGCTGAAAGGGGCTCTCTGGTTTAGCCGCACCCTTCAGCGTCCTCTCTGCTCTGTCGGGCGCTGCGTTCTGTCTCTGCGCCTGCTTGTAGGCAGCGTTGGGGGGCGGCGGACCGAGGCGAGCCGGGGGAGTGCCGCTAAAGACTGAAGTCTGCTGAGGTCTATTTGCTGTGTTGTCACTTAGCTTGTGTGCGAGTGCTGTGATCGGAGACAGGTGGCTGGAGGGTTTTGCAGAGGACATTAAAGTCAGAGTGAGGCGAGGAATTCGTCTTCTTTTTGTCAGGCGCCTCTTGTGGGACGGCTGGTTAACTTTTCCCGCTTTCTTCTTGTGGCTTTTGGACACGGTGGTTTGTTTCGGCCGTCGTTTGACCTTCCGCTTGTGCCCTTTAATCCCCGGCCTCTTTTTCCCTCCCTTCCCTCCCTTTCCTCTCTTGTCTCCCTCCTTCTCCTCCCCTCTACATTCGCCCTTGTTCCCATCATCCTCTGAAGGTGCGTCTGGATCTTGCCCACCCGCGTGCTCCCCTCCCGTCAGCCTCTCCTGGCCTGAGGGGGATGACGGTTTGCTGGCGGCTGAGGCGGCGCGATTCTTCCTGCTTTTCCCCTTTTTATTCGCTTTCGATTGTTCAGGAATGATTCCACCCAGGAGGCCCTTCGCCGCTGCCCTTGCCAGCACATCCTGGACTGTTTCCACTTTAGTGGGATCCGCCTGAAAAAGCAAGGGCAGTTTAAGATTTGATGCAAAGACACAACACATTAAAACTACAGGCCTCTGGGGCAGCAGGGAGGTCTATACGACAAAACGCAGCGCTGTGGAAATGAGTCACAGCTATAAAATGAACCTGCAGAGGAAGAGGAGGAGGAGGAGGAGGGGTAGAAGAACGATCACAGGGGGTTTGATGGTTTTTGCATCCCAGCAGAGCGAAGTGTGGGAAAAGCAAAACACGATAGTCACTGTCGCAAGGCACTTATCTCCTCTCCCCCTCTCCCAGCGTGAGAAAACAAGACCTCGCACCACTCTGAAAGTGGGTGCTTTGAGTCAAGTCAGCTCACGGCGGCGATGCTAACACGCTGGTGTTTAGCAGGTGTGCTCTTCACAATGCTCACCACTTGGTGTGGCAACATTATCTATTTAGCACTAAAAGCAAAATGCAGCCGAGGCTCATGGGGAGGTCAGAAGTTTTGCAGCTATTTTGGTCATAAATCAAAAGTGTTGGACACACTTGACCTGCTGATGGTGCTACAGGACCATCAAGGGCACCACAGTGATTACAGGTCATTTTGGAGATATGACATTTCCCTAAAATCAACAAATACCAGCCTCACAAAGCCTCACAAAGCCCAACCCAAAGTCAGGAGAGGGCTTCATCCTCCGGGGGCCATGAATGTCTGTGTAAAATTTCATCACAATCCCTCTGACACATTTGACACCACCGAGATGAACTGACTAACAGAGTCTACAGAGTCGTGCTGCTCATATGGTGAACGATTCAGTCAAGCTACTCCAGTATTTGACTCTAGCAGGGCCTGACATTAGCACCCACCCACCTGCATAATTTGAGAATTCAGCAGTCACCCTTACTTTGGTGGGTTACACACACACACACACACACACACACACACACACACACACACACACACTCACTCATGTGTAGTGAACAGTGCTCTGCTTCTCCCAATCATCACTAAAGCTTCCGTCAGTCAAGAGAGGCAATAAAAGCAAATGGAGTCATATCAAGATTTAAGGTGTGGTGACTGTTTCACAGCGTCAACTCATACTTTGAGTAAGATGCAAGAAAAGCCTCAGAGTGCTGCAGTGATTAAATTATTTCTCTTTCTCATAACTAGCTAATGTCAGCTTGTCTGGTAACAAACGGCAACTTAACCATCTGTGTGCACGCAGGCAGGTGTCATTGGTGTTCTGTACTTTGTAAAAACAGCACTACTCCTCATATTTTTTCTTAACTTGTATGAATTTGAATAGATTAGACAAAGTTAATTTGTTCTCTACTGGATAGATTTTTCCCCCTCTTTGTTTTATTCACTGATCTTGTTAATAAATATTTAAATTTTCTGTTTTTTTCCTCTCTTGGTTTTTTCACTTTTTATATCTTCACTTAATCTTCCACACTTCTGCACCACTTTTATTATGTGCAATAAGAAGCTACTCTTTTTATGTCTTTGTCTTAATCGGTTGCACATTTTGATACAAAAAGAGCTTCACACACAGCCTGATCAGAGCTGCATATTTGATTTGAGTTATTGTATGTAGTCAACTTGGTGGTCAACTTTGGTCCAATAAAAAGACATTTTCCAGCAACAAATGTGCAGCTAGTGAAAAATCTGCTTCTAACTCCAAAAAACCACTCACCATAATGGCTGTTGAGCAAAAAAAAAACACACAAAAAAACACATTTTGTTTCGTGTACAAGCACAGTTAAAAAAACACCATCTTCATCTGCAGATATTTAAACAGAGTAGAAATCCCTTTAAATCTCCTGTAAGCCTCTCTCCTCCTCCCCCGTCCTCCTCCCTCCCTCCCTGCCTCCCCCTGTCTGCCTGTCTGAATCTCCCCTCTAATGAAAGTTGAATGATGTTCGGCTCAGCACTCGAAAACACCGCAAACGCATCTTTCATTCACCCTCTCAGTGTTAAATCTGCCTTTACGTTGTTTTTCATTTTTCCCTGTTATGACAGCATTATATGCTTTGAGTCATTTATAATCCCCCCAAAACTTTAATTATGCTGCCAAAATAGAGAGTTTGTAATAAAATGGAGGACACTACAGAGACTGGACTGATGAGTGATGGCAGCCTGTCGATGTGTTGAACAGATTAAATATTTCACAGGCTCTTTCCAGTGGTTTTTGGACAGATGGATCCATGGATTGCCGCATAATATTAGATGATTAATCCTGCTGAATTTTCTTCTAGTGCCACCGTAAGTTTGGCCTTTGTGGTTTTAGTAAAGTGTCTCAACAGACATTCATGAAATCTGGAGCCATCAGCAGGTTAAAATTTAAAAACTTCATCGATACTTTGTAGGATGCTCCAGGAAAGAGACTATTTTAATATGTCGTTAAAATGTTAAAACGTCTAAATGTCAAGGTAAAATATCAGGAGACAGTATCTCCTTATTTGTTTAAGGTAGATTTTAACTTTGGTTGAATATCTTTTAATGAAAGGTGATGAATCCTGAGTACAGATATACGACTGATATTGAAGTTTTTCATGAGCAATAATATTCTAGTTACAAAACTTTTTTTTTTCAGATAAATAAATCAGGAGGCAGTGAGTTTGGTCACGTCTAAGAATACAACAGCTCTTAGACAAGCCCTAAAGACAAGCTGTTGTGGCCCTAAAAGTACAAATATAGCACATTATTTTTGACAGTGCAGCATTTACATTTCATTTATCAAAGCGGAGGAGAAAGCAGGCGGCGTGGGATTAACAACTGGCTGCTACTGGTCCCTGGAGCCATGTTTGAAGTAACACACACTTTATGATCAAATAGCTGCAAAACCAATGACATTCCCCTGAGCACTACTTTTATGCTACCGCAGTAAATTATTATGGTGAACATGGTAAATGTTTCTCCTGCAAAAATTCTGCACATTAACATGGTCATTGTGAGCATGTTGGCATTTAGCTCAAAGCACTGCAGTGCAGTATGGAGCTGCTTGCGTGAATCTCATTGTCATTTATTTCCCTCACTATAACAGCATTATGCTTTGAGTCATTTGTAAACATCAAACTTTAAACTTATTGCCGAAGTTGGATTATGCAAAGGCTAGAATACTAGAGGGAAGCATGAAAGATGGCGGCCTGACAGACGCGGCTCACAGAGAAAATGTGACATTTTTCACATTGTTGGACACATCTGTTTCTAATGAAGCTGTCCTGTTTTCTTGTCTGCCTTTATGTTTGTAAAAGAGAGATTTCAAGGAGATTTCTCATAGCCTGGGCTCCTCTCTCTTTATCTCTCCCCCCTCTGTCTCTCTGGGCTGCCATGCGTCTGTCTCAGATCCCTTTAATTTGTCCTCCAGCACAGCCTGACAAGTGTGCGGCGGTTCATCTTGAGCAGCGAGCGGCGAACCATCCCAGAATCGTCGGTGTAACTAAATCTGCAGCCGCGGCTCCGATGTGATTTGACTCACTGTGAGAGTGAATGTCGATTTAATTAGACGTGATGATCATTAGATTTTAAATTACTGCACTGCCCCCGGACAGGTGAGCAAGGCCTGTTTATGTGTGTGTGTGTATTGATGTAAACACACACACACACACACACGCACACACACACACACACACACAGACACAGTCCCCTCCCTGCACCATTTTTCCAAGCTGCAGGGGATCAAAGGAGCAGCATCTCATTTCCTTCTGTTGTATTTTTCTTCTTTTTATGAGTGGAGCAAGAGGGAAGAAAGAGGAGGGGGCAAATAGATGGAGCAATGAAGTGATGCAACAAGACTGGAGGGGTGGAGGGAGGCCTGGAAGAACGATACAGAGAATTATCCATTCATCTCTGCTGTAAAGTACTGAAATGTTTCAGGGGCTCCGGCATATTTCATATTTAACTTGTCTCTTTTTTATGGAGTATTGGAATAATGCTGCAGTGTTTCAGGGAGCAATAGCCTCTGTTCCTGTGTGTGTGTGTGTGTGTGTGTGTGTGTGTGTGTGTGTGTGTGTACAGACAAGCACAGCCAGCCGACCTCCCAGCAGACAGACAGTAAAAGAGTGCAGCCTCAGCACAACTGGAAGGTCTCGTCGCAAAGCAATCACACAAAGCACACACACACACACAACACACAACACACACATACACACAGCATACACACACACACAACACACACATACACACAGCATACACACACACAAACACACAAACACAAAAATCTCTGTTCCCCTTCAATCCCCAAAGACAGCCTTGCCCGCTGCATTTCTGTCCCTCTCTGAGTCTCACATGTTTTCCTTTCCTCCTCCCTTCTTTCTCTCACCTGTCGGGAGAGCCGTGCGATGAAGCAGCCGTTGGTGAACTCGGATGTTTCGAGCCTGAAGAACTTGGAGTCTGTCGTGTCTCCTGACCGGGATTCATCAGGGAAGATCGGGCCGTTCACCCTGAGAGAGCAGCACACAGGGTGCTGAAAGCTTCATTCATTCTGAAGTATCACTGTAAAGCAGCGGTATTATTGTACTGCACATGAGAATTGGTATTTTCAGGAAATTATAGTGAGGCACCATAAACTATTTTGACAACAAAATACAAGAGATGTTTTTTTTTCTTAACTTAGGTTCATTATTTGTTTTTTTGAGCATTTTCAGGTGAGTGGGAGAACTTTTGTAACTCAAAATGACAAAGTTCTTTAAAAAGTCTATGAATCAACACTTTTTTCTTCATGCAGTCAGCACAATAATCATTCATTCATCACAGTGTTTTGACGCACAGCAGTTCAAGGTGAACGACAGTCCAAAGAAGAATGTGCTCAACTGGTTACTGTAGATGTGAGTGGTTGGGGGAGTCAATCCAGCTCAGTGTACATCGAGACAGATTGCCCAGCTCGGAGCCTCGGGACAAGCTTGTTCATGGGCCCCTGCCAGCTGCCACTGCTGGTTCTTTAGTATTTTGTACATCTGGTGTAAGAGTCCTCAGCTTTAGATAATGTTAGCAAATGTTGGTTAAAAATCCTCGGCGGACCAAACACTGAATAAATTCTGAGGCAGTATGGGGATGATGTGCTGACATGACTTATGAAAGTCTCAGTGGAAAGCAAGATAGTTTGCACCTTCACTGAGATGGGATAAATTTACACTCACTGCTATTTTAAGCAGAGCGACTGTTCTTCCACAGATGGTTGGACACTGAAAAAGTTATTCTTCCTGTCAGTGTTGGGTGAGGTTCAGGAGTACTGACAAGGCCTGCAGTGAACTTCTACATTACATACATAATGTTTGTTTTAGTGCTGGTTCCTTCCCTGATCTTCACTATCATTAAGAATGGATTTATTTTTGATTGGAAGGTCTATTAAAGAGAGATTTCTCTATGTATGTATAATTTAACAAATATTTATGTATATTATATGTATATAATCATAGATTATATGGATATGTATTGGTGTGTGTGTGTATGAATGCATGTATTTGTATGGTTGCGTTTGCATGAATATGAATATTGACCTACAATTTGTTGAAAAAAAGTTCATAAATAATGATAAGACAAATGAAAAAAAAAGAAGTCAGGAGGTTGTTGTCCTGCTATTGTGAAGTTTTTCGGTGAACGGGTGTCAGCTCCTCTGAAAACAGCACAGGCAGCGTACTGCAGGAGGAGACGTGTGTCTCACTGAACAAACAGCTGCTGACGGTCTCATTGCACATTGGCACGTTGATAAAGGAGCTCATGTGACCAAATATAATAACATTTGGGTTTCTTTAAGAGGATAGATGGTAGAAAATTAGCAGTGTGGAGCAGCGGGCGTGAAACAGACTCTGAAATCTTCTCCACCCCATTCACCCCGACCGTAGGATTAACTACTGTCCCCACGGCAACCGCAGCTGATCCTTTTTACTGTCATAATCCTGGTGACTGTAACCGCTGTCTCTCTCTCTCTCACACACACACACACACACACACACACACACATAGATTCATACACACACACCTGCACGCAGCACATACTACATGTGGCTTGCTGTCATATTTACAATCGACTGACAATATTTACTCACTCTGCCTCTCTTACACTGTGTCCTGCTGTCTGCAGTTCTCAGAGATGACGCTCACTGTTCAGCATGATAAAGTTCTGCAGTTAGACGCGTGCAGATGTTACACGAGCAGCTGCTGAGCTGAGCAATGTGGCTGTGACAGTGTGAATTTAACCGGTGCACCCTATGACATTTTCTTTTTTACTTTCATTTTGTTCTTATTATCCTGCTGTGTGAGCACTGTCTGTAAAAAGACTGTTTTCAAAACTAAATCTTAATTTGAAGCAAGTACACAAAAAAAGAAAGCTTTCATCCAGATTTTACATGAGATGCATTTAACGATGCACAGTGGAAAGTGATTTGTAAGCTTAGGTGCTGCAGAGAAGCTCATCCGGTCGGTCCAACAGTTCTGAAACATCTCAACAACACTTACATGGATTTACATGATATTTTGTTATCGTGTTCCTCAGAGGATGAATCCTGCTGAGTGTGGTGATTCCGACTTTTCCTCAAGTGCCATCAGATGTTTCACATTTTTGGCTTTCAGAGAAATATTAAGTTCTGGTGGATGAATATGAAATTAGATAAAAAATAGTCATGTCCCCCAAGTCAGTTTTCATAACATTTGTGGTTTGAGCTTGTGGCCAAGTGATGAACAGGCTCATTGCAAATTAAATACCGACTACACAGAGAACTAATAGCTGCACAAAGAGAGAGCAGATGTGTGTTTTTACCTGAAGGGCAGCAGTTTGGGGTGAGTGTGTGTTTTCTCTAACACTCTTTTCACCAGCTGTTCATTCTCCTCAGGATACGCCGAGCGTGTGCAGTAGACCACAGTCTGCACCTTTGGGACTGAAAGACAGAGAACGAGGAGAGAATATAATATGCAAAGAATAATTCTGCTCTTACACTGCTGGATCTTACCAACGACATGCAAAAAAGAAATGCAATGCACACAGTTTGACAATGTGTTTATGACGTTCGTGTGCCCATTACAGAACAGATTTAACTCTCGGGTGTTATTCTGTTTATTTAAAGGTATGTTAAGTACCTAGTAAATAAAATTTGTTTGAGAAGTTGATGCATCTCTGCGTGTGCTTTGATACGTACTCACAGGAGAGAGCATGCGCCAGCAGCCGAGCCTGATGGGAGGCCATGGTGTGTATTTTTCTCAGGGACACAGAACCGTGAGACAAGTCTGGCAGCACATCCCAGTCTGTCAACAGAAGGAAACTTCGTTTATCATGTAATGGAAAGACACTTTCTCCTCTTATTACCATCATTATTTATTTTCTATTGATTTTTTTTCAACTCACCCTCATTCTCCTTTTGTAGCAGTACTTTTGTCATCCCTCTACTTCCTCCCTAATGGCCTTTTTAAAAAAAAAAACTTTAACTCTATCTCTGAGAGGGACCTCCACAATTCTCTGTGAGCTCTGACAGCTAATTAGAGTTAGTTAGATTGCATTAACTTATTGGGTGGAGGAGGAAAGGAAGACAGCTAGTTACAGAGAATTGTGCCCAAACGTGTCCGTTCGTAAACGTTCCTGCATCACAGTTCATCCCTCAAAACTGCAGACAGTCATTAAGTAATTAGTTTGGTATTAAGTATTTACAATTCTGTGAATGCAGAGATAAGAATGAAATATAAATGTCCTTGTCTGTTGTATTTCATCTTGTTTCTTTATTTGATTTGTTTAAATGTAGGCATTTTTGATCCTCCATTCACGGCCACCACCACAGTGAAAAAGAAAAGTGTTTGAGGGCTCTCGCGTGGGCTTTCGAACCTTTTCATCAAACTTTTCAAAAATCTGCAAATGCTGCAGACTGTCTCAAGGTGATTACCAACCATTCATGGCTGGGAAATTGGAAATCGTAAAAACACACATGATATACTGTATACTCAGTTTTATGTGAAATAGGGGCCTCGCGCTTTACTGGGCACAGGGATGAAGTTACGTACCTCCGCGTTCACTGTGGATGGTGGGCACGGGGTCGTTGAGGGCGGAGGACGAGCACCGAGGCAGCACCATGATGACCTTCAAACGCTGGACGGCAGCGTCCCACTCATTCAGACCAGAGAAGGCTTCTGTCAGGACCCGCGCATCTGCATCGGACGTGACTTTGCATGAATAAAATGTAATGTGTACAGCAGACATGTAAATGTTCTCTAAAAGGAACTGAACTCAGAACAGAAGAAACCTCTCAGATGAGGGGTGAAACATCTTCAAGGGCCTGAAGCAAGTCCAGCTTACTTTCCTCAAACTCTTAGAAATTACCACGAGCTGAATGACTGGGAACCTTCACATACTTTCTCTAAAGGCTCATAAAACATCCCACATATAAGCAAAAGGTATCCTTTGACATTTAGCAGGCTTGTGGCATCTTTTTAAAGATTTCTTTCCTCTTTATGCTCCCTTTATCACTCACTTTTGATCCCCATCTGTGTGAGCAGCTCTTGTATCTCCTCCGTGTGTGACGGCGTGTGATCAGCGCCGCACACCAACACTCGGCCCGAGCGGGCAGCGGCCGCCACAGCTGTGTGGGCCACGGTCGCAGCTGAGAAAGACCCCACCACCAGCACGTCGCCGTTTTCAAACAGCAGGGGGCGTAGCACGCTCACCGCCAAGCACACACTCCTGTCCTGCAAAGACGCACAAGTACGCAGATTTGAACTCACACATTCGCACCCAGGTGGAGGACTTTCTTTGTTTTTCTTGACACAACTGCACCCTGCAGAACTACAAACCTCTTTAATTGCTGAAGAATCACAATTAGCCAAATGTTCAATAAATTAACTACATTTTCTTACGTATAATACGTATATTTAAACCAATACCAGTAATACCAATTTCCAGTGAGAATTTATGGGTTGGTTTTTGGGTCTAGTGACTTTTTATTTTTCCTCACTGGATTTATATACCAGCACTCAGGAAAGAACCAATGAAGTACGAATACTTCAACTTGAGTTTGTCTAAAATGATCTCACTCCCAAGAGAGGAAATCCTGTATCTAATTAGTGAGTTTTATCTATATTTTTAGCTCAGTTACACACTTCACCACACACACACACACAAACGTTCATACCCACCTGTATGTTAAGAGTGTGTGTGGTGGCGAGGCCGCTGTCCCGGAGCAGAGCGTGAAGCTGTTGGGGGAAGACGAGTGCGTCCGGACAGAGAGGGTCTCTGCAGAACGTTGACCCCGTGAGGTCAGACGTGTTCTTCACCTCGCACAGGCTGGCACTTTGCAACACCTCACACACCTCCTCAACACTACAGAGCATTAGATTAATGTGTCACAGTTTTTAATTCAAGGCAGAAACATCACAGGGTCCCTATAATGTCCCCACCTGACACACAGGAGAGTATTTATAACAAATATTAATCAGATCTGTCTGGATATTAATGAATTAGCACAAAAGGATTGACAATCTTCTATTTAGTATTTGTGGATTTCGATTACATTTATTTAAAACAACAAATATTTGTGTGTGCATCAGCAATGTATTAGTCAGACTTCCTTTTTTATGTGTGCAAACATCATAATGACTCAACCGTTTCCATAATGTTGTGACTTAAAACCACATCAGTGACCGAACCAAGCATCTGTCAGGCTTTGCTCCATGTTGAGTTCTTGTGCCTTGTGATCCTGTCTTGTGTGTGTTTGGTGTGGTCTGGGTCTTGGTTTTTCATGTTCCTTGTGTTATCATTCCCTGAGCCCTGTGTTTAGATGTTTCGGTTCTCCTGTCGTTTATGTTTTCCAGTTTGTTCACTTCCTGTTTTATTTTGAATCCCCCTCTCCCCTCACATGTCTGTCACTTGACTTCCTGCCCTCGTGTGTTTTCCTCCTGGTTAACCTGCTCTGCCCCAATTAGTTTCACCTGTCCCCTGTTAGTCTCCTCACCTGTTTCCACTCCCCCATCCCTCACAGTGTATATATACCGGTCTGTTTCCTTTGTTCTCTGTCATCTTGTCTATTTTGCCAGAGTCTGTGTAGTAAAATTCAGTGTTTTGTTGCCAGTTAGCCCCTGTGTTTTTGCCTGTCTTGTGCTCCTGCCTGCCTTGTTCCTGCCTGTCTGTTCCTGCCTGTCAGTTCCTGTTCCCCGTGTACCCAAATAAAATCACTCAATCTGCTCTGCCTGTCTCATCCGCATTCTTGGGTCCAAGCTGCTCTTCACCCCGCACTCAAAACCTTAACAGCATCGACTTCAGGGTTGTCTGGTCAACGGTGCTGCAGCAACTACCTTTACATCAACATCCGCAGGAGCACTGCTGCCCATCAAACCGTGGGAACGCTGAACCTTCCCGTCTGTGATTCGCCCCGTTGAACTTCACTGACCATTAACCTCACACTGCAACCCCCCACCCCCAAAACTGAACCTGTCATTTAAAACTCGCAGTGAAGCAGCCATTTTATTAACAGGCACCGTGTTAAAGTGTAACACTTTTCGTGCCGTAAAGCAGACGATCCCTGCTGGTTTACACCCAAATAGACGATAAATTAGCCTGGAGTGTGCTGCAAGGAAGCACCAATTTAATAAGCTCAATGTGTTTTTAAATACCAGAGCACCATAAGGACTTCATTTAAAATCCTTAACTGACATGAGCAAACAGACAATAAGAGACAAAAGTTCTTCAGAAGTGCGAGGTAGACTAACAAGACCTCTTCATGAGTGTGTTGATGTGTGTGTATGAGGGTACCTGGCCTTTAGGGTGTTGACCCACGCGTAGAGTGGCAGACGTTTTGCTCTGCGCTGTTTGGTCCTGACGGCATCAGACAGAAAACAGGAGACGCTCTGCAGATTCTGTTTCACTCTGCAGCGAGCCAGAGATGCTGCCAGCTTGGTCTTGCACCTGCAAGTGAGACACACACACATACACACACCATACCAGATTCATCAACATACTTCAGGTCACATGTTCATGTTTCCTCCCATCAGTCTGGGTGATTTCCAGATTTGAGGTGACTGACTCTAACATGCAGCCGGTGAAACAATTTCAACATTGCATGAAAAATAAGCCGTTAAATGCCTGATGTCACAACACCTGACACACACCTCTGCAGACTGATCTCCAGCTCCCTGACTTCCTGCAGAGGCTCCTCCCCTTCCCTTGATGAACGCAGCAGAAACCTCCGGTCCTGGAAGTCAAACAGCATCACCATCGCCAATGGCAGCAAGTCACCGGACTGAAGAAAAGCACAGGCAAGACAAATGATTCTCTTAACGGTGGCTCAGCTCCACCAAGTCAACCATGACAATGAGCCTGCAACCAACTCGGCTCAGCTGCAAGTCATTTTTAACGTTAAATATTACACCTGTGCTATTTGCTGCTATGACAAACAAAAATATCTGCTGTGAGAAAAATGATCTCAAATCTTTAATCTCAAACCTGCATTAATATCTTTAATCACCAGGGGTCAGCTGAAACACGACACAGGCATTTGCACCTTTTTAAGTTGATATATTATTATTATTATTATTATTATTATTATTATTATTATTATTATTATTATTATTATTATTATTATTATTATTA
>JBAJHX010000051.1:16010275-16053401 GCA_037176925.1 Amniataba percoides | reverse complement strand
TAACATAACATAACATAACATAACATAACATAACATAACATAACATAACATAACATAACATAACATAACATAACATGTTACGGTGTATGATAAATATGTAATGCACATGTAAATCTGTTCGTTCTGAATGACTGGAATTGCTTTAGTTTCATTTTTTGCATCTAGATTTACTTAAACATTACTGCAAAATGGCAGAAAAACTGCTTATTGAAGTATACTGTAGTATTTTAGATTCATTTAATTCCATGTAGCTCAATCTATGGAATAAATAATGTGAAAATAATAATTCTACAAAGATACTAGTTAAACTGATACTACTGCTTGTTATTTTTCTGGTAACATGTAAAATATTGACAGACAAACTGCGCCTGCTGACAGGCAAATGTCAACGTTTGGATAAGAGTCGGTCCTGAGGTGTGTATCAGGTGTTTTGGTTACATAAGTGCTTTTTGTATGTGAGATTATCTGTTGCCCTGAGCTGCGTGTCGGTGCCAGAAAGCCTCTTTGAGTATAAAGTGATGTTGAAAATGCAATATTAGTTCCCACTGTGCAATCACGTCCCACCTACAAAGAGGATCTGATATTAGCTAAGAATTGCGTGAGAGAACTTGCTCTGAGTCGTTTAACCTTTAACTCTTGCCAACTGTAATGAAGGTAATGTCATCTGGCACGCAATGACAATGCTGGCAGTTACGACAGTTTTTTTAATCTTTTTTTTTTTTTAAAAACAAAAAGTACTGTAGAAGTAATGTTACATCGAATACAAAGATCTTGAGGGATGAAGAGTTAGAAAATGTTTAACTTGTTTAGCTCAGATAAAAACCATAGAATCAACCTTGCCCCAAATCCAAGCTGAAAACAAAACACCTTCTTGCTTAAACATGTCCACACAGCACAGTATCCACGAGTGAGACACGTGGACGTGAAGTACGTTGCGTGCATCTCTTTCCACGACTTCCTTCTTATTTCACTATAATGCTCTGCTTTGTGTGTGAGCAGCTCGTGTAGCAAGAAACCACTGATTTTGAAATGAATGCTGATTGCGAATATATATTTGAATCTAAATGTTCAACTTTAAATGGCAAATATATTCAAATCTAGAAAAGCGTTCCAATGGTAATTAGCTACAACTGTTATATATCTAAATATAATATCAGCTGATATTCACTTGCCAAAGCATTCAACTTTCCATCTCTTCTTATTCACCACTTAATGTCAGTTTTTATTGGTGAGACTTACAACTTTTTTGTCACTTCCAGTCTTCCATTCATTATTAATGAACCAAGCTGGACATTTTTAAGACATCACACTGAGGAGAAGAGTTGCCATTAGTCATAAACAGAGAAAGGCACTTAAACTCAGTGGGCGTCTTCAAACTGAGACAATAAATCAAAGCTGTGTAGTGTTTGTATTACACCGACAGAGGGAGACATTTTACTGGAGTTATATCAGAGATGCAGCCTGACTCCGCAGCGTGTGACCCATTTCAAAGCCACTTTGTGGCCTCATGCTTTTTTTTTTTTCTTTCCTTTTTTTAAAAATCTGAGTCCTTCACCATTAAGAATGCATGAACCTGACTCTTCATATCAGCCTCTCTGCTGCATGAACAGGGTGTGGACTGAGCTCAGCACACAGACAAGCAGAGGTGGACCCAGTCTCTGAATCATAAAGGATGACATAAAGTTGATTTTTGTACCTTACTAATGCTTTAGAAGTTGCCAGAAAAAAAACAGGAGAGTTTTTTTATCTGTGTGTGTGTGTGTGTGAGTGTGTGTGTAACTTTTTGGGGACCAAATGAGCCTCACTTCTCTGCGGGTGAGAGTACAGCTGGAGAGATTATCCCATCCAACACGCGTCATCAATGTCGCCTCACAACAGGCCTCCAGTTGCTCTGCGTGTGTTTTTTTTGTGTGTGCGTGAGTGTCTGTGTGTGTGCGAGCGTGTTTGTGTGTGCAACGGCATATTCAATAATCGGCCTGGTTGGAGACGACGGGTCGTGCAGCCATAAGCTGACCTGGAATTTTCTCAATAAAGGTCTAATCTTTACGGGAAGCTGTACAGTGCCGGACGGAGTTTCTCCTCTCGCTTTAATCAATCTGCCTCCAGGCTCACACCAACGTTATTCAATGAGTACTTACACTTTCCTTTAATGTCGGTGTGTGTGTGCTGTCTCCTTGAGTGATCTTGAGATGAGCAAAAAGAAAAGGCCAGGCATCCCGTGCTATGTGGCCAAAAGTATGTGGACAGCCAAACGTTATAGTCAGATGTGATTGTTGAAGGTCTTGTTTTAAATTAATGGGCGGCTTTAACATGCTGCTAGAACAGTTTAGACTCCTCTCTCTCTTTAGTCTCTCAGTTTTTTTTTTAACTGTATAACTTTTTGTGGTAACTACAACATCAATGTGTTGCTTTTGGCCATTAAGTGTAATTATTGTGTGTGTGACAGAAGAGATTTAGTGGAGCTCATCAGGCTGGGTTTGATCGCTCTCACTCACCAAGACCCAATTAGAATCTATAAGACCCACACATCTGTGCACACATGCACACACACACACACACACACACACACACACACACACACACACACACACGTACAGCTTAAGCTGTTGTGGAAAAAGAAGAGAATGCTGCTTTTGTTTAAAGTACAAGGTCAGAACTTGACAAGAAACCCTGCTACATCACAGCCAAATGAGTAACTGATCTTATTTGTGTAACGGGAGAGACACAGAGAGAGAGAGCGAGAGTGGGAAGTGACACATAGTCTGGCATAATAAAAACAACGAGATCCACCGCAAGGCCACTCCACCTGATACAACTTCACATCATGAACCCAGTTCAGCAGCAGATATAATAGTAATGCGAGCCAGGTTTTCCTCCTCTCTCAGTTTTCCTCACAGTGTGTGTGTGTGTGTGTGTGTGTGTGTGTGTGTGTACGATGACTTGATTGGATCCACTTGTTGCAGGTGAATAGATCCGCGGCCCCGTCTCTTTGTGTGTCATTGTCGTCCGTTTGGAGAGGCGGAGGAGTGTTTTTTCTTTCTTTTTTTCTTTTTTTTCCTGGGAATCTCTGCTCTCTGTGTCTCAGGTCTCTCTGCCTATTGTGTAGCAACCAGGGCAGGGTCTGAGCTGCTTATTGTGGGAAGAGTTTGCTTTTGTTTACACCCTGTGAAAAGGCTGCATGTGCACGTCTGCAAGTCTCCCTCTGTGTGTGTATATAAACTAAAAGTTGACGAAGCTATCATTACAGGATAATTCCAGTTTGTTTTTTTTTCCATTACAAATTAGGGCTTATTTTATTAGTTCCACACATAATCAAAGTAATAGTTTGACATTTTGGGAAATGTTACTATGTGTTATTATTAATCTTTTTTTTTCTAACCAAGAGACAGATAAGAAGTTTGATAACACTCTTCTATCTGTGTGGTAGATACGAAGCTACAGCTGATAGGAGGACGGTTCACTTGGCATAAAGTTTGGCAGCAGGAGGAAACGGCTGGACTGGATCATTAAGGTCATGATTTCTCCAACTATTAAAAGCATAGTTGGACATATTGGGATTTTTGGGGGGTTTTGCTAGAGAGACTGAGAGCACTCCAGGCAACAAAAGAAAACTCCAGGAAGTTACTGCACAAGACCAAGAAATAGTCATCCACATAACTTCCTGTAAAACCACAAAACGTTTGGTTTTATTCCCACAAATTGGCAGATGTTTTAAAATTATTTCCTTGTTCAGTTTTTATGCGAGGCTAACCAACTGTATGAGTGCCTGTATGAGAGCTGTACTGATTGTGTCATCTAAATCTTGCCAGTAATGTGAAAAAGCATATTTCCGTTAATGGCTTTTTAATTGCTGAGCTCTTGGACAGCGGCAACATTGCTAAAAAAAAAAAAAAAAGTCTGACGGGTCAACAACCATGTAATTATTACCCAAACAGCCTGTTGGAAACATCCATCTCAGGTCAAAGATGATTACATTTTTGACCTGAGACTCTTCTTGTGTAACACAACATTTCCCCTTGATTCATTTACTATAGTACCACAGACTGAAAAACAGTTTTTCAGCTACTTGTTCGTCTGTATGAACAAACAATCTAAACATTTTTATAAAAATGTCAAGACTTTTTCCTCCTGATGAACTGTGTATGTTTAATGGTAACCTCATACTGTGCCAGGGGGTGTACACTGACTGGTTTGTCAGCGATTCCTCATGTTGTGTCAACAGGAAAAAATAAGACAGATGCTCTAGGCGAGTTTAGCCAAGGCGAGCCGAGTAGGTACTAGTGGAAAAGGGGCGTAAGTCTTTTTTTTCAACGTGGCTGTATGTCTGCACCAGCAGTATCACCATGAAATGTCATCTTGCTGCAACTTCTATGCATTAGAATCAGCTAAAACACAGCACACGAGGTGTGGACAAAGCACCTTTCAGACCTTTTCAACATGATTTAAAATAAAATACACAAATACTCACACAGATACCATAAATCAATAATACAGACAAAAAAAACCCAAACATTTTATTTTACTGTCACATGTTTTTATCAATACCAGTGTTCGTGCTGCTGGTAGCTTTTTTCCAAAGGGTCTTACGGCCTTTGAAATGCTCTCATTCATCTCATGTCAAACTTATTATACTGTCAGGAATAATTTAGTAGTTTGTGCAGATGACTTTCAAAAGCCTGCACTGTATAAACACGCAGCAATAATGTTGTTAAAAGAAGTCGTGGTCTTTGCGGTGATGGATTATCACACTTAAGCAAGTCTCTGCAAGTGGATTTTCGTCCTGCTTGAAAATGATTGAAAACCATGACTTATAGATGGTGGGAAAACACGCAGCTGGGTACCTGAAATGCTGTAAGTGTAAGTTGTAAGTGAGCGAAAACATTTTGTAAAATGACGCTGGATATCGTTGCCCAGCACATGTAAATACACTGCAGACACGCTGCGACTCCTCAATCAAAAAATGACTTACAATAATAAACCACTTTACTGCTTCCACCTGTGATAATAAAGCTAGAAAACTTATCTCTGAAACCTTTTCCGTGATGCATTTGGGCTGATAAAGACGTGCTGTGAACTCCAGTAACAGCACAGCAATTAAAACTTAACTCAGTACTGTATGCGCTTCTCTGTTTGCACACTTTATTCGAGTGAGTTCTGTTAAGTAAGCATTAAAGTGAAACGTATTGAGCAACACGTCCAACGGCTCCGGCCTCCTCCCAACCAGAGTTCAGCCGCTGTGTTGAAACGTTGTTTCTCTGTGTGAGCACGTCTGACTCAATCTCAGTTTCCTATACACACACACACTTGCAAGTTCCCTACTGTGTGTGTGCAGTGTGTGTGTGTGTGTGAGTGTGGGACCTTATCAGAATGTATGCATGTGTGTAGTTTCTCTAAACAGAAATCCAGCTTCCTCACTTCCCTCTTCTCCTCTGTCCTCGGCCTCAGTCAGTTCGACTGACCACGGCTGTTACTGTTCACTCCAGCTGCCTCCCCCCCTCCTTTCTCTCTGTCTCCTTGACAACCGGTTGTCGCAAAGACACCACGCACCTGAGACCAGGAAGAAGGAAGTGCAAGGAATTTTCAGGTAGGCATGCACACTCACACACACAGACACACACATGGTATGTTGACTGAGAGATGAACGTTGGATGTCTGGAGTGTTGAAACTACCCTACATGATCAAACAAGTAAAAAATAAAAAAGCCCAAAGGACGGAGTGGGTGGAGGATTGAAAGAGGGAGAGGAATATGAATAAGAAACACCAGTTGAGCCAGTAGGCTTCGGGATGTCTGCTCTGTTTTACTTTCAGTTCAGGTTCAGAGCAGCAGCCTCTCAAACAAAGGTGAGAAACAGACATTTCAGGTCTCACGTTCCCCTGCTCGGCGGTTGGCCGTGTCCATGTCCTCCTCACGCTGACAGTCAAACACAAGAAACCCGAGAGGGTGTGAGCGAGTTGTTATTACTGAGAGTCTGTCATTACAGGAGGATCCACATACGTCAAGGGAGTGGACGCTGCAACCTAAAGACAGCACGTCACCGTGACATCAGGGGTGTATGCATTTGTGAATGAGCTGGAGGTTGGCCTGCATGTGTACGTGTGTATATGTGTGTGTGTGTGAGTGAATGATCACCAGTAATAAGCATGTGGTGGATGGGAATGATCAAGCGACGTGAGGTTTTTTAAACTAGGTGTGCAGGAAACTCCTTTAGAGGAATGCTGCTGTGGCTGGAATGATTCAGGTCTGGCTGCACACACACACACACACACACACAGATTGGCCAGGGCCACAGGAGGATAGCATTTCCCATCCGGAATGATAGGAGGGAGGGAGGGAGGTGTGTTGGGGGTTTGGGCAGTCAGATTCTGGTTTGGTGAGTTTTAGGAGCAGGCAGTGTGTACACCATACACAGATCAGGAAAGAGAGAGAGAGAGAGAGAGAGAGAGAGAGAGAGAGAGAGAGAGAGAGAGAGACTCTGACGGAAGAGCACTCGTGAGGAAGTATCTGCAGAGTTTAGGCTGACGGACCTGCGTTCAACACCTTGACAGCCTCTGTCTGAGTGACCCGTCACAGCTATGGTGTGCTGTTAAGGAAGATTTTTTTTTTTAAATCCTGGGTGGAGAGCCTCTCTGGTGTGTTTTCCCCAGGATCATTAGCGTGTTGGTGTGTGTGCCTTTTCTCCTTTCTTTTCCTCTCCCTCCCTCCACCCCACCTCCTCGCTTCTGAGGAATGTGGGGCTTATGTCAGTGAGAGTCAGGTACAGACTCACTAATTACCACTGCCATTCCTCCCTCCATCTCTCCCTCCCCCCCTCCCTCTTTCTTTCTTTCTCTTTCTCTCTCTGTCTCTCTAGCTCTTTTCCTTCAACTCCGCCACCTCCAGCGCTCCCTCTCTCTCCTCTCTCTCCTCCACTTTGGAGACCTTGTGCGCTCTCACCCTCCCTCCTCCACACCTCCCCTCTCTTCTCTCGTCTCCTGCTGTTGCGTCTACGAGCGCTGTCGTGACTGGAGCAGAGGAGAGGACAAGCAGAGAGGATCTGAGTCAGAATCCAAAAAAAAAACCCACCAAAAGGAGAAGAGAAACTCTGACTTGTCCTCTCTCTTCAGTGTGTGTGTGTGTTGCTAGATGCGTCCGAGGTCTCCTCTGATTGAGCTCTGGGGGACCTGTCACTGAAGGCAGGAGGCAGCTTGACAGCCGGAGAGGAGAGGCCCCGGAGAGCACCTGACGGAGGAGAGGAAGAGGAAAGGGAGGATGAGAAAGTGACAGGCTGGGTCGTTGCTTTTGAACCGGCTGGCTTAAGAACCCACGGCGACACAGTGACTACACGTCCCATCATCCCACAGGTCGGCTCCTTCATGTGTCTGCTTTTTCTGTCTGTCTGTCATGTTAGTCTTTATGGTTCTGCAGCAAGGAAAGTTAAGGGACGTGGTGTGTTTTCTCACCTGCAGGACCACAAACTCTCTCTCTCTTTCTCTCTGTCTCTCTTACACACTCACACACACACACACACACACACACACACACACACAGTGGGTATCTGGAAGGACATTTCTTCAGCTGGTCCAGTGCTCACAGTGACCCAGCTGACTGCTATAACCTTCACTACAAGGTTATGGGATGGGGACTCAATGTTTATTTGTGTGGGAATGTGTGTGTGTTTTTGTGTGGTCAGTTGCTGTCTTGCCGAGTGTGTGTGTGTGTGTGCAGAAACTGGTTGAGCAGGGCCACCAGTTAGCCTTGAGTGTCATGTTGTTGTATTGTGAGCTGATATGTGTGTGTGTGTGTGTGTAAAAGTCCAGCTGATCTTTCCAAGAGCAGCTGTCCTTCTCGACACTCAGCTCGCACTCAATTTCACAACATCTGCATGATTATTAGATCAGATTTATTTGATTTAGATTCATTTCTTCAACTGTGGGTTCGGAGGCCTCTGATGTTTGAAGATGTGTGTCTCTGTAGTACACAATGAATTACATTGCGATGTGTATTTTTGTTCTGAAATTTCCGACCTATTACTAGAATAGTAAAAAAAACTAAAAAGGTTACTTTTCACACAAAAAAACACCCTAAAACTTTTTCAGATAAAAAAATTTCCAAAAGTTTTACATGAATACAAAATAAGGTGTGAAGCTGAATTGATCACTGAAGGGACATAGAAAATGTAATATATTAAGATAATATATAAACACATAGTCACATAGTCACTTTCTGTTTGTGAAGAATCGCTTTTTTAGGTGGAGATGGAGGACAGGAAGGTGCAGATCGACAGCTGTCATGCTCTCCTCTGTGAATATGCGTACGTGTGTGTGTGTCATCCCTCTGAACAGGTGACCGGCTTCTTTGTGAATACTGTAAATACTTCTACCAGTTTAAGGCGTGTAAAAGGTGTGTGTGTCGAAGTGCTGATCAGACCTGATGAGGTGATGACACACGGTTTCTTGAAACTGGCTCATGCAAAAACAAAACCAAAAATAGACATCAGTTAAATGTTTATGATAGCTATTATTAAAATGAGGCCATACAGGTCTGTGTGTCTTTCTCAGACTTTGGGGTTGTATTGCTGATTGTGCAAGAGAGAGTTCAGGAGGTGAGCCATTTTTCAGAATGATACTTATCGCTCAAACCCACCATATCACATTCCTCAGCTGTAGAAAGGGACAAACAGTTATCCTAGACGGGAATTTAGATCTAGGCATTTTTTTTTCTTCTTACTTGACCTTAATGGTATTGTATTTGGGCCCGCTCTGGTTTCAGGAAGAGAGGTGACACGGGGCAGAAACAGACGGCATCAGGACAAAAAATGCAGGATCTGTCTTTGCTTTTGAACCTGACAAAGGTTAACCCTGATTTTCTTTAAAGCAGGAAGCTGATGGGAAATTGTCATTCAGCAAACCTCAGGCAGAAGGAATAGAAACAGCCTCAGCGGCACGAATTACATACACACAAACACATACAGATGTAGTATGTGGTCGTGTCACGTGACTGTCACATGATCATCTCATGCTCATGATGGGGAAGCACAGATTCAGTCTAGTGTGTGTGTGTGTGTGTGACCATGTGTGTCACCATAAGCCAAATCCAGCGACACTGAGGCAGACATGTGAAGCTGCAGGCTAAAGAAACTAATGCAGCTGACAGGGAGACAGAGAGGAGAACCTGTAAGCACTATTGTGTTGTTTGTGAAACACCTGTAACTGGATCTCATCAGCCTCTCTCTCCCTCGTTCTTTCTGTTTGTCACAAACACACATACCTGGAAAGCACAATGGCCACATTCTTCCCCTCTATCCAATCCTCCGCCTCCCCCTTTGGCTCCCCTCTGATCGGGCTAAACGGTGAACGGCAGCAAGGCGAGAAGGAAGTTGAAACTGGCAAAAAAAAATTAGGCTAGCACGCACAGGTATGATGGGGGGGAGGAGGGCGTTGAATGTAGAGAAGTGAGAATGGTAGCTGACTGGTCTTGGATCAACAGTAAGCCATCTAAAGGTTTGTTGTTCTTCCTCAGGCCACAAAGGTAAAAACTATGGAGATGAGGAGTAAGAAAGGAGGAAATTTTAAAGACGTAACGTAACGTAACGTAACGTAACGTAACGTAACGTAATGTAACGTAACGTAGCAATGTTAAAGGACCAGTTCCCCTAATTACAAAACCACATTATCTCTTTCAGCAAGTACTTCAAATGAAATGTCAAAGCCTTTTTTTATATGCAGAACAACTACATTTGTCTGTGTTACTCCTGACAGCTAAATGTTTAAAATGACTTTTATCATCAAACAATTTAATGATGATGTTTTATGATGTGAAAAACGCTACAGTTAAGGTCTGGTTCAGGTTTAGGGAGAGATTTTGGTTTTGGGTTAAAATGACTACTTTTTAGTAAATCAGCACGAGTGTTTTCTTGACCCATCCAGCTGACATCAGCTTCACACTAATACCTGCTTTGCTCCCAGAGGACAAGATTTCACACGTTTTCCACGGTCACTAGAAGGCTCTGTCATCCGAACTCGAACATATGCTGTTTTTTGCGTTTTGCTAAAATGACTGACGCTCTTGTTTCATTGGCGGACAGTCTCAATGAGCATCCAAACATCCTATTTTGGATGAATTTGTCAGCGAGTCCTCCACAACTGTTAAAAAAGACAGCTGCAAAAATGACTCAGATCATTGTTCATCTGCGACCGTTAATGATGGTTACAACAGCGCTGGTGGTCGGACGTGGTCTCCTGTGTCAAAGTCATGCACTCCCTCATGTCAAAGTCACACGCTCTGTTGACCAAACCACAGACCACCAACCTCCATTAGCGGTTTTGCACCAGTATAACAGCGTCACACCACTTGTGCCTTTGCTCCTGACAGCTATCATTCATGAACCACAAAACCACGAGAGGTCCTCTGCTGGGAGGTCATTTTGAAAAGACGACCCATGCTGCCGGATTTCTGGTGAGGATGGTCTCTTTGTCCAGGTTTTGAGATATCTTGGGACTTTTAGGCTGAAAAGACTTAAGAAAAGACTTGAGCTGACAAAAAAACATCTCTTAACAGAATCACAGACTGAGCTCTGTCTCCTAGAGATGATAAAGTAAAACAACAATAACATTTTCAAGGAAGCATAGCTGCCTGGACATCATGATAAAATATTGTTAAATAACTTTTCAAGCAAGTTGTAAATAGGTTTTTTATTTAGTTTGTATACCAAGGTTGACCCGTTTCGCTGGAATATTTACTAAAGCGTTAAAGTTTTTTATGGTTGTATCAAGACATTAACTGGCACTTGATTATAGGTAGAAAAAGATTATGGTCGTAATATCGAAAAGCATTTTGAGATTAGATGCTATGTTTTTACTCAGGTTACTCCAAAGCTGATATAACTTGACCACACCAGAGTCATAGCAAAGTGCATCTAAGTGCTTTTTTTTATACCCATGTGGTTTCTTTGTGCAAAGAAATGATTTCTTGAAGGCAGAGCTGGACAGAGATCTCTGTAAACTGCTGTCATAGGCACTATTTATTCAGTGAAAAGTAATTCTCAGCAATTATCCAGAGCAACAGGGAGGGAGAGTATTAATCGCCTGGAAACTGGATTTGTTCATTTTACAATCAGATGGGGGTGATGAGATGAGACATTGTGCGGCCGTCTCTCCTCTGAGAACATGGCGGGACCGACACACGCTGCTGAGCATGGCTCGGTGAGGGTGTGCAAACAGGTGACATCCATGCACCGCGAAAGCCGGATCAACACTCCTCCTCCCCCTCCTTCCACCGTTCGACCTTTGACCCCTGCGTAACCTGCTGTGCCGGCCCCTCTCCTCTCCTCTGCGGTGACACTGTTGAACCCCTCCACCCTCTCCTCTCCCGTCCTGCTCGCCTCCCTCCTTCCCTCCTCTGTCCTTCAAGCTGCTCATACGCTAATGCTGTTATCATGCTTCATTTCACTGCTAGTTTCTTCCTTCTCCTCTTGCCCTCTTCTGCTGGATTGATTTTTTTTTTAAGATTGAGTGAGGACACATTAGAGGATAGGTTCAAGTCTGTCTTAAAACAACATTTGCATGCCTATCTGGACATTAAAAGCATTTTTCATCACCATAATAGTTCCTCTCTGAAATCATTACAATGACTAGCAGCCGTTTCAACTAGAAGGAGTCTTTGGTTTTTCAAGTAAATGTAAATACCTTTGATACTGTCTGCAAATGACGTACTGAACAATTGACATCATTTGATCACATCAGCCTGATTGTTGACTTGGGGGGATAAAAAGCATGAAAGCACTTTGGTATTGTGGGCAAATGTGAATCCATCCTTTAGTACAGAGTCCAGTTGCCTGTTCTCAAACTGGCTCTTCCCTGCATACCTGTTGCGGCGCACAATGGGCTAGTTGTCTGGACAGCAGGCCAAGAGGCAAGGTGTGTGTGTGTGTATGTGTGTGTGTGTGTGTGTGTGTGCGCGCAGTGGGTGCTTTGATACTGGCAGAGGCAGCATGCAAGCAAATGCAAGTGGTTGCAAATTGAGGGGTGTGTGTTCGTGTGTGTGGGTAAGGAGGTTTGGTGGACACAAATGGACGTTATTACACAGCATCTCATGATAAGATCTAACCCCAAAAAACACACACAAACACACGCACACATGCACACACACAGTCTGCCCTCCCAAACCCCCCGCGCCCTGCAAGAATGGAATGTTCCATGGGCCAAGACTGACTCTGTGAACCCATTCACAAAACTGACAACAAGTAGCCATACCCAGGCCACACACACACACACACACACACACACACTCCTATCCCTCTCTCTTTCTGTTGTCCGTCCTTCACACACCTTCCCCCCTCTCCCTCTCGTACGTTCTCTTGCTCTCTTGTAGTTTCAGCCCATCATTCAGTATGAGAGCAGGCGAGCAGGTGGATTGCACGTCGTTTCAGTTTCTCAGGATTATTTTTTTTCTCTTTCCTCGTCATAAAATCCCTGTTTCGGTTTGGTGTGAGTGAAACTGTTAAGCGGTGTTTTGCCATTGTTTGTGCAGGGATCTGTATTTAAAGGGGCGTTAGCTGGAGCTGGTGGACACCGAATTCCACCAGCTTTTCATTCAGCTCTTATCTCCCCTATTTTACTTTCCCTTCTCACTTTCATAGTCCTGTGTGTGCGTATGTGTGTGTGTGTGTGAGTGCGTGTGTGGATGTGGAGGTGTGTGTGTGTGTGAGCTAGAGAACAATTCATATTCCTAGGAAACGAGAGAGGGTAAAAAAAAGTGGCAAATTCAAGAAGCGAGTAGGTGCAAAGGTGTTGATGAAGGCGACATTGCAGCAGTAATGACTTGGCAAGATCTTGATCTATAAACTGCTACTTATAATTATAAGATGACAATGAGTTATTAACGTGCTGTCTAATAATGAGGCTCTACATGAAAAAAAAGTTGGTCAGAGCCTTTGATTGTACTACAGTGCTGCATTTGCAGTAGATACTACACGGTCAAAAAGTGTGTGCGGGATGAACATTGTGGCAGGGAAACCTGACATAAATGATATAATCTTAAATTTAGCCTCATTGTGGGTTGTTGCGCAAGGTTTTGGTAAGTGGTGTCTTCTTACCAATGTGTGCCTTCATGAAGAGTGACACAACAGTGATTTGTACCAACAGTGCAAATCACAGTACAATCGGTGTACCCACAAAAAGTGATAGAAATAATCAGCTAAAGAATGAAAAAATAGAGCTTGAGAGAGAAATTCATTCCCACCATTCTGTCTGACCTCCACACTTCTGGTCATTTCCTGTTATTTGCTTGCTATATTGTCAATTTTGGAAAGTAACAAATATTGCTGTTTGTGGCCCCTCAATCGTGACAACAGATAGAGGAGGTGGTTTCAGATGTTGTTTTTTTAATTTATCGGTATGTCAGCACGAATACCGTGAAGATTCAGTTTATCGTCAGATGATCTGGCAGGTGAAACGGATGATTTAGCAGCAAGACAAAAGCGAACACACCTGAAATCTCCATTACAAATGCGTGTCGCTTTGTCAAACTGCATGCCTGTAGTGAGTGACACTGACACGGACAGCTCGATCAGCAACTTCATTGTTCACCTTTATTTTTACTTCCATATAAGTCATTTACATGTCGTGTTTGAAATGTGACTTGCTCACAACCTGTCTGGGCTGTTGTCTTTACTGTAAACATATTGTACGTCCAGCGCCGTCTCCACATCTCACCAAAGGCACCAAAGAAAAATGTGAAGAAGTCAAATTTTCTCTTACAACTGAGCATTTTTTGATCTATTACTTCAACTACGTGCCGCTTGGACTCGGTCACATGATAGTTAGTGTTGCTTCCCCAGTGCTGGGAGAGAGGACAGTCACCCATGTTGACGTTACAGCGGTTACTGGTCAGATAATAAACGTCTTCTGTGCGGCTGCAAGTCATAAGGATGACTCTGTTCCTCATTCTGTTGGACCTCAGTTTGCCTTCAAATCTTTCCTTCATAGCTCTCTCTCTCTCTCTCCTTCCTTGTCTCTTTGACCTTGGCAGTGATTATAGCACCTAAACACACAATGCCCCCGCTCTGCCATTGGTTAGTGACAAGCCACATGATAGGAGTGTCAGCTGACTAAATTCTAGGCAAAAGGGGAAACTTCTTTCATCAGGATGGTAGATAAAAAAACAAAAACGTGGGACTTTAATGTCAGATCCTGTTTTGTGTGTGTGTATGAGTGTGCGTGTGTGTGTGTGTGTGTGTGTGTGTGTGTGTGTGTGTGTGTGAGGGCAAAAAGGCTCCCGTTTTGTGCTGAGTCATTTTTGTTAATCATAAGTTGGACGCCGGGATTGGCCGGCAGCTGTTATAGGATGTGAGGTGACCCTTTGAATCAGGAAGTGTTACAGACCTTTCCCTTTTGGCACAAATGCAGTCTTGCTGTCGGAGGATTTTTAGGCAGAGCAGCATTTTTACACTCAACGTTGGTCCCTTCGTGCCCACACGCACACGAACACACCCTCATTCCAATCAGTTTTCAGGTTGTCAGTAAGTAATGTCAGTGTGACTCCATGTGGGTTTTGCTTCCTCTGATAACAGGAGGGTTAGTTTGGGCCAACTGTTTCCGAGTCTTTCAGTACTAAATGTGTCTTGTCAGTATTATTTTAGTTTGATGTGGACTCTGAAATGGATCATGTTGCTGTTTTAAATCAGAAAGAGGGAAACAAGACATTAATAATTATACATTTACGTAATTTTGCTTGGAAAAAGTTTGGTTTTAGTTGGTTTTTAGTTACTTCACTTTAGTTACTTTAGCTTTTTTATCTTATTTTGTGGAAATGAATGGGCTCATCTTTCATTTTGATTCAGTTTTAGTTATACTTTCACAAGCAGTATAAACATCTTGGTCACTTAAAGAAACACTCGACAACGACCCTTCATTAAAAGGTTAAAATTCATTAAAAAGGTTTTTTTCTTTATGTAACTCCATAGTGTGTTTGTCATAGTAAGTCTATTCAACAAACAGGATTTGTAATGATGATGATATTGCAGTGGAAGAAGAAGTAAATGGACACAAACGGACAAACGGCGATAAAATCTTGACAGATGGTGCCACAGAAAGGACAGAGGTGCTGAGTCTTTTTCACTCAGATGAAGGTCTATTTCTGCTGCTTGCTGGAAGCTTTTTCTTTTGTTCTGCTGTCTCACGCACCCTGTGGGGGTGACACACGTCTCAGGACATTCACGTTACTGTAATGTTTATATTTCCATTATTTGTTAGCGTGGATGTTTACTGTATATACAAGACAACACTGTTCCTCTCAACGGTGACAGTCATTTCAGTCGGTGCGTCTTCAGAAACCTACCTTTAAATGTGCGTCTTACATTTGGCCGACTGCACGTGTTCGCACATGTTCTATTAATGCTGTGATGATGGAGACTGCTTTTCTATGCTACTTACTGAACTACTAAATACAGAACACGTTTCATCAGCCGTGTGTATTGACGTTAACGCAGCAAGTTTCAGTGACCCAGATCTTAATCACTTTTTAAACAGAATTATCAGTTTGAAAGTCGACTGATACCGAGTGGAAACACACAATATAGCGTGTGAAAGTGTATTTATGTGCTTATGCGAGAGCCCGACTGAAACTAAAGAATAAACATTTTAGAACAAAACACTGGTCGGTATTAACGTTTATCCCACACAAAGACATATTGTAGAAGAAACGTATGGTGATGATTTGTCTGTTGACGAACACATTTGATTTCTAAAGGCCATAATCGCAGAATATGTAAGATATCAGTCAGATATCAGTCAGATATCATTCTAAAAATACAATTGATAAAAAAAACACAGATGAAACTACGTGAAACTTGATTGATAAAAGTCATATACATACATACATACACACACACATAGAAATGACGGCAATAAAACATTTATTGATTTAATTTATCGCTCTGCAACTTCTTGCCTGTGTGTCTACCAATATGCACAGTAATATGAAGTCGATGTATGTGAGTGTGTGTTGAGTTTGACTCTGCTGTGTGTCTGTTCTCTTTAACGCCCCCCCCCCCCACCTTGCTCAGGGACCGTTGTAGAGCTGTTTGTGTGTGGGTTCACATCGGACCTGTTGGGCCAGTTCCCACATGTCTCTCTCGCTCTCTGTCTGTCTGTGAACTCTGAGCGATGGCCATCTTCACCCCCTCTGCTATCGTCAGTGCATCACTTTATTACTGACAGGTACTGTAAAATACCAGCAGGTCTTACTGGTATATGAAGAGCTGTGACGAGGGGGAAATGAAGAGTTGTCGTGTATTTTACAAAGATGTATACATCTAGATAATCTTTTTAAAAGTCTTGTAATGACACAGTAAAAACAAATAATGCGAACTGTGACATAACCTGTGAATTGGTAAAATAATCTAAATAAGACCACAAACTGGAGAGCTGCAGCGGGTTGCCAGTCAGCAGTTAAGTTTTTTAATGTATACAACATTTATACCTCGTTTCTTTTATCTTCCTTCTCCCAAATTACATTACTTTACTGTAGCTTTGGCGAGATCTCTGTTGTCATTCAATTTGTTTTATGTGATTTACTGTCACTCTGTGAAACTGTGAAGTACCACAATCACATTATCAGTGTTATGAAAGCCATTTTTTCCCCAAACTTCAGTTTTGTCTTCCATTGCTGTAATATAATTTATTTCTCCTCTCCCCTAAAATACCCAGTTATCACTCCTTTGTTCCTTTGTATTGTTTTCGTCCACTGTACCTTCATTTAAATACCAGCAGGAACTTGTAAGTGTTTTACTGGTAACTGATTCATTCAGTGAAATTACCCTGCAAATCGTAGGCTGGATTATAAAGCATTACCTGCTATTCTTGCTGTCATGATCCCACTGTTGGATTGTGTTTTTAATTTCAACTAACTTTCACAACTTGCTCTTAATTACTTTTCTATTTTAGTCATTTTCTTCCCTCCCACTTGCACATTCAGCTGTCTGAGGTGGGATTTCTCTCTATGGCCTTTATGGGAGAGTACAACTTTTAATAAATGGTTTATTACATTATTTGATGTTGTTTAAGCATATCTAAGTGTATATTCATGAACTGGCCATCAACTTTAACTCCGGGCAATCGTAAGTCTGGGCTGGTGTGTAAACAGATAATGAATGACAATAACAAAAAACACTACTGTTAGAATATTATGGATTATGGATTAATTATGGAGTTTTAATCCCAGCAAATACTGTACATATAAAATGATCGTTGTGGCTGCTTACAACTGAATTACAGTGTTTTATAAGCCAAAACCAAATCACTTCTTCAAAGGCTTTTTTCATTTTGTTTGCTCTAGATTTGTCTATGAGATTTTCACCTGTCTGTTTCACTGGATATTCAGCTGGGTTGGGCAGATACTGTATGTGATGTTGGGATTTAAAAATAAACTTGTCAGTAAATGACCTGACGTGTGTGTGTGTGTGTGTGTGTGTGTGTGTGTGTGTGTGTGTGTGCGTGAGAGAGAGAGAGTGTTTGTGCAATACAGTGTGCTGGCCATAAAGTCATCTTGGTCTCTGAATCATTCTTCTCTCAACCTTTAAAGTAGGTTTATGGCTGCCTCCGGCCTTCGCTCCAACCTTTTTACACTGTGTTGGGGAGAGAGTCAGTTTCTCCATCTGTAAACTTTGAACTGGCTATCTACATACACTCTGTATGTGTGAGTGTGTGCTGCCAAAAAGGCGAGAATCAGTGATTGCATGTCCTTCATTAACAGAGTCATTGGTTAATGTGTCACTTGGACAATGGCAATAGCACACACACACACACACACACACACACACACACGCACACACACACACACACACGCTACAACGCTCTTGCTGGAGTAAAACGGCACCCCGTCTGATAACAGTATATATTCTCTTCATGGGTTGTTTAAGGTTATGTACACTTCCACACATTGTCACCGTGGTCTCCTTCCTATTCTCTGACCCTCTCTCTCAAATATGACTGGAATGTGGCAGCTTTAGTTCAGTTTGTATTCCTTTTATCTCCATTGTGGTTGCCAGTGTGTCGCCAGCTTAATGACTTTCAATTCATGCAACCTGAAAGAATAAAGCTTCTTAACACTTGCCAGCTAAAACTAAATCGTCAGAATCATTTTTGGTTTCAGGTCCAGTTAAGAGGAAGTCCATTTGCACGCTGTAACAAAACCAGAAATGGACTTTCTTGATATAATACTATGATAACCAAGCTGCTGAGGCTGACAAATCTTAAATGATCACAGAACAATCTGTCAAATATCCTAACATGCCTCAAGCAGAGATTACTTTTATTAATATCCCTCTGATTTATAATGTCTTTTGAGACACTGTTTGAGTTATTTGAGTCTATGTTGACCTACAAGCTCTTATTTTGTGTAACATGCCTGAAGATATTCAAAAAGTAAATATTTGGTTTGATGAACATGGAGGTTAAAAGTGTTCTCAGGTAGACAAATACAACATGATGAGATCAAGTAACAGTGCTGAACCTTTTTCACAGATAGCGATACTTTGGTTTGATCTGAGATGCAGCGTTGTCTCTTGTGGTCCAGACTGGTATATTTTAATGACTATCAGAGGGACTGCCATGAAATTTGCTGGAAACATTCATAGTTCCCAGAGGATGAAACCCCATAACTTTGGGTGAACTGCCAGCTTTTCCTCTAGCTCCACCCTCAGGTCAAGATTTCCAAGTGTCCAGTACTTAGCTTTGCAAACAAAATACTCCCATCAGATTCAGCTGTGCTCTCAGTGCTACTTAAGGAGTGTTATGAATGGCTGGGATATGGAAAAGTTCTTGTAAACAGAAAATCCCCTCAAGTTTCTCCCTCATTGTTCTGTTTGACCTCTGACTCCGACTGGGTTTTTCTTTGCGGGTCTGTTTGATTTGATAGTGAAAAATCTACCTGTAAATGCGAGCTCAAGACTTCTCCCTCATTGTTGTCAATCATCCCCTTTGGTCACACCCTCTGCCCTTTTATTCCTTCCCTTCCCATTTGTCTTATTCCTTATCAGCTGAGGGAGAACGCGAGAGGGAGAGATTGAAGGTGGAAAAAAAAAAAAAGGTGGGGGGGTTACCTGTGCTGAGTGGCCCCACCTCTCTCTTCTGGCCATTGAGAATGAGTAAACACTAAGCCACCTTTGCTTACCTTCACACTCAAACACCCAGACACAGCCGGGCAAGGAGACTCTCTGACTGCCGCAGCCTGTCAGCATCAAAGGAGAGAGAGTTTCAGATGAGGGTGAATGTGCAAGGTGACTCCCAGAAGTGAAACACAGTGGCTGCATCTTCTCGGCCTGCTTGTCGATACCTGCGCGCCTCAGTTTGAGATACAGGTACGGTGTCAACGTCAACCTCTGTTTAAGTCTGTAGATTCTCGTAACCGTTGTGTCACTCTGATTTAAGAATTTCTTAAGCAAATCACTTTTGACCTTGGAAATCTTGATTAGGAGGCCCTAAAAAATCTGAACTCCAGCTTGGGAGCAAATTGTTGTGGTTGCGTGATATTTTTGACAGATGACCGTAAGACTTCCTAGTGCACTACCGCCCTCCGGCAGTCTTTTTGTTAGATGTTGTTAAACTCTCTATGACCAAACTTGACAGGCCTCTGATGGAGACATTGTGGAGGAACAGTTTTTTTTGTAATAGAGTATATAGAGTGTCTTGCTGCCTGTTTTCTCGCCTGTACGAGTTACAGACTTTACCAGACTTCCCTGTTTCACTGCTTTATCACGGCCGAAATGATTGGAAACTGAAAACAAAGGCGCTTAAACCAATCAGTGACTGGAGAAGAGATCAAGATGTCCTTACAATGAAACCAGAGGAACCAGTGGAGTGGCATGACACTGTGTGTGTGTATGTGTGTGTGTGTGTGTGTGTGTGTGTGTGTCAAAGGTGGGGGATAAAAATGCTTCAGTAACTTCATGGAGAGGCCGGTATTATTGCCCACAGACTTCCGGGTTCTTCGTCATATAATGTGTGGACTTTTACCTTTGTTAGGTGAGCTGTTTGTTGTGTGCGTGCGTGTGTGGGTGGATGTGTGTGTGTGTGTCTGTGTGTGTGTGTGTGTGTGTGTGTGTGTGGAGGGGGGGTGGGCAGAGAGTCCAGTGATCTGATGCTAAATTCCATTTATCTAATTTACACTGAAGACTAAACATCGCTGTTTTTTTCAGTGATTAATTTTGTCGGTTTGAGATGTTCTTCGACTTCAAACGACTGCACTGACAGAAATGTTGTTTCAGTTGCACATTTATGCAATTGTGCCTTTGCAGGAGTCTGACACACACTCTCTTAACCTTGTTTGTGGACAGGGAGGGCCATTGTTTGATTATAAAAGTGTGCACGAAGGTTAGAGCTTTTGTTAGTCTTTTGTTAACTAAATGAGGTTATACACAAATATTTGTGTCTTTAATTGTTCAGTGTGTCAAATATCAACAATTGGATTCCCCTTTTACACACACACACACACACTTATAGGGGGCCACTAAAGCCTTTATCACGAGTGTGTGACACTGTCAACGTCAGTGGTAATTGTCTGAAACAATGTCTGCTGTGGCCTTGAACGGGCTAGCTGATTAGCCTGAGGAATGTGTTTGCCTAAGGAAGCAAAGCCCCTTTCAGCTAGTGCTAAAGCTAAAGCTGCTCTGGTGATTAGTGATGACTCTGTTACTGAGCGAAGGGGACATGTGGGGCAACGTTCGGCCGCAGACCTTTCTGCTCCTCGCTTAAAGTTAACTCAGAGTTTGAATGAATAACTGTCAGTGCTGATGTTGCTGATTCGAGCTGAAAGGAAACGCACGAAGATGCAGGTTGTTGTTTCATTACATGTTTGAATAAAATCGGGGCGCTTTGAGTCGACAAATGTGGAGGTTCCTGAAGGATTCTTCAGGCCAGTTTCACTTTAAAGGGCTTTCTTGCACCGAGGGAGGCCTGAACGTTTAGTCCCCTCCTCTCTGTTCGTTAACCTCTCTCATCACTCCTCTTCATCTGGTCTTTTCCTCTTAACTCACCCCCCTCACACACACACGCTCTCCCTGTTCTTTTCTACACTTCTTCCCCCTCCTCACCCCTCTCCTTTCCATCTCGCCCTCCTCTCCACACCTTCCTCATTTCTCCTACCCCCCTTCCCCGCTGCTCTTCTTTGAGCTTGAGTGAGCCAGAGGCATGAGGGTGACAGGTACATGGATGGGAGGAAAGGAAAAAGGGAAGAAAAGTAAAGGGAAGAAGGCAACAGAGTCAGGGACAGAAATGAAGGGCTCCGATTTTGGAAAATACTATTCAGATTAGATCCTGAGAAAATGTGTAAAATGTCCAGTTAAGACATTTGGAATAGCGGAAAGAAGTTGAAGTGTAAGCCCAGTGTGAAGTTAAAATGTAAACCTGTGACATTTTTTGTGAAGCCAACATATGTATGTACATATGAGTTCTGTTTTTGGCCTTTAAGTCCAACAGTCTTTCTCTCTCTCAGCTCTGAAATACTATAGAAAGCTATGCAAAGGGGAGAGGAGCTGCAGAGTCATGTGATAATTCTCTGTAGGTTATCGTTTTACACATCATTATTATAAGAAGATATATTTTAGCCACTTTAATCACTGAGTGAAGTTGAAGTATTGGCAGAGGTGAAAGTCCTGAAAGAAACTGAACGAGTGAAAAACTGAGCTGATAGCTGAGTCACTGACAGTAGACACTCTTATTTAAACAAGAGGAGAAGAAAAGGAGTGGAACAGACGTGTGATCACTGAAAGACACTGAAAAGATTACGACATCATTTTAGTGTGACGAAATGAAAGTAGTTCAAATAAAAGTAGTTGCTAATTATTAATAACTGCATAGGACTGTGTCTTGGTCACATCTGTAATTCAGTGTACAGTGACAAAACATTAAGCATGTGAAGGGAACAGATAACTAAAATCACCAAGATAACGTAACTTGTGTGTGACCCGACGCTCCATCCTGTTTTAGTCAGCATGCTGACAGTTGAGCTGCGTCGACCACGGTGTGAGGACATCATGTGTCCTGAGGGGTCAGGCACAGTTCTCACTTCTCTTCTGTCAAGTTCGTTGTTTTGTTAGGTTCATAATATACAGGCGGAAGAGACACTGGGATTAAATTTCCTTTGTGTTGCTTTATGTTTGTCTGGGTCGTAATCACTGAACTTTATAACATCTTTAAGGATATGAATCATTTATGCATCTTTTGGAGACCTTAAAATTGGATAAACTACCTGAAATGAAATTAAACAACAGCAAAAAAAATGCATAAAAAGTCACAGCAGGGAGTTTTATTATTTACGTTCCTAAAACAGTCAGTTTCTGCTTCCAAGAAATCACAGTGTGAGACTAAACACTGTGGAGCACTCCTACAGGCCATATCGCTTCACAGAAATAAACAGCAGGTCTTGTGACACAATACTCATTTACTCATATGGATGACTTGTAATAATAGATGACGGTCGCACAGGCTCTGTGCTCGAGAAACACATTACCAGCGCTGCTTTATTGCTGACTTTATTCCTGCTTATTCACACTTTTTGCCAGTGTGGCAGATTCCACTGTGAGTGTGTGTGCGTGTGTGTGTGACCCTGGCCTTAATAGAGAACCAGCTTATCAGAGATAACCAACAAAGTCTAATAGCCTCTCTCTCTAATGTGATTACGTATGATTTAGTTCCAAGTAAGTTTGTTTCAACTTAAAGACAATGTCAGCTTTTAAAGGCTTGAGTTGCTAAGCTTTCTATTAAATTTAAAATCAGGAGTAATCTGTCATCCACAGCGACGGGTGTGTGTGGGTTTTGAAGGCATGTTTGTGCGGCTGACAAATGATTTCATGAAAGCGCACAATGATTATGAGACGACAGCCGGTAAATGTTTTTCTTCTCTCTCGCGAGTCTTCCTGTGAGGTTTAACAGTTAACTGCTGATCAGATGGACTGACGGTCCCGCTGTGCGTTCACCAGAACACCTGACCCCTCCGAGGCGAAGTCTGATTGGCTCCCAGTAATGACTGACAGTTAATCTTTGATTTAGATTGACCCCCTTAGCTTGAAGAAAAGTTTGATGTTACTGATGTGTGATCTGTCCAATCTGCACTTTTCTGGCTTTTGCACACATGCCAAAAAACATTACGCAAAATCTCATGAGGATACACACACACACACACACACACACACACACACACACACACACACACACACACACACACACACACCTTCATGGACACACCTTTTTGCTTTGATTTATAGTCAGTTCACTCCTTGGTAATTGATTTGACAGTTTAATCATTGGTAGTTGGTGTGCTACAGTGTGCTATAGTTCTCTATCACTTATTCTTTAATCTCTTCTTTTTTTTGTGTGCGTCCATCATTCTCTGGTCTTTATGCTAAATAGACTTTCTTCTCTCCTGTTTACTCAGTCGTTAAGGAGTGGGGCTGGTTTCAATAGCAGCTGAAACTCAGCACTGTTGACCACACACTGTGACTTTCATCTCTCTCTCTCCCTTTCACCCCATCTGCTCCCTCTATCCCTCACTCCCTCTTTCCTTTGCTCTTTTCAGCTCACTGAGGGGAGTTTTTCAGACAGAAACCTTCTGAGCGAGTGACGTTCTTTCGTCTGGCTGTTTTTCCTCTCAGTCGTCTCTCTATCTGCTCTCTTGACTGCCCAGGAAGGTGTGTGTTGTTTGCTTAAGTTAAGCTGCACTAGGAACATGTTCGCCGTTGTTATGTACAAAAAAACCCCCACACATGCGTATGCCCTGCTATACACTTACACACATATGCACAGTTGTAGTCTTGTGCTGACATGACATAAATCACTCCAGTCAGTTACTCCCAGTCAGAATTTCCAAATGTCCTTTCTGAGTAAGACAACAACATGAGGAAGTATTCAAACCCCAGTTTGAACATTTCCTGCCCGTTTTTCCAGTTTCTGCAACTCTAAGCAGAAAACTGTTGAAACCCATAAGAACTACTTTTCCCAGCAGCCCCTTCTCATCCCACTAACATCACCCACTGTCTCCTTTTGTGAGTATTTATGTATGTTTGTCAGTGGGAGAAGTATTCAGATAAGTAACGATACATTAATTTGTTATTAGCAACATATAAAGTATTAAAAGTACTCATTATGCAGAAAATATATGCTCCTGTGAGATATATATATATGTATAAATTTTAATAGTACATCAGTGGTATATAACATTTCACTTTGGTTGAGGTTCAACAAATAATCTGACCATATTCCTAAAAATGCAAAATCTGAAAATAAATAGGTAACTACAGATTAATGCTACAGTACTCCAATGTAAACTATCATATCATATTTATATGTGTATTATGTGTATTTCACACACAAAAACCTTTCTACTAAAATTCTCTCCATGGGATCCGCCTACACTCACACAAAGTACCTGTTTTAGCTCCACCCTCATCAGCTCTCATGCTTGCAGCCTTGGCTCTCTCTGTGTGTGTGTGTGTGTGTGTGTGTGTGTGTGCAGAAGAGGCTGGCCTCTGTGCTCAGTGCCCTGCTGTACCTGTCTCTCATGGAGGTGGACTAACACTCCCAGAGCAGGCGGCCAAGCAGCGGAGAGCTGTGAAGCAACAGGGGTAGCTATCCTCCCATCTGACCACTCTCTGCTTCTCCTTCCTCTTCTCTTCTCCACCAACATCCCATCTGCTGTGATATCCTCCTCAAGATTTTCTGCTGTGTATCAGTCTCACTTCCCTCTCTCTCTCTCTCTCTCTCCCTCTCTCTCTCTCTCTCTCTCTCTCTCTCTCTCTCTCTCTCTCTTTGACTTTATAGGGATTCTTCAACCTTAAAATGACAAGTTTAAGTTATTCAATCATTATTCAGCAGCAATGTTTGTAGCTAGAAGGCAGGCTTGAATAGTATTTGCCTGACTCTCAGGCTGAGCTTATCTTCTTAGACGTGAGTGTTTGTAAGTGTGATCTTCCCTCTCTTGCCTTGTGACCCTGTTGTTAGGGGCTGCTGGAGTAGACGCCGTGTGTTGGTTGCCTCCACGTGTTCACGTGTGTGTGTGCGTACAGCTAAGATGGCGGCATCCGTAGGCCTGTTTTCTTCAGCACACGGGATCAGTGTCACTCAGGATAGAACAGCAAACTAAGAGACGCATTGTTCGTTACTGTTGAACACACTCTTGGGTTTTCTTTGCTCAGTAATCTCCAGTAAATTGGGAGCCAAAGCGAGGTTTGTTGGCTCACAAACTTCTGACTGCGGCCTGAATATAAGACACTATAGCTGGTGTGTTGATTTAATGTCCCGTCAGTGACATAAAGAACAACATGGGCTTCCTCTTTCTGGCAGTGAGGAACTATTCTTTAATAAGGGTATGCCTCATTTGCTTATTTGAAGGGAAAAATGGAATTTGCCAGCGGTAGTCAATCTGTGTTTATGGCATAATTCAGAGGAAGCCTGTAAAAGCTTTTCTGTCTGCTCATAAAACAATCCAGTGCCCAATAACATGCAGTTAATACGTAGTGAATCAGGCGCTTCTATCAATCATATACACAAAGTAATGGGCAATCTTCACAGCAATAACTGGAACACTTTAACCCTGCAGGTAAAATCTTCAGCCAATCAGATCGTTGCTCTTTAACTTCTTTTGCAGGACGCAGGTCAGGAAGCTCCTCCCCCCTCCGTGCTACTCTGAGTTCATAACCTTTGACCAGGTGGATGCAGTGTCTGAGCCCGTGTAGATTATGTTTTTACCCATTTGTTGAGAGCTGCTGATGTTGTGCTGCACCAAAGACATCTCCTTCCAAGTTTTTAGTTTATCAATAACTGAGGCGTCACCTGTAAATCTTTATGCTCTAAGTGAGTGAAGGCTGTGATTTGTGTTGGTCACAGTTAATCATCTACCCGCTGCTGCCTCAGGTCTCTCTGTCTCTCTCATTCACTCTCTCTCACACGCTCACTCACGCACACACACATAAATATAAGGTGTAAGACCAGAGCTTTATAAAAGGTACAGATTTTCCTTTTCTGTTAACTATTGTTTTTGACTCTTCATATTATTTTCTCAATTTCCCCTTTCATGCTGCTCTACTTCCTCACATCTTTTGTTGCCTCTTTTTATCCATATATTTTCTTCTGGCAACAATTCTCACCTACTCTAATACCATGAAAAGAAATGAAGATTATAACAGATTCTCAGTTTCACTTCACTTCTGACACACTGAGTGCTTTCCTGAGTCTCTCCTACGAAAGGAAAACCTCAGCACAACAGTGGTCAGCACTGAGGAAGTTAGGAATATCTCCAAGTGGTCAAAAGCAGGAAGTAGGCTACCTCAAGCAGGGACTAAACATTGAATATATCAAATTTTCGACACAAAAAAATGCAGTCAAGGGAGTTTTTTTTTTGCAAGAGCCCCTCTCTAGCTTTGGTGTCCTATGAATGTCGACCTCTCGGTGTCGCATGGCTCCTTTTTTTATCACTGAGCAGAACTCCCACAGTGAATATTATCCTCCCTTTGTCATCAGTCTGGCAAGATAAGGCTGATAAGAGATGGAGTCATGTTAGCACTTCACACAATGGAAGGAACAGAGGGAGGGCACACTGAGCTGTGGATGCAGAGGGAAAATAACACAGAAAAAAGCAACAAAAAGGCTCTTTTAATGTAGCAGGATATTGGGAAAATCTTCAATGATGTTTGTTTTGTAATAAAGGGAACTGCATCTTCACTGACCAGCTAGATGTCCTCAAATTGATGTTTTTGTACAATCTAATGTCATCCTGACCTTGGTCAACTTGAAGCAAACAACTACCGGCTAAAGATAGAAATATGAAATAATCTTCCCCCACTCTTGCTTCCTTTTCATTTTGCCCATGTTTTTACTTTATTCTCACATAAATAAATTAATTAATCAATAACATTCACAGTTGTAAGGAATGCCAGCCATACTTTTTTTTTACATATCTCTCTTTTTTTCTATTAAGCTGATATTTGCACGAACGAGGTGTGAGCTGGTTTGCAGGTAATTCTAAGCCCTCCAGCCTTGGGCGGACTAACAAGTGAACAGGTGTGTGTGGTTGTGTGTGTGTGGGAGAGTGGGATTTTGGGTCAAGTCAAATGAGTGTGTGCGTTACCATGGTTGCTTGGCTTAGTAGTGTTTTACCTTTGTTGACTGCCTCACCTATCTCCATCGAAGTCCAGGCAATCTCATGACGCACAACAGCGGACACAAACACACTGCCTGCCTAACAAGCTAACAAGCGAAATGTTGTTTTTTATTTGGCCTATTTGCTTGCATGACGTTTAGTCTGACAAAAAGTAGTTTGCTTTGTGGTCTGCTGTGATTGGTTGCCTCAGTGTTGTATGCAGCGTGGAGATTTGGGGATTTAAAATGCTGTGGATTTTTCCGTTCTGAATGCTGGCAGTGTTGGAAAATAACAGAGTAAGAGGTTTATGCTTGGGAAGCCGATTTCTGATTGTTCTCTGTTCCTTTTATAGGGCTGCAGCCCTTAATGAAGTGGCGCACACACAGAAACACACAAAACTCATGATAAAGAGCTTGAAAGTCCGACACCCTCTTGCGGTGAGTGTGTGTGCTCAACAGCTTCATGTACAAGCCAGATTACTGCGCACAGCTTTTTTGTCACAGTATGGAGTCAGTGGGGTCGTATTTTACACAAAATTCCTCATATAGCTTAACTCCAACTTGTCCAACTCACTTCTGACACACACATGCACACACACAAGGAGCATGTGACCTAGTTGTACTCAGTGAACCTTGAGCTGGGTTTATAGCCCTTCATTCTCTCTGATAGGGGTCAGAGGTCAGCTAGGAATCTGAGGAACTCAACAAAACAAGGTTGTAAAATCACTGATAGGGGAAGGCGCCCTGAGGATTTATAGATGCTGTATTTTCACTGTTCTGTCCAGATCACATAAAGTTACTTGGTCAATTTGTTAGATAGGTAATCTTGCATGTTGCCTGCTAATTGATAACCTTTTTGTCTTGATAAGCAGTCATATTGTTGTTTTTTTCTTCTTTTCCTCTCCACTTCTCTCTTTCCTGTTCTCTCTTATACAATATGTAAAATCCGTCTCTCTTGCCTTCCTCAGGCCCCAGATCTGATTGGATGGTTTTGTCAGAATGACAGCAGAAGATCCTGCTTCCTCCTCAGCCATGAGCAATAACACTGCCCCCTCCAAACCTTCTGGTGCCTCCCACCACTCTCTTCATGGACAGATCAACATACCGGAGGGAGTTGCCGGCGCTCCCAATGAGGCTGCACTGGTCGCCCTGATGGAGCGCACTGGCTATAGTATGGTCCAGGAAAATGGCCAGCGTAAATACGGCCCTCCTCCTGGTTGGAATGGTGCATCTCCTCCACGGGGATGTGAAATCTTTGTGGGCAAGATCCCACGGGACGTTTATGAGGATGAGCTGGTGCCAGTGTTTGAGTCCGTAGGACGCATCTATGAGATGCGGCTGATGATGGACTTTGACGGAAAGAACAGAGGATACGCATTTGTGATGTACACAGAGAAACATGAGGCCAAGCGGGCTGTACGCGAGCTCAACAACTATGAGGTGCGGCCTGGACGGCTTCTGGGGGTCTGCTCCTCAGTGGACAACTGTCGTCTTTTCATCGGTGGAATCCCTAAGACCAAAAAGCGTGAGGAGATCCTGGAGGAGGTCTCCAAAGTGACAGAGGGGGTGCTAGATGTGATAGTATATGCCAGTGCTGCAGACAAGATGAAGAACCGAGGTTTTGCCTTTGTAGAGTATGAGTCACACCGTGCAGCTGCCATGGCTCGCAGGAAGTTGATGCCTGGACGCATTCAGCTTTGGGGCCACCAGATCGCAGTGGACTGGGCCGAGCCAGAGATTGATGTGGATGAAGATGTTATGGAGACAGTGAAGATCCTCTATGTCAGGAATCTTATGATGGAGACCAGTGAGGAGACGATCAGACAGGTGAGACTGGTTGACTGCTCAGTTTAAAGGTTTCATCATGCATGCTTTTATTAGTTGACAAATATATCTGGCAGGAAGAGCTAACATAACCCACCAATCTTAAATCAGCCACCCTTTCTCTCTGTTAACCAGGTGTTCAGTCAGTGGAATCCTGGATGTGTCGAACGCGTCAAGAAAATCCGTGACTATGCCTTCGTCCACTTTACCTCCCGGGACGATGCCGTCTTGGCCATGGACCACCTCAATGGCACAGAGGTAGAAGGTTCCTGCATTGAGGTGACGCTCGCCAAGCCAGTTGATAAAGAGCAGTACTCACGCCAGAAGGCCTCCAAGGGGGCTTCCGCCACCCCAGAGCCCACACAGCAGAACTACGTTTACCAGTGTGATCCCTACACATTGGCCTACTATGGTTATCCCTACAACACCCTCATTGGACCCAACAGGGACTACTTCGTCAAAGGTTAGAATGAATTTTTTCTGCTTTTATACCAGTGGTTATCAGTTGAAAAAGCCACAGTAATTCTGTGAAAGCCATCATTTTCATGTAAATGCTGGCGGTAGCAGAAATGCTACAGGCCAAAGGTCTTATATTGGTATTAAAAAAGATGCTATTGTTGGAATAAGAACAAGAACAACCCATCAATACGGAGCTATGATTTTTTTGAATGGTCATGATGAGTGAGATAATAATTGTTTCATCTTTAATGACTCCAGTTTCCTTTGACAAAAGTATGACAACATCTTTAATTTGATGAGGGATTGTAACTTAAAATCAGAGAGTTGTTGTTCAAAGGCAAAGACAAAACAAAGTGATGAACCAATGAATGCTAATCCCATTATCTTTGATGATTAATCAATATATGTGGTCTTTGGGTGGTAGCAGGAAAATCTATTTGACTTTCAACAATCATTGTGTTTTGGTTTTCTCTCCAAAGGATCCCCAATGATACAGAACAATGGTAATCTCTCACATCCTTATTCCTACTTATTCCTTCAATGAACAATGAGCTTTCTTGCCATGTGACAAACTATACATTTTCTAACACCATCCTTTTCCTGCTGCGCTGTCACCTCCCATTTCATGCTGGGTTATTACAGAGATCACAACAACGCTAAGAACATCTAGGAATACTATATCCCAGTGCCACGAACTTGCATCGCTAAATATAATTCAACAGTGAGAACAGTACTATAGAAAAAAGCCAAACTTAGACTGAGAAATTTAACTGCATTAAATGGTCAAACGTAAATGACTCTTCTCAGTACCCCAAATATCTTGAGGAACTATCCAAGAAGTTGTAAAGCCATCTTAAAGTTTTGCCTTACATGTTGCTCCACACAACTTTCAGTATGAGTTGCCCCAAGTCCTCAACCACAACCCGTGTCATCATATTACTTTAATTGTATTTTAAGCAGGTACTGTGCGAGGTCGTGGTCGTGCTGCGGCAGGTAACCGTACCCCTGGACCACGGGGGTCATACCTGGGGGGTTACTCTGCCGGTCGTGGCATCTACAGCCGCTACCATGAGGGCAAGACCAAGCAGCCTGAAAAGCCCTATGAGCTGATGCCCAGTCTGGAGCTTGCTGCCTCTGTCAACCCCGTTGGCATCAAACCTGGCACAAGTCAGTGAGATAGATATATCCCTCCGTGTCCTTGCCCATCTAAAGAGCCTTTACTAAACCTTCCAACTCATCATTTTCTGTCTCTCTCTCCTTGCATGGTTTGAGGAATTTTTTTGTAAATCAAGATTCTGGTTGTTGCTAGATGGTCAAGCACAGGGGGACTTTCTTTCTCTTTCAGTAAAGAATAATGTCACTTAACAGTCCTTTCAAGCCTGACCAGAAAGTAACTTCCATGTTTTTATCGTCTTTCCTTTTATTTCTTCAATCAAAAATTTGTTTTTCTGGGTGTTCAGACGAAAAAACAACACTACATTAAAAAGAAAAAAAAACCTCACGTGGCTAATCTACATACAACATATTTGATTGGTCAACACAATGCTTTTGTCAAAAGCCATCGCATGATGCTGAGTAAAAACTTGACTTGAAATGGAATGAAATTAATCTACATGTTGTTTAGTTTTTGTGGAGGAATCCACGTTTTCTCGAGCAGTGTTGTTGTCAGTCTGAACAGAATAAATGGTAATGTGTGGTCCAGCGCTTCTCTAATCTGCTTGTGCAATCAACTCCATATTTTTACTGAGGTTTTTGACAGTGTCTAGTTTTTTTCTTTTAGTTCAAGCAAACAAACAATATGAATGTCACAAAAGTTTTTTTTTTTTCATTGTCTGTTGGAGCAGCTGCTTTGGTTTTGTAAGCATTACAACAGTTTCAGTCAAGAATGGAGTTGAATTGCAAAAGTAAATGTACAAACTGAATATAATCCTCTTTTTCAAAATTAAATCCACTCTATACTAATCACTTAAAGGATAATACCAGTGTTGTAGCCCATCTACTGGTTTTTAAATTTAGTCTACACAACCATTATCATTAAACAGTGTATAGTGTCTGTTTTCTGCTTTTTGATATTTAGTATTTACTTTTTTGTTTTATTTGACCAATATGAAGTCTGCAGCATAAAACACTAACTAACACTGACTGCTGTCCCATCAAACAAAAATGTGACAGTAAGACTGTGAAGTGGCTTATTTTATTTTTAGCTTAGAGAATTATTTCCTTGTGGAAAATTACATTTCTTTCTTTCTTCCCTCTTCCCTAACTGTAAGCAGAAGGAAACAGCAAGTATGTTTTTACCTGGTGTAATGATAGAATTACAACACAAATGTCAGTCCACTGGTATTATTCTTTAATCCCTCAAGTTTGTTACTAAATGCAAAAGATACTAAACCTATCCACCCCAGTGTATTTGTTATTATTAATGTAGTTGATGACCTGTGGTCCATTTTGTAAAGGGGACTTTCTTGATGCTCCTTTTAGAACAATTTGACCTCAATCTGATGTTTGGCCTTAGTCCTGGTCTGTGTGGAATCACAGGATCAAAACCAGATTGAAAAGACTTTTGTCCATCTGAAACAATGACTGACGTTGTGCCCACTGTGGGTGCATGTGTGTGTGTATATTTAAGTGTGTGTGTGTGTGTATGTGTGTGTGTGTGTGTGTTGGAGCATTGAGGTTAATCCACAGTTGAGCATCATAATCCGAGTCACACACCAACACCAACTTGTGTGATTTACTGTTTTTTCCCTTCTTGCCTAAATTATTTCCTTCAATGTTTGTCCCTCTCATTTCTCCTGCACTGCTTTAGCATTCATCTCTCCTTTCATAAATCACCTTCGGATCGAAGTATGCCTGTTTGCCTGTTTGAGCATGGGTGCATGTCTGTGCTTGTCTCCTGCTATTATTTCCTGTGAATATTAACCGCAAACATATTAACCGTCTCTTGCTATACTCTGTTGTCTGCAGTGGCTCACTCTGTTATCCGAGCTCTCATCCTTGTGTCTCTTTATGTGCAGTGGCATTGCCGACTCTGGGTGGGCAGTACCCAGTTTTCAGTGCGGCTCCGGCAGCCAAACTGATGGAGGAGGGAAAGGTGCACACGGTGGAGCACCTCATCAACCCTCTGGCCATGCAACACCCCGAACACACCACCGCCAATGCTGCTGCTGCCACCGTCCTACCGGCGGTCTCTACCCCTCCACCTTTTCAGGTGTGCATTTTGGTGCTTTGTATGTTTCGCAAACAAATAAAGATGGTGAAATCAGGAGTTTAAGTGGTTTTATGTACTTTAATGTAAAAAAAAAAAAAACCTGCCTGGTTGACACACATTGTGAGAGAGAGCAACTCATTGAATGCATTCATTCAGTGAATGTGATTGATGTACACTTTGAGGACATGCTTAGAAATCACTATTAACTGAATTCCTCCTTCTCTTTTTCCTGCATTTTCCAGGGCCGTCCAATCACTCCTGTCTATGCCATGGCCCACAACGTTCAGCGTATCCCAGCAGCCAGTGGTCTGTATGGAGCTGGATACGTCCCCATCACAAACTACGCTGCCAACACAGCGGCTCTGGCCGCTCTGCAGAAGAATGCAGCTGTAGCTGCAGCGTACGGTGGGTACACAGGCTATGCGGTGCCACAGGCCTTCCCTGCCACTGCCTTCCAGCTGCCCATCCACGATGTCTACCAGACATACTGATTCTGAGGGTCAGACTTTGTGAGACAACAACAAAGTTACCGTGATCGTGACTGAACAGCCACAACATCGCAACAGCGTGCAGTCTGTCCCATCAAAATAGACATCACGTAACTTCGAAACGCTCAAAAGGAATGTCATGTGACACAAATATTTAGAAAAAAACAGACAGTGAAAAAATAACCACTCTATATCTGTCCCACCTGCTGGCCTCAGCATCTCATGGACCCAGGGCATCTACTGTATATGATGGGCGTAACTCAGCAGCATCACTGTTTTCTACTGAATGTTATTAATAACACACATAAATGGCAGTCCACTCACACAGGTAACCTACTTGTATGTGGTGACAATCGCACTCCCACCAACAAGCATTGTTCACAACAGTTACTGTCACAACTCCCACCAATCTGTATCTCTCTCTCTGTCTATTGTTACCATGGTAACGGAAACACTGAAGGTACATTCAAGTATTTATGAAGAGAAGATGCGTATTTAAAGTTTTATTCTCTGTAGGTTTCTCTTTTTATCTGGGTAGTATTTGTTCTCTGAAACAGGAGAAAACGTGTCTTAAATTCAAGTGTAGAAAGAATGAAAAGTTAATTGGAAGAAAGTACAACAGGAACTACTGACAAGAGAGGAAACCACTGAAGACAACTGTTTTTAGATATACTAATGTTTTTTTTTTCTTTTAGTATTTTTGTCCATTAATATAGAATATTCTAGCCAATTTTACATGTCATAGTTGATGCTGTCCATCCATGCTGGTTGAATGTGTGTGCTTCAAACACGCCTGTTTGGTACTTTATGGTTTATTTAGTTTTACTTGTGTTTTTGGTTGTTTTAAATGAAGGTTCTATGTGTTGTACTCAAATGCCTTTAATTAGTTCGCTCGCGTTTATGTTTCCTCTTTAACTTTTGGAGACATATATCTTGTATTGTTTTCTTTGAAGAAAAGGTTGTGAACCAAATAATATTATGGAGGCAGATTCTTTGGGGAACAAATATCAGAGAAAGACAACTGGAAATCTTTATAAATGATGGGCAACACGGTTTATGTATAAGCCTGATAGACAGCGACATCATGTACATTGAAATGTTTCCTATCCTCAGAAACTGCGCTGACAGGGGACTAAGACTGAACAGATGTTAGTTTTTGTTTTGTTTTTTCATTTCTGTACATCTTTATTGTTTTTTTTTTATTGTGTGGCTCTTGAAAGATGAACAAAAATGGACAGAAATGAGAGACATTTTTCTATGTGGCCTGGAGCACGCTGCCACTTAAAGCGCTCCTGTACTTGCCAATGTTAACCAAAACAAAAAAACAAACAAAAAACAAAAAAACAACGTAACGTACGGCTACACACACTCCAGTCTCATTATATTAGAGAGATTCTCCATGCCTGACTACAGTGCCTTACATCTGCGTATTATATGTGCTGCCCAATGCTTTTCACAGTGCCTTTCATAATGAAGCGAAGCCCCTGTGGTTGGCACAAAGAGGAAAAGACTCACATCTGTGCATAGCACTGGAGTTTTTTCCATGCATATTTCCAATGAACCAGATTTGTGGTATTACTGTAATGTGGTGAGACAAGCAGGTTTTAGTCTCTGCAGTCAGATGTGATAAGGCTACCTCTCTCCTGTAGTCTCTTCTCTGAACACTTCTGCAGTAACCCTCCATATGTCCGTCTCCTCTTTATTTCTCGTCCTTCAAACTGTGCTTGACCGAGGTGCACTTATGAACATATTTATAAAAGGCAAGAGATTGCAACTTTTGATGAAGAGATTTTACATACCGATTATGAATTCCTGTGTGAACTGGGCTACTTTAGCATTTTTCAGTGTCTGTGAGTTTTTTCCTCGCAGATAAAGCATATAAACATCAAATGACCCTGATGAATGTTTAGTAGGCACTTTTTTAAAAAAAGAAAAAAACTCAATGCATTGAAAAACAGCTGTGATATTGGACTGGGAATAACTGGAGCAATACCTCACGCTGAAATATGCAAGTAGCCAGGCAAGTATGCATCACGAAACACAAACATGACGGATGCAAGCAGCCGCTGATCATGAAGTCACATTACACGACAGCCATTTTTATGTAAGAGCATTTATGTAAGAGAATATTTGTACGCTGGCTTGTATTTGAAAACCAGTTATTTTATTGGCAGTATTTCCACATTGTACCCTTACAAAAAGAAATGAAATTAGATAATGACTACAGTGTTGGTCCAAAAAGTTTAACAAAAAGATTTCTCACACAGAAAACAGGACACATTTGTCTCATCTCACTCCATTATCTACATTTTGCTACTTCTCTCCCCACTGAAACTGGATCTGATACAGAAAAAACAAACTGCTGATAACTGCTTTTATTATTTTCTTGTATAATGACAATAAGTCAGGATATATTTAATATATGCATTACGTGTTGTGTATGAAGTGAGAAGAAAAGGTATAATATATTCTAAAACATATTTCTTTTCTCTATGTACACCTTGTTTAGGGATAAAAAGTCAGAGTAACAAAAGTAGAAAAATTTTTTTTTCTCTTTGTTTTTGCCAAAGTGTCCAATAGTTTTTAAAAAATCAAGGTTATCGTGTTTATGTTATATGTTATATTCTGTTTGTTATTTTTGAACTGGATTTGGTGTTGTGAGTGGGAACATGAAGGCCTTCTCTTTCAGCTACATTTTATCAGTTTCAGCAGAGAGGACTAAAATTGTGTGTGTTACAACCCAGTGCCACTTTGAGCTGCTGGTGTTGAAACTTTGAACATCGATTCTGGCTAAAGTGTTAAAGGTCTAACCCTGATGTGACCTAAAGTCATGTGTTAGACAGCAGAAAAAACTGTGTCCCACTGGTTCTGCCTCCCACTCAAAACACCTGCTTTACTTTCTATTGCCTGCATTTCACTCACACCACAGCGGCAGGATGAACTCCTCCGGCTCCCTGCGTCAGCGGTGTGGAGCTATGTATGCCTAGTTTAACATAGGTGTTACCATTTAAACTCTTCCTAGTGTGTGCCTTATTGCCAAGATGTGCCCTTTGCTATGCCTTTGTAGACCTATGCAGACTGTTTTCTATCTGAAGGTTTGTTTAAAAAAAAAAAAGCTTCTTTGGTATTGTTATATTTATAGTGATAAAGTAGACAAATAAAGCATTTTCAAAAGAAAGCCGTGCAGTCATTCATCTTGTTTGTCTCCACATTCTCCTTTTAAAGCATGTCAACCTGCCTTAGTTTTAAATTAAACCACATAACTGCTGAAAAAACGAAATAGTACAACGGTTTCTAAGAAGGTCCAGATGTAAGAGACTTTGACGCCGACCTCTGTGAATGGAAACCCATCTCTGACCTCATGGATCAGCTACTATTAGGCAATGTGTCATGGTGGAGGGAATAGAGAGAGCACAGTGTGTTTCATAAACTTCCCTGTGGCGGGTCAACTTTACTCTGGAAACATGTTTTACCCCAGCAAGGAGTTCAGGGAGGTTTTTAAGTACATAAATAGCCTTAATCATGCAGGACAATATGTGCAGGAGGGCAATCATAGGTACACTATCTTATTGTAAAGTGTTGCCACCTTCCAGGCAACAGTTATTAAAATCTGGCGAAAGGATACCGAAAAAAACAACCTGCTTACCTACCGATATTTACATTATAGATGCTGCCAACATTAAATCTTATTTTTAATAAAACCATCATCAAGAAGCCATCACTCTCAAGTTAGATTATATGTCACACTCTGCCTCCCTCTACAAAATAAACATTTATCTCTCTTGCCTGCCTCATTGCAAATGCCTAATGCTTATGTAATCATCAGAGAATAATAAAACATTAGGGAATCTCTTCATGGTAATAAAAATGTATTCAGAAATATCATATTGATGGTGAATTTACCCCATAAATCATGGCACATGGTTTCCTCCCCATGCTTTTAATAAGAAGAAATATTTGCATTAATATTGGTCCTATTAGTATTTAATGGTATCAGATCAAATACCAGTTTTGTCATTTTGAACCCCTTAAATACTTAAATACAATCTCACATGATGGTTTGTGTATCTGCAGAGCTGTGTGTGTTCATGATTAGTGTATGCTTACATACGATACAGACCTTACAGTCTCAACCAGCCAAGAGGCCACAGTGAGTTTATTTCCCAGCATTATCAACCCTCACATACTTCATCACTGTACCTACAATATCACACTGACCGATGGCAGCATGGTGAATTTAAATCAAGTTTAAGAGATGTCATGCTGTCAAGAGAGTAGTTCCACATTTAGGTAAATATTGCCATCTGCTGGCAAATGCAGACCATCAGAGGGGCCTGCAGCAGCAGCACTGCACAGCTCAGGCCAGACCAGACAGTGCAGGTTTTCACTGGCAGCCATGTTAGCTCCACAGTCATCAGTGCAGCATATTGGTGGGTGACAAACCACATTTAGTCCCCATTGAGGTTATAATGTGAAATCAACTCATGCAGGAAGAAGACATTACCACACAGTGTGAACGTTATAGCAAAACTGTGTCATTCACTCATCTGTTTGACACAGAAACAAAAAACACCATGAGACAGAGAATAAAATGCACTGAAAGTAATTTCATCTGGTTTTATGTCTGTTAATGTTTGAAGCAAAGGACACACTTTGAATTGGACATTTCCATGTAATTAAATGGATATAGTTATATTTTGGTTCTTCATACTGCAACATAGATTAATTATCCTTTGCTAATCCTACACAGCATACTAAATTCCCTTTTTGTCATTGAAAGCGATGAAAGCATGACAAAAACTACAGCGATATCCTTAAAACAAATTCCAAGTTGTGATGATCTACATTTGAACTACATTTCCCATGATGCCCCGGCAGCCATCCGTGTGCGCGCTGCTTTTGCACGCCTGCTGCCGCTTGTGCAGATCTACAAACCAAAACACCAGGCCGAGTATGTCTGCAGAAGGCTCACAGGAGACATCCACATGGTTTGTGCGGCTGCGGAGACGCGCTGCCGCTCCTGAACGTAGCCTCAGTTTATATTTGGCTTAAAGGAGACGCAACAAAGCGCACAAAATGGTTGAACTCCAGGCCCGGGCGAATAAGTAGGTTTACTATAGCTTTAAGAAGGCGAAAATAGTGTCTGCTTCTTTAAAATTATATCGCTTTATTGCTGAATAGATAATTAAGAAAAGTTTTCAATTTCTAATCAATAAATACATGCATTTAATTTGCGACGAACCCAACGCAATCACAGAAAATGCCCCACTGTTGGATAAAGGCCGCCTGCATTCAAAACGTCTTTTAAACAGATGTGCGTTTTTCCTCAAATTGCAAGTAAACCTGCTTGACTTTAAGAGGAATCTGAGGTAGGCTGAAGTGTCCTCACGGCGATGGAGCCGGCCGCCGACCGACCCGGGGGTGTGATTAAAGGCGAAGAGCCGGCGGAGGACAAGGCCGCGGAGCAGACCGCGGCCCCCGGTGCGACCGTCACCCCGCGCAGGGGGCTCAGAGAGCGGGGAGCGAGCCGCCCGAGGTCCGGCGGCTCCGCTTCGCTAACGGACGTCAACGGAGCGGCGTCGAGCCCGCAGAGCTCCGGGCGGGTGTTGAGGGACCGGTCGACGCGGGCTGTGCCGGCCTGGCTGAAGGACACCAAGAGCGACGACGACGAGGACGAGCCGAGCCCGGACGCCGGAGCGACCAAGCGGAGGAAAGTTTCCAACTCGAGGCGGAAGAAAAATCCAGACTCGGCTGAGGCTGGAGGGGGGGTCGCAGGTGACAGCCTTCAAGGCACAGAGTAGGTCTTCAGTTAAACACCCCCCACTTTAATAGACACCTGCATTGTGTTTGTTTGAAGCCTTTCACTTGTGTGTTTATGTCGGTGGGGTCGGTTCCTGTCAAAAGCACGCCTTCAGCATAGCTCGTCCCCTTTCTGTATCTCAGCATGGGGAGGGTGGAGTAAAACTCACCTGGCTTCACAAATCCACGTATTTGTGTAAAACTTTCAAATGCATTGATGTATTTGGGGGTGGGATGAAGTGAGAACGTGCAGGGAGAGAAAATGCCTGATCTCAGTGTTTATTTCCCATCTTTCTGCAGCTCAGAGGACCCCAAGAAATCTGCTGCAGATGCTCAAGGTAATGAAGGGAAAAGGATACTTGAAATCTACCTGTGTATGTGTGGGAGGGTCATGTTTGTGTCTCAAGCGGTGCTGATTTGCATGTGGTGGTGTGTCTGCATATGCCCATTGCCACACTTAATGGCTTTGCAGTATGTTTGATGGCATGCCTCTGCTCCCCCACCACAGCTCTTCCCTCCAGACGCCCCCCAGCCCAGCCTCGTGCCAAGCCCCCGTCTGGCAGGGCGGCCCGCGGCTCTGCCAAGCCCGTGTGTAAGACCGAACCTGGAGTGGAGAATCCAGCTGGTGAGCAACCTGTTGACAGCGGGCTACGATGGTTCAGCAAGCGGGCCTGTAATTCACAAATTGAACCGTGCAGACGTCGCGGCCCTGAGGCGTCCTGGCTGCACTGCTTATTCTATAGAAAACCTATGGCGACTTCTTATTCAGCTCATATGGGAGGGTTGTAATTATGCATCTTCAGTGTAACTAACCGGTTAATTTGCAGACTTTTGAGACAAAGATCTGGGTGGTCCTTCCCTTTTATTTTCAATCACCTACTTAGAGGTGACATAGTAGATTACAATACAATGGGTTTTTTGTGTTTTATGCATTTAGGCCTTATTCCATGTTGCATAATCTATTCACATTTATAGATACATCTTAAGTTGAAGGCTCTAGTGGCAAAGAGAGTTTTGCCTTTCTAAACTCGTCTTGTCTTTCTATCTGTCATGCAGCAGCCGAAGGAGAGGCAAACAATAAAGACAAATATGAAATGTAAGTATCAAATTGCAAGCATTAAATGTTCCACTCTGTGTTGCAGTCATATTCTTTTACAAACTGGCATAATATGTTGCTAGAGTATAAATTAAAAAGTCCCTTTTATTAAAAAAAAATTGACTTATTTTGCTTTTAGTGATCTGGGTGTACTGACTCTTTAAAGATGTGATTATGTAGGTTTTGAACACTATTTATGAGTCTAACATGGTTTTACAAGCACTAACACAGAGATATTCATGAGCCTGTGGTTTCTAAGTATACATGTCTGACTGAGAGAGCGCTGTTGCTGTTTTTCATTGACCGCTGTGTTTCACACTAATGCTGTCTCAGTGAAAAGAAAGAGGACGAAAGCAAGGATGCTGCTGACCCAGTGTTGGATGATGAAGACTTTCCATTTCATGACGACCCAAATGACCGCAACTACCAGCCGCAGAGTCAGAGGTACACTTATCTCAAGCACATTCACTTGACCGCGTGTGCAAAGTGGGGAACTCTGCTTCAAGTGAATTGTTATTTTGCTTTCAGCGGTGCAGAGGAGGAGGAGGGCCTGAGCAGTGATGAAGATGTTCCTTTTAGAGATGACCTAAATGACCAGAGCTACAACCCCAAGGCTGAGAGGTGTGTGTGTGTGTGTGTGTTTGTGTGAACGTGCTTTTTTTTTTGTTTAGTAACCAGATACATAAAAATTTTCTTTTCCTTAGGGATGCCCCCAAACCAAAGCGCAGAGCTCCTCCCAGACAGAAGGAGAAGAAAGAGAAAGATAAGGCACCTAAAAAAGAGAAGGAAGTTGCTGAGATAAAGGTCGAAGGTGTGGACAGCATGGAGACTGTGGAAGAAGATGTAAAACCAGAGGAAGAAATCGTAGAGGACCCGGATGGACCCAGGAAGTAAGAATAGTACCAGTGGATTTGTAACAAGCTAACAACAGGACAGATTCATTTTGCAAGCACATCTAATGAGCAACAGTTTTTTTTAAATTAAACTTAAATTGTGCAGATGAAGATCTGTATTATTCAAGCTTCAATCTTCACTATAACATGTGCTGTTACAAAGTGTACTTGTAATACATGGCTAATAGAATAAGCCTTTGATTTTTCCATTGCAACTCAACATTGTAATTTTCTTTTTTTTTTCTGTTCTAGGAGAGGCCGGCGGAAAAAAGATGATAAAACCCCACGGCTGCCAAAGAGAAGGTGAAGCTGATGTTTGTTTCATGCTTCGTAGGCTGAACTTCATTAAATAGTTTCATGAATATCAACCTGTTGTAATCATCATTCACAAATGAAGGATATGGAAGTGATTGCCATAAACACACTCAAATATGTTGCCCATCACTGAGGACTTGAAGATCCATTCACTATTAGGTTTCAGTGTTGTGACAGTGCAGTGACTTGTGCTTTCACCCCCACAGGAAGAAGCCACCCGTGCAGTATGTGCGCTGCGAAATGGAGGGATGTGGGACAGTCCTGGCTCATCCTCGCTACTTACAGGTCCATAAATTATCTGATTTTATCTTTATCATATATTTACCTGAACTACACTGATTTCATCATTTCTTTGGCTTGATAAATATATTTAGCCATGTTGTGGATTGGATCCTCTCCATTTGACCTCTTACTACTAACACAAAACAACACCTTATACATCTGTTTCAAATTCAAACACTGTTCATTTCCGGAGGCCGGGGAAAAATCAGTCACTTGCACAGCTCTTATACAGTACTTTTGCTACTGCTACTCTGCATCTTGTGGCACTTCACTTGGTACTAGAAAGATATAACACACCTACACACTGTAAATGAAGTAGCTATAACACTAGATGACTGATCCAGAACAACAAAGTGTTGAAACTAGCACTGTTATATCATTTAATTATTTGTTGCCTATTACATGATGTGCACCAGCAGTTTACCTTTTTTTTTCTTTTTTTTTGTTTTATCCCCAGCGTGTATTTGGGACCAGCCTTTATTTGTTCAAAGCTTCTATTTGGTCACTGACTTTTATTTGAAGAAATGCATCAGTTAATGAATAAAATGCACAATAACCTTAACATAAGCCTCTTTTGAAATTCATTTTTCAGTCCCCAGTTAACCCTTCTGTCCCTGTTAGTGATGATCTGTTTTTAATGTGTCTTTTTCTTTTACACATCAGCACCATATAAAGTACCAGCACTTGCTCAAGAAGAAATACGTATGTCCTCACCCGTCTTGTGGAAGACTTTTCCGCCTACAAAAGCAGCTGCTGCGTCATGCAAAGCACCACACAGGTACACATACAACTCATACTTGTCTCACCGCTTCTTTTTGTTGCCGATAAGTATACAAAGAACACACTTACATTTGAGTGTTTTGTAATTGTAGATCAGAGGGACTACATCTGCGAGTTCTGTGCTCGTGCCTTCAAGAGTTCACACAACCTGGCTGTGCACCGCATGATCCACACGGGAGAGAAGCCCCTGCAGTTAGTATATCTCTGTTCATGTTTACTCTGCTCTTTCTCCTTTACACATTATCTTTGCCATGGCATTTTTTGACATTTTTGAGAGAGTTCTTGAAAAAAAAATTCTTTTTTTCCCCACAGGTGTGAAATCTGTGGCTTCACATGTCGTCAGAAAGCGTCTCTCAATTGGCACATGAAAAAGCACGATGCTGATGCCACCTATCAGTTCTCTTGCTCCATTTGCGGCAAGAAGTTTGAAAAGAAGGACTGTGTGGTGGCGCATAAGGCCAAGAGTCACCCGGAGGTGCTAATCGCAGAGGCGCTGGCAGCCAATGCCGGCGCCCTCATCACTACCCCCGCCTCCCTGCTTGAGCTGCCAGGAAACGCCATGCAAGGAGAGGTCACTAGCCTGGATGTGAGCCAAGTAGGCCAGGATGGACAGGTGGACCAACTGAGCCAAGAAGGGCAAGCTGTTCAGCAAGCGGCTCAGGTGTCCCAGATGAGTCATGTGACTCAACAGGTGAGTCACCAGGTGGTTTTACTGGGACAAGACCAGAGCCTCCACACCATGCAGGTGCCGGTGACGATCGCCCTGTCCCCCATCGACCCCCCTTCGCCTGCTGACAACCAGCAGCAGACTCACCTCCAGCTCCAGATGCCCGTCCAGTTTGTGCAGGCCGCTCAGCAGCCACAGCAGCC
>JBAJHX010000051.1:15983960-16010175 GCA_037176925.1 Amniataba percoides | reverse complement strand
CAGCAGCCACAGCAGCCCCAGATCCAACAACTGACCCTGCATTCCAGCTCAGTGGTGACCCAGCACCAACCCCAGCTCCAGCCGCTTCAGTCGTACTCCTCCCAGCAGCAGGGCCAGGGGCAGACACAAATCCTTCAAATGACCTTCCAGCCGGTCAGCCAGTCACACACCCACGTTCAGCAGATCCCTATTCTAGCGACCTCTCAGCAGCTTCAGACCCTGCAGACAGCCACCCCGAGCCCTCCCCTCCTGTCCCCATCCCAGTCGCAGCCTCAGTCCCAGTCCCAAACCCAGGATCCAGCCTCCACCAACGGGGACAGCTTTATTCTGGACAACGCTGTGCTCTCGTCTTCCTCTCAGTCGGTCAGCTCTCTCCAGCAGACAGAGTCTGCGGGGGAGGGTGGTGTGGACTGGCAGCAGACTGGACAAGGGGAAGTTCTGTTGGACAGCACTGAGAGACATGTGCAGCAGGCCCTCATGTGAAACACGGATGGTGCACACAAAGCAGAAGATAGAGGCAGAGTACGTCACCAGTGACCCGATATACTGTATTGCAATGTTTGAGGTAAATGTAGGATCACCGATATATTATGTACTGTTCACTCATAGTCAGAATTGGTAGCTTATTAGATTATCTGTATCAGGGAAAGATATGTGTGTCTGTATGTGTAAGTCGTTGCCTTTGTACATAACAGTCCTGTAAACTTAAGTATCCTTTTATGTGAGTGTGTGTGTGTGTGTGTCGATGCTGAGGTTATGTTGCAAAGCTGTGTTGCTATTATGCAATAATATAGCATACCTCTTAGTAATATACAGCACATCAAATGCCAAGTGTGTGGCATCAAGGTTCCTACTGGAGTAAACAAACTCTTATTTATATTATGAATTAACACAAAAACACACAAAAAAACTAACAGACCCCAGTAAGAGTCAAGTGAGTCAAGTCCCTTTGAATGAATAGGCAGCTATTTTTTCATCCGTTGTCCAGATCTACTGTAAAGCCTTTATTTGGCAAGGTTAGTAACAGTCAACAGTATCATTTACCAGGAGAACAATTTCAATACCTGGAGAGACAGAAACAAAAGGACGTTTCACAGGGTTGTAAAAAGTCACACAAATGCATATTTTAGTTATTTCTGGCAGTGTCATTAAACCTGTCTCAATGACATCTGTGCACATATTTGTTAAGCTTGGCTGTTGGTAGAGTTTGAAGGAATAATAACCCGTTTAGTGTATGTATTACTCACAAAAGTCTTTGGTCGCAATAAGCAACCTTGACTGTGGACATTGTAAATCACACATGAACCTATAAAATAACAGCGAGCACAGTCACTAAATTAGTCAAATCCAAATACTGTCAATAACCATTGAAGTTAATTTTGATAAGCTACGTAGAAACCTTGGAACACGTGTCAATACTAAATCTGCACCTCTCTTGATTGTGACTTAGGATGTGTGGTAGAGCAAACACAAAAACTGTTCATTTATATGATGTAAATAAATGTCTTAACATTTACCAAGAGTGTTTTTCACTGAGAGAACATGACTTTTTTTGGGAGGATACCCAAACAACCGCACATATAGTCTCTTTACCTGGGGTAGCTATAGTTTAGTTTAGAAAGGGGTCAACCATTAAAGGGGCTGTATCTAACAATTTACTTGTACTGTCATAACTTAAAAATGAGACCTTCCCTGACTTTCTCTATTGCCTCTAGCACCCTGTAATATGATTTCTATGTAAGTGACTGGGGATATAGTTTTTCCTGGGAAAATCCAATGCAACATGTTCCCTCTCCCAACTTGTCACATACATACACACATTTTTTAATTGCAGTGGTCATGGCGTAATTTTCCAACATGCAGGATAGTCTTGACAGTCTTAAAGTTACATACAGAACCTTTAACAATAACGGTGGTGGTTAGGTTCCTAAGCTCCTTCTGTCCACATGTCAAAATATCTCAGAGCATGAACCACAAATTAGTCCTGTTGTGTACTGTGGGGAAAAAAAACACAAAAGGTCAGAAGTAATGTATTTGCCTGAGTTGTTAAACGATGCTACAGTGAACGGCACACAATTTCTACAACACACACATACTGAGAGAACATTTTTCATCTCACTATTATTGCTTTAGTACAGTGTAATAGCTCGTAAAACGTCCATCAAGACATGTTGAGCCGCTCTCTGTCCCGATGCGTGGCATACTGCTTCATGGCTCGTTTGGGAGGGATTAAGGTGTTGCTCAGTCCAACCCTCTTCTTCTTGGCTTGCTGGCCTTCTGGTTCTTCCTCTTTCGTTTCATGCCGAGACCCTCCAGCAAACGAGCCACATGCGAGGGCCTCGTCTGGATCAGGCGCCTCTTCGCTGGCAGGTGGATGAAAGTCAGTGGGGGTGGCCGCAGGGGTCTGGAGGTCGCTGTCGTGCGCAAACTTGCACTTGATCCCGAACCTGCACCTTCCGTCCTTCCTGTACGACACGCACACCCTTTTGCCTCCGATCTGGGAGGGTTTGGCCTGCATTGTGAGGGGGACGTGTTTCTGCAAGGCGCTGAGCGTCTGGTCCGCCTGAGCCTTGAAAGGGTTGGCAAACACGCTGCTGTCAGAGCAGGCGTTTAGAGTAGGAGGGGGGAGTCTGCTGGGCGTGAGGACACCCAGGGAGGGAGCTGGTAGGCAGGCTGAGGGAGGTGCTGGAGTCTGGGGATGTGCTGCAGACGGTGGTGGTGGTGATGATGATGATGATGAGGAGGGCTCTTCCTCTGGTTCTGATTCACTGTCCGACTCGCTGGAAGCTGAAGCGGACTCCAGCAAAAAGTTGCGGGTCTTCTTGACAGCTGGTGTCTCATCACTTATCTGCTTCACAGGACTTCACAGACAGGAAGTGTGCAGACATGACAGAGAAAGAGAAAGCCAGTGTAAGATGGTGCAGTGTGGTTTATTATTACCTCACATCATCTGTTTTTTTAAGAGATTTTTTTTTAAATAAAATGAATACATACCCAGCTCCACTGTTTACATCCTCCACATCTCCATCGCTGTCGGATTCAGAGGAAACTCCGTAACCCACCAGAGAGTTCATGCCTTCAAAATCAGCTGGAGCAAAGCAGCCTAGCTAACTCGGTCTCTAAATTAAATGCCGCTAATACTGTTACTGAATGCCTATAAAATGTTGTATACAGATGCATTTGTTAAAAGTCCACAGCAGACACAGAAATGAATCGTCCCCATTACCGTATTTAAAAGGAACATCCAGGTTTCCTGTTGCTAAGGTTAGCTGCTGTCGTTTAGCCGCTGCTCACTGTTTACACGCCGCCTGGAGTGACACCTGCAGCACAGGGGCGGTACTGCACCCTGATGTCTGCAAAACACAAACATCATGCAAGAGCCTGCAAGACTGAAGACTTCACTCATCATTGCACCACGATTACATGCAGCAGTCGTTGGCAGTGAAATCCTTGAGTCACAGACTCTTTCTAGTAATGCTCGAGCATATGTAGAAAGAAAAACTACTCAAGTAAAAACCATTTAAAAATTACTAAAAGTTCAAGATATAGAATACAATATAAGAAATGAAACAATCAATTAAAGTAAAATATAAGAATAATGAAATTGAATAACGATCTAAATGTAATACGAATAAAATATAATACTGTTGAGACAAATGTGCTGAAGTGGTGAAATGAAGGTATAATAATTGTAATAAATATAATCAAATGGAGATGTAACAACATAAAGAGATGTAAAAATATATAGACAGTAGTGGGTAAGGTTACAGTATTAAGTAACTAATTTAATTAAATATTAATAAGGTGCAAGTGAAGCTCCATAGTTTCGGAGTTAGTTGAAGTAAAGCAGTCGTCCCCGGGTGTGCTACTATTCAGTTCATGTAAGAGGTTTGATATATTATTTTCATAGGTTTTTGGTTATTGGAAGTTTTCAATTGAATTGAATTCAGCATTTGTTTATTTATATTGAAATTGGTATGCATACATTGACATTGCACATGCCGCACATACTTTCTGCGTGTATATGTATGTAAATGTGTATACAGAAGACAAATATAAAGAAAAAAAACAACATGAAGTGTCTTAATAACACCAGCTTTAGTTCCCCTTGTTTTTGATTCTCCAGATCTCAGAGCTCTGCTGGAGGAATGAACACCATTCTTCCCTCACACACAAATTGACCCAAACCAAGCCAGAAAAATGTCCCCATAACATAACAGATCCCTGGATCCCCTTATTTGAGAAGACAGGGATTTAGATTCTTTCTTTCATTTGTCACATCTGTATTTAACGTATTAAAGTAACTTTATATATCGTTTCATTTTATGTCACGTCTATTCATTTTAAATATTTGGGCATATGCTCTTTTCATGTGTATCATGAAGGGGCTTTAAGTTTCATGTTGTTGTGCAGCCCTATAATAATAAATGAACCTTGAGACCTCAGTGTTAAATAAGAGTTTGGGTTCTAAGTAGGCCTCTGTGTTCCTTTGTAAACTAAGCAAAGAGACGGATTAAATTTATTGTAATGCAGCCACTTATTCATAATATCTGATGTAATTCATGTTTGCGTGGTTAGGCCTTTTGCTTTATTGTTTTCCTTAATTGTTCTGTTTTTCTCATGTATGGGAAACAGTGTCCACCCCAGGAAGCAGGATACACGTCAAATGTTCTGATAGTGAAGAGAAATCGGACCAACAATCGGTATCTGTAGCTGCTCCGTGTGTGTGTGTGCCTGCGACAGGACTCTGGCATTGAGCACGCTGGCCTGCTGTCATGGCCTAACTGGAAGTCTAAATACAACATCATTAGTGTCGCCGGTTACACCTGTTGCTTTGCTCCCATAAGAGGTGAAAACTGTGAGGAGCTCTAGTTGTTTACTGTTAGCCTATTTATTCCAGATTCAAAGCCATTGCAGGCCTCTTACTTTTGCTGTACTTTGACAAAGAAGAAACATCAAATCAGTAAAACTTTAATGGTTTGTATACAGTATGGTACAATATACCACACTATAAAAGTTACTATTACAAGTAAAGATCATAGATTTGAAATATAATTTCAATTTGACTCGTAACACCAAAGGCACTTGACTGAACCTGCCAGTGTGATCATTTTTGGACAATTATCACTGATTACTGATTAATGCTGAGCAGCTTTGTTATTGGTTATTCTTAGAAAGCACAATGTATAACAATCACATTTAGTAAACTTTCATCACACAAAGTAGCATAAATACAAATACAACAGAAACATAAATACTAAAAAAAACTGTACATAAGTATGAGTTTCTAAAGACACTTGTGGTCACTACTTTCAGGCTTGTCCAGGCAACATCCCACTTAAATTTAGACCATCTCCGCTTGAGTCACTACCAGTAAATCAGATAAGCCCTCATGAATAAATTGAAGTGGATGCAGCTCTTCCTCCTCCTTCTCCTCCTCTCCGTCACTCCCCGCCCCCGCTCGTCCCGTTAAATTCCTCCTGCCCAGCATCAGGTTCCCGAGGGGAGGAGAGGGGGGGGGCGGAGAGTTGACTCTGAAACTCAAGTAAAACTTTTTCCGGGTTCCGGGAGAAGAAGAGTGGGGTGGGCCAGCAGCCGGGATGAGGCAGGCGAACACGGGCGGGTTTTAAAGGGGGGGCCGGTCTGTTGATCTCCTCCTCCTCCTCCTCCTCTAAACAGAAGGAGCAGATCGGGCAGGCGGACGTGTTCCCGGCAGACTCAGTGGCGGTGAGGTCCGATGGCAGGCAGGCGGACTCGACGTGTGACGGACCCGAGCAGGACCACCGCGGCCCGAGCGGCCGCCATCGCCGAGCAGCTGCACTACGAGTGCTCCATCCTGCAGGAGCTTTATGTGAGTGCGCGCACACACACACACACACACACACACACACACACACACACACACACACACACACCTGACAGTAGATCAACATTATGGGACCAGAGTTGTGGACTTGGGGAGAATGTGTGTGTGTGTGTGAGTGTGTGTGTGTGTGTGCGTGTGAGTGAGAGAGAGAGGAGGAGGAGTGAGAAATAGGCCAAGGTTAAATGGAAAATTAATAGGTTTTCTCTCTCTCTCTGTATGTGTGTGTGTGTCCTCTGTGCAGACATGCCTGTAACTTTCTGTGTATGAATTTGAGTGTGTGTGTGTGTGAAAGAAATACATGGACAAAGTGTGTGTGGGTGTGTGTATCCTCTGTGCAGACAAGCCTGTAACTTTCTGTGAACATGACTGTGTGTGTGTGTGTGTGTGTGTGTGTGTGTGAAAGAACGTCGACCAACTGTGTGTGTGTGTTTGGAAGAAGTACATGGATAAAATGTGCGTGCGTGCGCATGAGAAAGAGAGAGAGAATGGGTGAGAGAGAACAAGACAGGCCGATGAAAGGGATGCGTGCAAAAGCAAGATAAGAGAGTGTGTGTGTGTGTGTGTGTGAGAGAGAGAGAGAGAGAGAAAGAAAGAAATTACGTCTAGTACAGCAGGGGGCAGGAATGCAGAGTGGAAGGGGTTGAACTCGGCTGGAATGACAGAAGTGGGCGTTTTTTTCCTGGCACACGCTCATCGACGCCTGGGCACGGAGCCTTCATCTCTTTTCCACCAGCCTGCGTCTCTTTGCCTATAGGTGTGAGCGCTGCTGGTTATTAAAACCGTTTGGTTCCCTGCCAGTTCGCCGCCTCGTCCCTCCTTTTCGTGCGAGTCGCCAGGAGCGAAGGAGCGGCCTGATGTATAACTTCATCCGCTTCACTCCCAGGATTTGACCCTTCCTTCCCCCATTCTTCACGTCAGATCTCTTCTTCCGGCACACTCAGTGGGCATTGTGCCTTTTGCCCTTTTGAAATACTGCTGCGGCCTTCCCTCCCAAAGCTGCTACATGCATTCCAGTGAACACACTGTGAACTTACTGGATATGTCTTAGCCTGTCGTGCAGAAATGTCCCCTGCGTTTTCCCTTCTTGCCCTGGAGGAATTGTTGTCCGTGATGGGGTTGGGTTCACTCTTTGGCACGCAGGCCTCAAAAGGATCTGGCAAAAGATTCAGTATTTGTGAGGTGGGGTCGTCCCTTGCCTCCCCACAGCAGCATTACAGCATCTGTTCGATACCTCTTAAATCGCTTTCGGAGCCTCCCACGTTATCGTAACTCAAAGTGATTCATGTGACTGTTCTCTCTGGATACGCTATCGCTTCCCATGGTGTGCATATCTGCCCCAATCATATTTCCTCTGCAGGCTGAACAGTAAACATGAACTCCCTTTCCCCCTGGACTCAAAAGACAGCACTGGTCACATTAGGCCACTTTGTCACACTGGTACCAACTCGCTTCAGCATTAACGTGTCAGAATAATGTCACAAGCAGGCCTGTGGGATTCGCAGCTCACTCGAGAACGAAAGCCTGTGAAGTGACCCGTCAACGTGACATTTGTCACAGGGTGGCTCTGAGTGGACAAACGTGCCATCTATGTCACAGACTGTTTATCAAAGTATTGATTTTATATCAGGTAATTAAGTTGAAGCAATAGTTGTACATTTTGGAAATTTTTAACTAATCAAACAATTCAAATGTGATGCATTGCTTATTTTAGCCATATTAAAACTGAAAGAGTTAAAAAAAAGGACTATTTTTGTTTAGCCAGGCTAACTGTTTCCCCCCGTTTCCATTCTTTATGCTAAGCTACGCTAACCACCTGCTGACTGTAGCTTCGTGTTTGCCATGCAGACACGAGAGTGGTATCAGTCTTCTCCCTGAACTTTCAGCAAGTAAGTGAACAGGCCTCTTTCCCAAAATTTCCTTCAATTTGATGACTCAATATAAAATTAATACTTTGATGAACGGTCTGTAACAAAGATAGCAGAGTGGTCTTGATCTTCTCATCTAACTAAAGGAAAAACCTCTTTATAATGTCAAACTATTCCTTCAATGCCAGTATATGTGTGAGTAATTTTACGTTCCAGATGGTGACTTTGTCAAATAAGTCATGTCATATCACAACTCAGTTATTAATTGCATGCTTTTGTGTTGCATACAGAAGCATTTAAGTCGTGTAAAAGTCACGTCGGTGGTGCCTTTGTGTTGGTTTAACTGGCTCATTTTAACCTTTTACTTGTTGACTTAAGAAATCCTTACTGGAATCGGGCTCGAACTCAAATTCCTCTTTGAAGGAAGGCCTTTTCCTGTCTCGGATAAACTTCATTCTTTGAAGCAGTGTGAAGGAGCCTGGACAAATTCCTATCGCATTACATTAAAATCCCTGTTGCCCCGTAGTTAATGATCTTCCACATTGAGCCAAATTGCTGTCAGACATGACGTGAGTGTGGTTAACGCTTGATAGAAAACATTCCTCAATCTTCCACTTATGCACTTCACTCTCCAAATCCTCCTCCGCTTCCTATTCCGCACAAGTGCCATCCCAAATCTCACTTCTGTTCTCAATTTTCCCTCTGTTTTCTCCCTCCCCTCCTCAAGAGAAAGAAGGAGACCTTCATCACGGATGTTTCGGTGGCTGAGGGCCGTCTGGTGTCCGTCCCTCCTCCTTCCTCCCAGCTGGACGCCAGGGACAAGCTGTGGCGTCTCCACTCGGCCCTGCTGCAGTGCCGCAGCCTGATGGAGAGAGCCATCGCCCGGGAGGAAGAGGAGCTGGGCAGCGAGAGGAAGGGTGAGTATGAGACCCAGAGAAAGATGGTGAAGGAGAGGCTGTCGCTTCTCTTGATCAACACCGGGGAGCTCCTGAAAGCTGCGGACGGCACGGCGGTCCCGACCCCCAGCACGGAGGGATTGGAGGTAGGTGTCGATGTCCACAGAGGCGTTATGATGACGGTGACAAGCGAGAGAAATTAAAGCAGAGCTTGGTGTTGTCTCCCCCCCTTCTTGTCGACAGTTAGACGGCCCGACCGTTGTGTTTGAGCTGAAGATTTGGGTCTACCGGATCTTCAAAGAGGTGGACTACTGGACTAGGACGGCCATCACCACCTTGCAAGCCCTGCCCTCGGTGGTATCCAAGGAGCAAGTGATGACCGCGCGGGTCAGGAGCACGAGAAGCGCCCGGAGATGAGATGGAGACGTGAGGAGTGTGTGTGTGTGAGAGTGAGAGAGCAAGAGAGAGAGCGAGAGAGAGAAAGAGGTGGGTGACAGAGATGACAAAAATAAAGCAGGGCGTCCAGCTGGGGCTGAAGTGACAAACTGACATGAATGGAGAGAAAAAGAGAGACACGGGTGAAATAACCAACAGAGAGAGAGAGAGAGAGAGACAGACAGAAATCCCTGCTGATACAAGGAGATGAGTGGGTCAGGTTATTTTTAGGGCATGAAGCCCCTGTTACATGAAAAAAGGCCTTAGACAGAGATGGAGCAAGTGAAAATAACCATTTTAATCACTGCTAATAACCACACCTGTTGGAACAAGTTTATTTTAAGTATTGCAGAGTCTAATAAAGTTTATATTTATTGTTTACCTTGTCAGATGAAAGAAGACAGGATAGAGTTGCTTTCTTTCTTTCTTTTTTATGTTCTGGTATTGAGGGAACCTAATGTGATTAACGGCGACTCACAATGCTTCGTGCTAACATCAAACACACAGTTATGGTTTTCCTCACGCGTTCACTCCCCTGATGCCACCAAAGTTATTATTTAAGATATACTGCGGGGATCTGCTGCAGCTGAGGGAGGAGGCGGCTGGCGAGGGGCACATTCTGATGAAAATGAGAACATTTGAATTCATATCATCACCAGCCCGTAGCCCCGATATGTGTAGTTTTAAAGACTGTGGCTCTAAATCATTCCACATAGATTATTATCTGGGGATGCTCAGTTTGAGAAGAGAAAAAAAAAAAATCGATGTAATAGCACCCTCTAGTGTTTACATAGTGGTATTACATATATATTCCTTCTTTCTTTCTTGATTTTCCTCAGTGATGCTTATGTCAAGTTATTATTTTGTTATAGTTTTGGATTCTTGTAGGGCATTTTATAAGCAACCATGCCGCAGGTTTTAGGAAGCAACAAGTGTGGTCCATCAGTGGTCCAAACTGACGGGCGTACAAATGGGCACATAAGCAGGGAGTGGATTGGAAATGGACGTCTGCTTTCATTTATTTGTGGTGATGATCTTAATTGTTACAAACAGTAAGCTGCTTTTTTACTTTAGTTCACACATTAAAGTTTTTTAAGACGTCTTTTCTTTTCACTGTGTCAAAATAAGCCTGGCAAGAAGGACACAAGAACATCATCTTCTACATCACAGTGGTCAATGAGGGTCTGAATTCAGTCAACTGAATGTAAGGATCTGTGTCTGTCAAGAGATCTGTTATCTGTCTGTCCGTTGGACAGTTGCAGCTTGCACTGCAATAATCAACATATAGTCGATAACTTACCTTCAACATAAAATGGCCCTTGACATGCAACTCTAACATGTCTAACCTGGGCTGTGTTACCAATTAAATTAGCCTCAGCCATAGACTCAGTTTGTCTTTAATGATGCATGAAGCTTTGGCGCACGAAAAAGAGAAGATAATGTAAAAGGGACTGAATCCTACATGTAGACTTCATGGCTAAATAACCTACAAGGTCTGTGATAACGTGGAGTAGAAAACAGAATGGGCTCATGAGAGGATAATATATATCAAGAGGTGTTTGAGGAAAATCAAGTAAACCATTGTAGTTTCTGTGTTTCAGATGAGGGGAGCATTTGTTCATTTTACACTTTAACTTAGATCACTTTGTTTATATCAAGCGCTGCAGATGTTATTTAGCTCATGTTTTCCCTGTCATGTGCTGCATTTAGTATTTGTAGGTTGGTAAACTGTTGGTAGGTGCACTGGGAGTGTGAACAAGCCTGTGTGAGATGTGGGCGACACTGGCTACTCCAAACTGTTTTCAGTCTTCTGAAAGCCGAATGTTCTTACTGGAGGGCGAAATGGGTGCGTTTGGCCGTTTGAGCGCTTAGCTCCATTGATGAAATTTAAACCTGAAGAAAAAACGGAGCTACTGCACATGTGCAAGATGTTACTTGCTCTGACACTCCATGAAGAGTGAAAATACACCGCAGTGATTTTTAATATCTAATAATGCTTTGAGTGCAGCATTTTAATGTGATATACTGTAGGTGCAATATTACATGAATTGCATTTGATGTTCTGTGTATAATGGATCTCTTATCAGGCTCTGATGATGAGCTATAAAAAAAACTTATGAAAGGTTTTTTTTCCCTAAAGGGGGCTGACTCTTTTCCCTGTTTTGAGTTGGTCTGGAATGAAAAAAGAAAATGTTGCTACAGGTGCTACAGTACGAGATGAACCAGAGAGTCCATTTTGAATACCACATCCATGAGTTTTAGTTCTTATAAGACACACAAATCAAATGTATGAATAGCATGTGGCAGGCTTTTACTGTGGAAAGTTTTCATTTTATTCTCCACCTTGACAGTAGCGTGGTAAATAGTAGCATTATGCTGTACTTGTTACAGAATATTCCACCAGTACTGGCACTACTGGGCCAATGCTTTGGTCTCATTGAAGCTGCATGTCGCAGCGCTGTTGTTGTTCTGAATGCAGTCTGTGCATGATTTGCTTTATGGGACAACTGAGTAGCTGCAGTTTACAACTGGCTTCAGTGTTACAGCCCTCCGTTCTTCTGATTGTGCCACACATATCATCTGTCAGTCACAAGACAACCTACAGGCATTTTTTTTTAGTCTTTAGTCTCTTTCTGCGGATTACTGGAAGTGCAGCACTGTGATTACATTCCTGGCAAAAATATTTTGTTTGTTCTGATATACATGTTAATCTATCTCCCAAACTAATTTTGGAACACTTTTACTGTCTTCTATACAAGTGTAGTTTGTTTGACCTGTTGCCCTTTTGACCTCTGGTGCAGTGAGAGCAAGCTGTGGACAAACAGCTCAAAGCACAAAGAGAGGATTAGGTTACTGTCGCATCTGTCTATAAGCGGCGATCTTACTGTAGGAAACTGCCACGCTGGTTGGAGCTGCAACAACAACGGTGGGCTTTTCTCATTGTAAAGACTGTATGATTAACAACTTCATGATAAAGAATGAATGATTGGCCCTCTTGTTATCCCTGATGGCCAGTTAAATGTTTGGACGTCCTTATGAATTGTCATTGTCGTTTAGCTTTGGAGTTCATGGTCAAGCTGCGTAATACTGTTTGATGCACTCTTGGCCCTCGATGAAATGTCGCCCCAAGAGACCAGACACCAAGGCTGGATTTAATCTTTGTGCTGACAAATTTGTTTTGTATTTTCCAACCTCACTGAAGTCCAAAAGCCTCCTTGGTACCTTAAATTAAATCTGTGTTTACAAATGAAAACCATCTTCTCTTGAGTTTTCCAGCGAAGCTTCTTTCATAAATGGAATCTGTAACATTGCTGAGAGGTTTGTCGATGCGTTTTGTCTTTCTGTCTTTCACACACACTTTGTATGGTTTCATGGCAACTGGTTAAACATGACAGGACGTCTGTATGGATGGAGCAGTGCTCGCTCAGTGCTTGACATCTGGGAGGCAAGATTATGAAATGAATAGAGCTACAGTTAAACTTCAATTAAGGAATATTTTATCATCATCTATTTACAATTATTTTTTCTCAATTGATTGATTAATTTTGCATACTGAAAAATTGAAAAAATACAATTACCCATAGCCTGCATTGGCATATTGTCATATCTTGTTTGGTCCAAAATGCAAAAATTTTCAGTTCCGTATGATTTAAGACTGAAGACTTGGCAAATATTCATATTTTAGAACTTCGTACAAGTGAAATGTCATTTTATTTCTTTAAAAATCAAACTAGTAAATAATCATAAACAGGAATCAGATTATCAAATAATAATTCAATGATTTCTGCCCTATTAGAGACAGTTTACTGCTAATGGTCTCACTATCAGTGTGGAGACTGTTCAGCTTTGGACCAACGTGCTGCCAGTGCTTACGAAAAGTAAGTCAGGTAGCTTGCAGAAGTGTCTCCAGTGAATCAGACCTGCTGCATCAAAATGTCCTCTGTGATCAAAGCGCCGCACTCGCAGCTCCATTCCCACTCTGTCATGATTGGTTTGCATACTGTGCTTAAATGTCTCGTATGTAAGACCACTGAAATCTCAACTTCGCTTTTTACTTTTCTGACTGATGTTACTGCTTTTATCCAAACTTGAGCCATGCGAGAGGAAATATTACAGACGTGTTGCCTTATAAATGGTTCAAGCCCTTTTCCAACATAATGTCAACATGTGAAACTGGCTGATAATTTACACATTAAAAGTGTAAAGGGGGCATAAAGCAGCTATCTCCATCGAGGGGACCCACCTGTTTGTGGCAGCAACAAGGACAAACTCATTTTTTTATATTATTATATCACAACCTAAATGTTTTTTTTTAATTTTTCCTTAAAGGACAAAAATATTGCTTATCAAAAACTGGTGAACTTATAACAAATAACAGATGTATTTTTTGATCAGAGAGAGTGTCGGTTAATGCATTGTGAATATGAAATCAAAGTCATGTACAGTCTTTTGTGTTTGTCTGAAACTTTGGTATGGTGTAAGAAAGAAACGTATTTATTATTGATTGGATTTCTGATGCCGTGTGAGTGGCTTGAAATAAATTGATCTTGGCTATAATTTGAGTCCTCTCTTCGTCTATCCGTGTGACTTAAAAACAGATTGGCTCGCAAATGCTGGTGATGAGAAATGTGTTTGAAAGATTGGAGGTTGTTTTTTTTTCCTCTTTTTGGTGCAAAAAGATGTGAGAAAAAAATTTGTTTTTTTACATTTGGAGTTTGAATATTAGCAGTGAGATTGTGTGTGTGTGTGTGTGTGTGTGTGTGTGTGTGTGTGTGTGTGTGTGTTCATGTTTAACTGTCAGTAAAGACAGGATGTGTGTTTGAGCGAATGGGTGGGGTGTGTGTTTAAAAGGGTGTGTGTGTGTGTGTGTGTGTGTTTGTGCATGGGTGCGTGTTTGTTTATATGTGTTTATGTATATGTGCATGTGTGTGTGCATCTTCTCGCTTGTGTGTGTGTGGTTGTTAGGGAAGGAGTGGCAGCCAGGATGCCTGTGGAAGAGGGGGGAGGTGTGTGTGTCTGTTTGTGTGTGTGTGTGTGTACGTGTGTGTTTGTGTGCATGGATATATGTGTGTGAGGGAGATAGAGAGAGTGTGTACAGCGAGCAAGGGAGAAAATATGCGTGTGTGTGTGTTGCAGGGAGAGAAAGAGACAGAGAGAAAATGGGTGTGTGTTTGTGTGTCTGTGTGTGCTTGTGCATTCGTGTGCTTGTGCGTGTATGTGTGTCTGAGTGAGACAGAGAGATGAAAAAAGAGAAGGGGAGAGAGGGCAGGAAAGAGTGTGTGTGTGTGTGTGTGTGTGTGTGTGTGTGTGTGTGTGAGAGAGAGAGAGAGAGAGAGAGAGACAGACGTACAGACAGACAGACAGAGAGAGAGACAGAGAGAGGGAGGGGAGAAAGAGCAAGCAGGAGACAGAATGTGTGTGTGTGTGTGTGTGTCTGTGTGTGCCTGTGTGTGCCTGTGAATGTTTGCGCAGGCGTGTGTGTTCCTGTGTGTGTTCCTGCATGTGTGTGTGTGTGTGTGAGTGAGAGAAGCAGAGCAAGAGAGGGAATGTGTGTGTGTGTGTGTGTGTGTGTTTGTGTGTGAGTGAGCGAGTGAATGAGTGAGCAAGGGAGGGAGAGAGAGAGAGGACATGTACGTGTGTGTGTATGTGTGTGTGAGAGAGTGGGGGAGGGGTGTACAAGAGAAGTGTGTGTGTGTGTGTGTGTGTGTGTGTGTGTGTGTGAAAGGAAAGAGAGGGAATGTGTGTGTGTGTGCGTGCACATTGAGAGTGTGTGTGTGTGTGAGTGTGAATGCGCCTGCGTAGGAGGGAATGCGCGTGTACTTGTGTGTGTGACTGTATGTGTGTATGCTTGGTTGTGATGTGTGTGTGTGTGTCTGACAGAGATAGAGGGGGAGGGGTGTGTGTGGAGAGAGCTAGGAGCAAGCTCTGCAAATGGTGTGTGTGTGTGTGCGCGCGTGTGTGTGTGTGTGTGTGAGAGTGAGTGCGTATCTGTGTGTGTCTCTGTGTGTGTGTGTGTGTGTGTGTGTGTGTGTGTGTGTGTGTGTGTGTTACAGCAGCACAATATGTGCCTGTGCTGAATGAAAGGGAAATGAATGCGGTGTGTGTGTGTGTCTGTGTGTGTGCAAGTGTGTGCAGTGGAAGAGGGTGTGTGTCCTTTATTGGAACTGTGTGTGTGTGAGTGAGTGTGTGCATCTGTGTGCAGTTTGTGTCGACTGTATAATTGTGTGTTGCTGTACGTGTGCACTGCTCGCACGTGCATGTGCATGTTTGTCTTCGGTAAGGATTGTGTAGCTGTGTGTGAGTGTTTGTGTGTTTGTGTGTGGACGTGCGCACACACACACATATTGAGGGTATTGGTGCGGGTGATGAAGTGTTCATGATACTGTGCGCACGCAGACAGAGCAGAATTACAATTAAACCGAACTCATTCAGCAGCTCCCAGATCTCCATACATTTTCTCTCACATCCTTCTTCTTCTGTCTTATCTCTGCCAAGCATCATTTCTTCACTTCTTGATGACTGTCACATCCTCCTGTGCGTATCAGGACCTGGACTTTGCCATTCGTCCAGTGGTTCCATATTCCAGCTCATCTTTGATCTCTAAATGTAAAGTCTCATTTAAATGTTGTTTATAAGAAGTTTTAAAGCAAGTCTAGAGTGAAAAATATGCAGCAGGCCGACAGCAGGAATCGGAGACTAGGTTCAGCCAAAGGCCGCTTTTATTCCCCAGCAGTGCTCAGAGCAGGTTAACAGGTGCAGTGGAGACACAGCTGCCCTGTGTGTTTTTCTCTTGTTTGTTTGAATTGTATGTATTTTTTCAATTTGTTCAAAATTAAGAGAATCTTCAGGCGGATAAGCTTCAATCTGTAGATGTGGAGGGATTGGATATTATCAATTGATCAGGTCCGCTGTCAATCTAGGCTACAATCAACAGCAAAGGCTACAGTTCCAGATGAAGAACAGAAGAACAATTGGTTTATGGAAAGAATAGAAATGCGCTTGTATCTCACCCATAAAGGGGTGTTCAAGGGGTTAAGTCTATAAAGGTGGGAGACTCACATGTTACAGGTTAAAGAAGAGTGGTCAGAACCAAAAGATAAATGGACATTTTCAGTATTCAGTAAGAAAGTAACTTGATGAAGATCAGTTAAAAAAAATTTTTAAAGGTTACACACTTTCTTTCCCTCTTGTTGTTTTTTAATGTTTCAATTATTGTTGTGGTTGTTTGTCTAGGTTCAATTTATTATTTGTCAAATTACCTAGAGGTCATATAAACACATTCAAATACATCATCCCTGTAATATGAATAATTCAAATAAATAGTTATTTTTCATTAATTATCTATTCTTATGCCACATGACTTTGTAAGCTAGCTCCTGTAACATTGGAATGACAGTGAATAGCAGCGATAATGCTAACACAGGATACACAGGCACAGAAATGACCAGCATCCCAAAACATCAACAGGCAAAGCAAAGAAGGGTTAAAAGCAACCCCTCGCATAAATAATGTTAGCAATAAAATAATTATGTTTATATATATATTAAATCCCTGCCATTTGATGACTGCACGTTACAGACTGTTACATTCACATGCGTGGAAGTCGAATTGTCTCCTGAGCACGAGACGTGTGCCAGATGCGTTACATTAGTACAAAGACATGTCAATGAAGAGTCTCTGCACACCTGTTTGAACATGATGGCATTTTCCATCCTAACCCATCAGCTGATCAACATGCGTCAGACCGGTCGCCAAGGCATTGATCATCAAGTCAGATGTTTTCACTATTCAGTTTTTTGAATAGTGAAAACAAGCTGTCTCCCCTTAAAACTGGCCTCTCTTGCTCACCAGGTTCAGTGCAAAACTATCTACCACTTCCAGTGCTCCAGTACGAAGATATAAAATTCAGGGCTCTGACCAGATCGTTGGAGATAATGGTTAATTATGCACTCTGGGCTAAATGGGAAGTCTCCTTGTTGATTTAATGAATATTTTCCACCCATTACTTTTGCAATGCATGCAGTTTAAAGCACAAAAACAACTTGACTTGTTGATCTCCTCATAATCTCTCCGTAATTTGGTTTGTTTTCCATCCCCCAATGTCTGTGTTCAATTCACTGAAGATGTTGCCCAGAAACTTATTTAAAGGTCAAGCTCCAGATCTGCTGGATTGTACAATTTTCATAATACAACTCAAGAGCCTTTTTTCATTAGACCACATCTGCCTCCTCGGTGTTATACAAACAAAATTCAAATTTGTAAAGCAGGCTCAAAAAAAGTCTCAAACTATGGTCACAATGACCCGGATGATATCATCAGGGTCATCATGGCATTTCCTGCTATTTGTGTTTGTGAGATGGCATTTTTTTGCAATAATTTTAGCACCACGCTCTGTTTAGTTTGATCCGTGAAACAGCCATCAGCCATTATATCAGGTTGCTCCTCACATGATGGCATTGATCATGAAAGAGTAAATTGGGATGGGATGTTTTTTTATTCTACTATTACAGCTACAGTGCATTATATGAAACTGCATAATAAAATTCATAGGTGTTTAAGTGTAGTATGCTTAGTATATATTACCATAAATAAAACTGAGAACGTCTTTTATTGGCATCTTCAAAACTTATCAACATAGAAAACCTGCAGTTTCCTGGATAAATAATCAATCCCATTGGTATATGTTATGGACATGTTTAAATTAGGTTGATGTGCTGAGAAATGAGAAACAAAGCTGAGAATGCCCATCAGTTAGGTATAGTGAATGACTCTAAACACTATAATTGCCAGAGCCTCAGCTGCCGTTGCTATGGAGAGGAGACCAAACAGAGCTGCAGCTAATTCAGAACGCTTTGTTTTTACATTTGAAAGAAAACACAGCACCATGTCTGCTGAATATATCCAAAACTGATCCAGAATTTAAAAAATGACCTGATTTTAACTACTAAATGTATATTACACCTGCCCCTTAACAATCACCACATCAGAATTTTGAGACTAGAGACTGTATGTTTGACTGCTTGGGTTTTTGTGTACACTGGCTTGTGCCTTTGACTTCTTTCAAAGGATATTTGCCAAGACAGTTGCTCATCTTCTCTACTGATGATTCATGAGAGTTTCATGTCTATCCAAAGCATGGAATAGCTCCAATTGCCAATCACCTGTGTACAAAATGAACAGGATTTTAATTTCTGGAAGACTGGATACCTGAAATAACCCCTCTTGCTTTGATAGTCTGCAAAGCCCACCAGTAAGATATAATCTTTCAATGGGGGGTCTAAAATGTTTGGTGGAGAGCCAGATTTGGCCCATGCTGTTATGCTGTTTCCTAGTCCACAGTATTTTTTTATGTTTCACAAATGGTACTTACATACAGGTATAAGTCTGTTGTTTTGAATATTTAGTTGGAGAACATATTAAAGTCAAGCTGTTTGCAAACACCTGACCGAAGTTTGACAGAATCTCTACCAGCTCTGTGTGCAAAGTCAAACATCAAGTCTTCATATGGACACTTCTGTATTTGAAGGACTTCAACCTCTCCATCTGAGGATTCAGTCCCAGATCGACCAGTCCGGAGATGACTAGATTGAAATGTTAAATTTAATCAATGAACAGCAGTTTCATGTTTCATGTCCTCGGTGGCTCTGTTGTGGCACCAGGTGGACTGTAATGGGCCCTGCACAGAAAGAGTTTAATTTGCCAGACAGGCATCAGTCCAAACACATGTATTTGGGTTTTTTTCATTATATTGAAAGGCCTTACAACACAGCTACAGCCTGACAATGCTCCCCCACTATGCCATGGATGAATTAGCTTGAGAGCCTGTCATTGAAGTTATTTGCTGATTTACCATCTGTGCAAACATGACAGCAGTTCTACAGATTTCTCCATAAATATCCATCAAAATCATATCTGAATATACTGCATATAAAATAAGAAAATGGTTACATCATTTATGTCTAAACATGATGTTTTAATGGTAGTTGATGGCATTTGGAAGTTTGGGTAAACATTAGTAAACATTTTATATACATGACTAGGCTCATTGATTCTTAAATAGTTAAAAATAAATATTCTAATAGTGAAAATGATGCCTGATACATGTGCTATTGTCAGGCAACTTTCAATATGCTTCAAACAGAGACAGGTTTTGGATCTCCCTTGAATACAGACTGAAATGTGTCCATACAGCAACAAGTGTTGAAAGTTGCCTTTCTGCTTGGTAAAATTCTTGTTTACTCATTTCTTACTAAGCTCTATTTCGATCTAATTTTAGCCAAATTTCATCTGTGCCTGTTTTTCTCTGACCATGAGCAAACTTCTCAGATTGCCATAAGACTTTTTACTGGATATTTATGGTGGCTAGATGATGATTTTGGTGACCCTGTGACCTTTCCCTGGTGCTACTGTCAGGGGGAAAAAATTATGTTCACTGGTATGTTGGTGCTTGACAACATATCTCTAAAAACTAGTGGTTAGTTTGCTGAGTTTATAACTTCACCCAGTGATTGAAAATAAAAATGACAATGAAATAACTAGCATATTAATCCATAATGGATTTAATAATTTCTCTGCATTGAGTACTTATACTTTTCAACCAAAAGTACATTTTCCTGAAAATACCTTAACATGAAGTAACATTTTCAATAACTTTACTAGCTGGTCTTGTTACTTTTACAAAAATAAAGCATCTGAACACTTCCACGTCCATCACTGGTATAAGCTAGCAAATATCTATGGAGCATTCATTTCACAAATGTCCAGATTCTGATTGAAAATAATGCAAAATGTATGGGGAAAACAAACAAAAAAACCCTCACAAACATCAATATTACCTCTTTGACAACAAGAAGTGAAATGCTGAAATGCACCATCAATAGCAGGAATCAGTAGCACGAATGCCTAAATGCCTAGAGCACACAAATTAGAGATATTTGTGCATGTTGTGAAATAAATGAGTTTTTTTCCCCTTATTTGGCTCAGTTATTTGGCTCACAATAATACAGGCCTGAATTTACCTTGAAATTGCTCATTTTGCATCTTGGATCCAAACTTCAATTGAGATGGCATCACACTAAAAATGTAACCTGCCAAATTACATTGCATATCTGAGGAATTTCTGCATCTGATCTGGTCTAGATAAGGGGAATGTAATGAAAACCATTAAGATTAGACAAAACATGATTTGTCATATTCATCTGAACATGTAACTGTACATGTTCTGTCTCCTCTCTCCTTTTTCCTGATTGTTATTAATGATGGAAGAGTTTGACTGGTATACTTACCAAAAGCAACATTATACTTGTATACTTGTATGTTTGGTGGTACTTCATCCATATTAGGGCTTTAGATTTGCCATTGAAACCAACTAGGCAGTTTAATTAACCATAAACCATAAAAAACTGCTGCATCATGAAATAAAGTAATCAGGGTGGTCTTAGGTGCACTGTTAATTCATCTGGGGATATTTTGTCTAAAGTATCTGTAGAAAATATTAATGGGTTGCAGGAAACTCAGCAAACCATGCCTGTCATTTTTTTCTTTGCCAATTAAATAAAACATGTCCAATAAAACCACCTCCCTCAGTGTTTTATCTTTAATTAGTTTGATTTCAGCTTTCAGTGAAAGACCGTGTGGTCGGGGAAGACATTTTTAACTTTCATACAACAGGCTAATAACACTAACAACTATAATTACTGCTCAAAGCAATGTAAAAAGGTTTATAATTGGGATAAACAACACCCCAAGGACCCTGGGACAAATAATATGACATTATATAAACACATATTCCTGCAATATTTCACTGGTCTAAAATATTTCAGTTTGCTATTTAGACTTAGATAGATTGTACAGAGAAATTTGCTATTTATTATTTATTTGTTGAGTGGTATATCCAATAAAAATGATAGATCTGGATTAACAAAAAGCAGATATCCATTGTAATCTAGTTCTCCTCTGTTTTTTAAAGCCTGTTTTATGTGATGGAGCACATAAACATGTTTCTGTGTGTGTGGTTAAAAAAGGCTATGCACTTGTTACATCTGAGTTCTCTAAAACAACCAAAAACGCATTAAATTAGATGTATTTAATGACACAGAGGAAAGAATATATCTAGTGTCATGATCTATAGGTTCATTAAAATGTATGCTTCCTTCCTCAGTTACAAGGGTGCCATACTGAATCATAAGATTTACGTGCAGTATTGTACAGCAGAGAAATGCCTTTATATCATGTTGTGAATTGCCTTCTGGTTTCCCTCCTCACAACTTAGTGCAGAAATCAAGGTCCTGTGACATAAAATGTGTGTAAATCAGAGCTAAAGGAAGTGCCTAATCAGTGTTACTGTAGTCTGCTTTCCCTGTGATTAGCATTTCATTAGCAACACAATATAATGTATGCCACATGTGGCTGTACGGCATAGGGCCTATTCCCCCCTTTTTAAATGCAGTTCATGATTTAGACATGCAGCCTTTTAATTGAGGAGTGTTGTTTTTAAATCCTCACCCGTCTTGCAGGAAAAAAGCATCATGTCAGTAGTGAGTTTTTTTTTTTTACTATATCAGTTCAGTCTGACCTCTGTTTAAATAGTACGCCAAATAACAAATCTGTGTATGTTTTAACTAGACAAATAACAAAATAGCGCACCATTAAAACTACCAATATCAACACTTCAGTGATGTGGTATTCAATGGTTTATTGATGGATGCTGTTGTTAAAGACAAGGGGTGTGATGGCTCAGCAGTTGTCAGTGGCAGAGCACTGACATCTTTACAATATGTTTCACCTGTACTGAGTTTTAAACTTAGGTCTGAGTTTGTTAATATTGTCTCTAAATATTTCAATATTTTTTTATTTCAAACACACTCAAAGTATGATGACAGGTGATATCATGGTGATATGATGATATCATTGATTCTGGCTTTAGATAAATAAATAAATAGATGACATTCTTTTTTCATCCCAATATTAGATAGATAGATAGATAGATAGATAGATAGATAGATAGATAGATAGATAGATAGATACTTTATTAATCTCCAAGAGAAATTCACATTCCCTGCAGCTTGAAAGGTGGAAACACAAGGGCATGCAAGTTTCAGAAAAATGCAAAAAAAAAAAAAAGTTTTTGAGTTATATTCGTAGATTTTGGATTTTTGAAAAGAAGAAACAGAAGACAGTGCTGACAGCACATCGATAAAACGTATAGATATCCATAAATCACACAGCTGGTGGTTAAGGGGGTGTGTTAACCTGTTGATAAAATAAGAGGGTGTGCATATGGATGTGTAAATACTTCTACAAAATGCTTCCCAGTACACCTTAATGTTAATCTATCTGACAGACATGATCGATGTGAATGTTTCCCTTCACTACTTCGTTATTTTCACAATTTCTTCTCTCAGTCAGCGAGCTAATCACTCTTCTTAGAAACGGTCTACTTTTTTCATCTGCTTGGCGGGCGAGTCCATTCCTCTTACAGGGGTGCACAAATGATATTATTTAGCAAAAGTAATCCACAGTTGGATGTTTCTCCCACACAGCGCGGTCGTTTTAATTTACAGCTTATAAAAAATATCTCGCAGCGGCTGAAACGACATTACAGCCTCCATTTCGGGGTGTTTTGCTGCCTGCCTTGCGCCGCGCACCCCTCCGCTGCGCCGCGGTGGGAGCGGCTGGAATAACCTTGGTGTGAGCCCGTCGAGCGGCCGGAGAGAAGAGCGAGAGAGGCTGAACGGAGCGGCGGCGGAAGATCACCGATCGCTGGCGTGAACATGGCGGAGACCGTGCGCTCGCTCTTCGACTACCGGGAGACACACAGCCTGGACAGCGACGGAGAAGGCATCAAACCGGCGCCGCCACTGCGGGGGTGAGGGAGACAGTTAACCGTGAATAGTGTAAAAAAAAGAAAACAGTTTTCATGATGTTTTCATCCCAAATGACAGCGAGACTCGGGTGGGTGTGTGCGCGCATGTATGTGTGAGGTGTTTTTGATGGAAGTAAAGTTGTAAACACGCTTTATTTTGTGAAGTTAATGAGCGACTGTGGGTCACATTTAAAGATATTGTGTGAGAAAGTCGGTCGTTTGTTTCATGCTAGCTCGTATTTTTAACGTTAATTCCACCTTACAAAGCAGCTCCAAAGAGGTGTGTGCGCGCGTGCGCCAGTTTGCGTTTGTGTAGATGTGCGCGCGCATGTGTGTGTGTGTGACACTGAATTCACCCATTGACTGTCTGTTTTAGAGTGACAGGGTGAAATAAATGGATCAAAACACACTGTCTCATCAACAGAAATGTGTCATGTACCTTGATTCTGTTACTTTTTTTAAGGTGTTTGAAGAGTTTAATAACAATGATCTGAATGTCAAACTGTAAATAACTAAAGTTTTCAGGAACACAACTCAAAATGGAACTGCTTAATCTCACAAAGTTAAAAATGTTGGGATTAATATATTGTCAGTGCTTCCCTGTGTGTGTGTGTGTGTGTGTGTGTATCTCTCTCTCTGTAAGCGCGCTCGCGCCTGTGTGTAGTGTGTGCGCGCATGTGTGTGTGGTTGTGTGAGAGTGGGAGAGAAAGGCACACACACAGGGAGGGGGAGAGAGCGTGAGAGAGAAAGGAGCAGCTCTGTGTGTGTGTGTGCGCCTGTGTGTGAGTGTGTGTGTGTGTGTGAGTGAGAGAGAGAGGGAGGGAGGGGGAGTGGTGTGTGTGGGGTGTGTGTGTATGTGTGAGTGTGTCTGCATATGTGTGTGTGTGCTAGAGCAGAGGAAGGAGGAGGGAGTGTGTGTGTGTGTGTGAGGGATGGGAGGGGGAGAGCAGTGTGTGCGTGACAGAGACAGACACTGTGTGTGTGTGTGAGTGTGTATGTGTGTGAGAGAGAGAGAGATGGGGAGAGGGAGGGGGAGCAGAGTGTGTAAGGAGTGTGTGACAAAGAGAACAGGAGTGTGTGTGTGTGTTTGTGTGTGTGATGTGTAGTATTGAGTGTGTGAGTAAGTGTGTGTGTGTGGTTCTGTGAGTTTGTGTGTGGTTGAGAGAATGAGTAAGTGTGTGTGTTGGGAAGACAGGGTGTGTTTGAGAGGAGGGAAAATGTGTTTTTAAATGTGTTTTTTAGAGAGAGAGAGAGAGAGTGTGTGTGTCTGCACACATGCCTGTTATTGTGTTTGTGTGTGTGTGTGTGTGTGTGAGGGAGAGAGAGAAAGAGAGAAACTAATAGTGAGTGTGTGTGAGAGAGTGGGGAATAAAGGTGTGTTTACTGTGTGGCAGAAGAGAGAGAGAGAGAGAGAAAGAGAAAGGATTGTGAGAGACTGTGAAGGACGTGTGTGTGTGTGTGTACGTGAGAGTGAGCATATAAAAAGTGTGTGTGTGTGTGTGTGTGAGAGAGAGAGAGACAGATAGAGGGGAAGTGTGTTAGAGGCACAGGGAAGGGGAGGGGAGAGTGTTTGCGCATACGTGTGTGTTAGGAGAGTGGGGGAGGGAATGTGTTTGTTTGTGTGTGTGTGAGAGAGAGAGAGAGAGAGAGAGAGGGATGGGAGGTGTGTGTCTGTGTGAGCCTGAGAGGATGTGTTTATGTGTAACCAAGTGTGTGTGTGTGTTCAAGGGGGATAATAATCAAATGCATGATTTGTGAAGAGAGAGAGAGAGTGTGTGGTGTTTTGGGTTGTGTTAAGTGTGTGTGTGTTGCCTAAAAAGTGGAGAAATAATTTTTGGGGATTTGTGAGATGTTACTGTAGAAAGAGTGCTGAAAGTGGTGAAGCTGAGGGTGTGTGTCTGTCTTTAAGAAACTGAGATGTGTGTGTGTGTGTGTGTGTGTGTGTGTGTGTGATGAACAGAGAAGGAGAGGTTGTGTGTGTGTGTCTCCCAGAGAAGAGAGAGCAACAGAAGATGGAGGGTGTGTGTTTCAGAGTGATAGAGAGTGAGTGTGTGTATGTGTTTAAGAGTGAGAGAGGAAAAGAGAAGGGAGTGTGTGACAGAGGGTGAGGATGTGTGTGTGTGTGTGCGTGTGTGCTTACACTTGCGTGTGCAAGCTTTTGAAACAGAAGGGGAGGGTGAGTGTGTGTGTGTGTGTGTGTGTGTGTGTGTGTGTCTTGGAAACTGAAAAAGAAGGCTTGGTAGCTAGTGCATATGCTGTGTGTGTGTGTGTGTGTGTTTCTTTGTGTGTCTTTTTCTGTGCTTGTGTATTTGTTCTGGAAGGAGAGGTGAGTGTGTGTGTGTGTGTGTGTGTGTGTGTGTGTGTGTGTGTGTGTGTTTGTTCTGCAGTCAGTAAGAGAGGGAGGGGTGTGTGTCAAGGGGGAGACAGACACAAGGTTTGTGTGTGTGTGTTTGTGTGTGTGTGGCTCCTAGACAAGGGCAGTGTGTTTGTGTGTGTCATACAGAGGGAAGGAGAGAGTGTTTATGCATCTACTTTGTTTATGAAAGAGGAAAGGACAGTACGTGTGTATGTGTGCGCGCGCGCGTGTGTGTACGCATGCTCTAAGGAAAAGTATGTTTGTGTGTGCACACTGTGTGTGGGTGGTATGGTATATGTGAGAAGGGGGGAGGGCGGATAGTGTGTGTTTGTATCTGTTTTATTATTGAGGATTCTATGTGTGTGTGTGTGTGTGTGTGTGTGTGTGTAAGAGAGAAAACGTTCTGCATGAAGGACGGAGTGTACGTGAGGCTTATTGAGTGAGTTTGTGCATGTGTGCTGTGTGTGTGTGTGTGTGTGTGTGTGTGTGTGTAATCCAAACGTATGTGGTAGACAGTTGCGTGACAAGAGGTTGTGTGTGTGTGTGTCCGCAAGTACACGTAATATTTGCTCGTCTGTGGCTGAGAAAGAATAATGTGTTTGATGGAACATGTGTGTGTGTGCGTGTGTGTGTGTGTGTGTGTACATTACAGTGGAGGAGAGAATATATCGGAGCAGATATGCATGAGTCTGAGAATCTGTAATGTGCAGATTGTATGCGTGCGTGCGTGCCTGTGTGTGTAAAGAGAGGGAAAAAGTGTGTGTGTGTGTCTGTCTGTGTGTGTGTGTCAGAGATGGAACATGAGACTGTGGGTTTGGTTATGTGAGAGAGAGAGAGAGAGAGAAACTGAGCACTGGAGAGAGAGAGAGAGTGTGTGTGTGTGTGTGTGTGTGTGTGTGTGTGTGTGTGTGTGTGTGTGTGTGTGTGTGTGTG